>JBBPBO010000004.1:52905703-53005800 GCA_037974295.1 Cicer cuneatum | reverse complement strand
TGTTTTGCTTCTGATGATTCTGGTGTGAATCATTCTGTTTTGCTTCTGATGATTCTGGTGTGAATCATTATGTTTTGCTTCTGATGATTCTGGTGTGAATCATTATGTTTTGCTTCTGATGATTCTGGTGTGAATCATTATGTTTTGCTTCTGATGATTCTGGTGTGAATCATTCTGTTTTGCTTATGATGATTCTGGTGTTAATCATTCTGTTTTGCTTCTGATGATTCTGGTGTTAATCATTCTGTTTTGCTTCTGATGATTCTGGTGTGAATCATTCTATTTTGCTTCTAATGATTCTGGTGTTAATCATTCTGTTTTGCTTTTGATGATTCTGGTGTGAATCATTTTGTTTTGCTTCTGATGATTCTGGTGTGAATCATGCGGTTTTGCTTCTGATGATTTTGGTGTGAATCATTCTGTTTTTCTTCTGATGATTCTGGAATGAATCATTCTGTTTTGCTTCTGATGATTCTGGTGTTAATCATTCTGATTCTAGTTCTGTTTCTGATGTCCTGGTGTTGATGATTCTGATTCTGGTTCTGTTCCCGATGTTCTGATGTAATCATTCTGATTCTGGTTCTGTTTCTGATGTTCTGTTGTTGATGATTCTGATTCTGGTTCTGTTCCTGATGTTCTGATGTTAATCATTCTGATTCTGGTTCTGTTTCTGATGTTCTGGTGTTGATGATTCTGATTCAAGTTCTGTTCCTGATGTTCTGATGTTGATCATTCTGGTTCTGTTTTTGGCTTCTGTATTCGACTACAAGCATGCTGTATTCGAATACAGAATGTTGAAATTACAGTTTCAGCTGCTGTATTCGAATACAAGGGATCTGTATTCGAATTCAGATTCGAGTTTTCAGAAATTCCAAGTTTTTCAACATTGCTTTGTGAACCCTACGTGTTGGGGAGTATTGGGAAGGTTTATGACGAATTAAAATGGAATTTTTTGTGATAGTTTGAAGTGGGGGTGATGAAGTTTTTGGGACTTTACTGATGTAGTGAAAAATGTTGATTTGTGCACTAAGACTGCCTCTGTATTCGACTACCAGGGGGGCTGTAGTCGAATACATAGTGTTAATTCTGCACTGTTTTGGCTCATGTATTCGAATACAGAGAGGCTGTATTCGAATACTGATTTGTATTTTCCAGAAATCTCAGTTTTAAACACTGTTTTGTGAATTTTAAGAGTTTGGGGAACAATGGAAAGACTTGAGATGATTAAGTATGGAATTTGTGAGATAATGTGAATTGTTAATGATTGCTTGATTGTTTAATCATTGATGTGGATGATGATATTGATTATGTTGAGATGTTTTGAAATATGATGGGATGGCATGAATTTTTCTGATTTTGCATACTGTTTTCAGTGAAGAGAAAACACTGCATATTCATGCATTGCATAGTCAGGTGGTGACCGCGATGGGCCACAGAGTTGATGCGGTGACCGTGATGGGCCGTGAAGTTAAGTAGTAACCATGGGTTATAGAATAGTTCCGCGTGTATTAGACGGTCTGTTCGATCCGGGGTCAGAGTAGTTTCGCGTGTATTAGACGGTCTATTCTACTCGGGCTACGGAGTGGTTCCGCGTGTATTAGACAGTCCATTCTATCCGTGCGAGGATTTAACTTCTGTGTATTTGGCCTGTGAGAGGCTAATACATGTAATCGTAGCGACCATGATGGTTATAGAATAGTTCCGCGTGTATTAGACGGTCTATTCTATCTGGGCTACGGGATGGTTCCGCGTGTATTAGACGGTCCATTCCATTCGTAAAATTGTGCTGGTCTGTGAGCGATTGTACCCTAGTATGTGTATAACGTGCTGGTCTGTTGAGCGATTGCACGAGTGCTGGTCTGTTGAGCGACTGCACTGGGTACTGATCTGTTGAGCGATTGTACCTTGGTATATAGGTGCTGGTCTGTTGAGTGACTGCACTGGTACTGGACTGTTGAGCGTCTGTACCCTGAAATGCGCAACCACATGCTGATCTGTTGAGCGATTGCACGAGTGCTGGTCTGTTGAGCGACTGCACTAGGTACTGATTTGTTGAGCGATTGTACCTTGGTATATAGGTGCTGGTCTGTTGAGCGACTGCACTGGTACTGGACTGTTGAGCGTCTGTACCTGAAATGCGCAACCACGTGCTGATCTGTTGAGCGATTGCACGAGTGCTGGTCTGTTGAGCGACTGCACTAGGTACTGATCTGTTGAGCGATTGTACCTTGGTATATGTCAAACGTGCTGGTCTGTTGAGCGACTGCACGAGTGCTGGTCTGTTGAGTGACTGCACCTTGGTGATTCCAAGAAATTGTATACATGAGCAAATACATATTGCATCGAGGGATTGACCGGTGGGTCACGATTGGTTTATATGATGATGTTTGGAAATCGATGTGTGTGAGTACTTGATAGAATCTGAATTTCTGATTAATTATTGTGTTTATTGAAGTGTTGACTGTACTTACTACATATTTCCATATGAAACGGTTGCTGTTTGAAAAAGCTTATATGTCATGAAAATTCAAATGAGCATCATTATTTCCTCATTGTCATATGTTATACCAATGGATATATATTTGTTGCTGTGAGATATATGCTATGTGATTATTTGTTAATTTCGGTCGGTGACCCTTGCTATTATATTGTGGAAATTGGGCTTTGCCCTCAGATATTACCCGAACCCGTCCTACCGACGGATACACTAACGACGGAAACGTCGTTAGTTTCCCCTGATCTTTACGTACGGAGTATCCGTGGACAACGCAGAAGCACGGACGGTTGGCTGGTGACGAGACTTATAGAGGATACAGTGGAGACCGTGCTACTGTAGCTTAGTGCATGATCAGACTAGACTTTTGTATAGGGTCTTGAGTTTTGGGAAATGTAATTTATTTTGGGAATTAATGTATGACTTTTCCGCTGTATTTTCCGCACTCTGATACTGTTTAGTGGCCACAGGCTGGGTGTTCTCTTTTGAAAATTTTATTTTAATTCCCTTGACATTAATTTTGGAAAACTCTAATTATTTATTGAAAAAAAATATACACTCGTGCTGTGTTTTAAACTTGGGGTGTTACAGAGATACTGGAGATTGATGATCAATCTGGAGGTTTTAGACTTTGATCATTCTGGACGTTTTCCTGACCATTCTTGAATCTGCCTATATGTCTTGTATATTTCAAGATCATTCAATCTTTCTTGGCAGATAAGCTGGAGACTATTCAGACTTGTTTGGACTTGCTTGATTCATGACCTTGTCCCTTTGTAATTCAAATGGTTTCCTTGACTAGAATGAATCCTATTTGTTCCTTGTCAAGTACTGATAATATTGATGTTAATACTAGAAGCAATATCTTCATTTAATTAATGGAGATTGATTGATTTTGAGACTGTCTTGATCATTCTTGGACATAGAGAACATTATATGTTTTTCAGAATTTGTCAAAAATGTTATGTGTTCTTTGTCTGTTCAGTTTTTTGCTTCTTATGCTAATTTCTTTGCTTTGTTTGAATCATGTCTTTGATTTTAATACACTCAAAAACATAACATTTAGAATCATAATTAACATTCTTAATTAACCTTTGTTTATTTTGATCAAAACTTAAATTGAGAGTTTGTCTTGACAATACCATGATCGCCTTTTCCCTTCATGATTACAAATGATCCTTTTATGACTTTTAGAGTACTTTTCTCTGCTTTGTATGAACAACCAGCTTCTTCGAGCATTCCTATAGAGATTAAGTTCCTTTTTAGCTCTGGAACATGTTTGACTTTTGATAAAATATTCATAGTTCCATCTTCCAGCTTTAGCTTGATTGAGCCAATCCCAACTACCTTACAGACTGATTTGTTACCCACGATAACCATGCCCCCATCAATTTCTTTATAGTCAAGGAACCAATCTCTATTTGAAGTCATGTGAAATGAACACCCTGAGTCAAGAACCCAATTATCCTCTATGATTTCAGTTGAATTTCCCATAAGAACTTTTGTGCTGTCATATCCTTCAAAGACTATTGAAGCATTTCCATAATCATCATCACTATTTGATCCTTTCTTTCTTTTCCAATCTAGGCATTCTTTCCTAAAATGCCCCTATTTCTTACATATAAAACACTTCATTTTAGATTTGTCCTTTTCTTTATTCTAGGATTTATTCTTCTGTTTCTGATTCTTCTGCCCTGCTTTGGCCTTTACAAATAGTCCCTCACCACTGCTCTCTTCTTTCCCATCTGATATCCTCTTTAATTCTTTGGAGATTAGCGCAACTTGTACTTATCTAATGGCAAAGAATATCTGCCATAAAGAAGTGTATCACACGATAGTAGGGCCTGATCCTCATCATCCAATTTTACATCAATATTTTCAAGATCTAACATAATCTTATTAAACTCATCCATATGATGTTCAATTGACCTCCCAGATTTCATCTTGAAAGTATATATCTTTTGTTTTAAGTATAAACGATTTGCTAATGATTTTGTCATGTATAAAGATTCTAACTTGAGCCAAATACCTGCAACAGAGGTCTCCTTTGACAATTCCCTTAGAACCTTCTCTCCAAGACTCAAGATTATAGCACTATGAGCCTTGTTCATGATATCCTTCTTCTCCTTTTCTGAAAGTGTGGATGCCATGTCTTTCTCTCCTCCCAGTGCTTCTGCCAAACCTTGATGAACCAGCAACACTTTCATCTTGAGACGCTATAACCCAAAATCATTCTTCCCATCGAATTTCTCAAGTAGATACTTTGTTGATGCCATCTTCCATGAATCGAATAAACTAGTGCTCTTGATGCCAGTTGTTGTTTAAAAACGGAGATCAATGAATTTCTCAACCAAGAATGTTCTTGGTTTCCAAAGAAAAATAGATATTGATTAGAAGTAAAATGGAGAACGTTCAACATTCTTTGTTTCTAACATTATGCAATTTTAACAAAAACAGAGTTAAAGCTTGCAATGCTAAAATGAACACAAACAATTGTTAACCCAGTTCAGAGTTAAACTCCTAAGTTTGGGGGACTGGATCCGATTTCGAATATCACTAATATAAGATAAAATGATTAGAATAGTTATTCACTCTAATGCTTGAGTTTTTTTGCCAAAACAGAACTCGTTTTTGCACTCTCGCTATTCCTCTGTTTTGCTGCTTGCTTCACTTTTATATTAGTTGGTTACAATTCACAAGTAATTAAGAAAAGTAGTTACAACGAATTAATTGAAATAACTGTTGGAACCAAGTTGGTTCTAAGTACTTAGGATTTTGATGTTTACAAAAGCACTCCATGTAATCTTATTTTGTACTTAGAATTATTATATAAAATGTCACCAGAGGCAGAAGATGACACCACCAGAAGATACATCCAGATGAAGCAACCAGAGGATAGGAATGTCACCAGAAGGTTAGGCCAGATAATGCATCCAGAAGGTACCAGAGGATGCATCTTGAAGGCAACAGAGGATACACCTTCAGAGGATATAAGAGGATATCATCAAAGAATAATAGATCAGACGATGATGATACCAGAAGCAGAAATCAGAGGATGACGTCACCAGAAGCAGAAATCCGAGGATGACGTCACCAGAGGATGTCACCAGAAGATGATGTCACCAGAAGCATAAATCAGAGAATGATGTCACCAGAAGATGACATCACCAGAAGCATAAATCAGAGGATGATCATCAGAGAAATTTGTCAGAGGAATATGTTAGAGAAAAATGCTCAAAACAGAATTGGAGCAAAAGACTCGAGAAACAGAATCTAGCTAAAAATATGCTTAAAACAGAATTTGAGAAAAATGCTCAAAACAGAATTGGAGTAAAAGACTTGAGAAATATAATCTATCTAAAAACATGCTCAAAATAGAAGCGGAGCAAAATGCTCAAAACAGATTAATCTAAATACACTCCAGAAGTAAAGCATCAGTGAGCAAAAGACTCAAAACAGAATCTGAGCAAACTACTCCAGAATATTCTCAAAACAGATTAATCAAAATACACTCAAGAAGTAAAACATCAGTGAAGTCCTAAAGTTCATCTATAAAAGGAGGCTCAAGGCAGAAGACTTAGTATCGAAAATACTTGAGAGTCATACACTTCCAAGAGCAAAATACTTGAGTTTTCAGTGAGGTCAATTGTGAGTATCCGCTTTTCAGAAGCAAGTACTCTAAGTTTTTCTTTCCCTTGTGTTAGGTCTAAGTTGTTGAAGTAGAGTCTACAATCTGAGGGAGTCAGAAGGAGTAGCAGATTACTTAACAATTAGATTCAAGGTTCTTTTCCTCAAAAGTATAAGGTTGTTAGACTTTTTGAGAAGACTGACTTGGAGGGTTAGTGGTACTTTGTAATTCAAGATTTTTGAATTAGTAAAATCCTTCAAAGTGAAGGGACTGGACGTAGCCTAGTTAACGGTGAACCAGTATAAAAGTCTGAGTTTTTATTTACTTTATATCCGCTGCTAACTCTGTTTTAATTCATACATAACAGTTTTGTTTTAAAACTAAAAAGTATTCAAGATGGTCAAACAAAATTCAACCCCCCTTCTTGTGTTTGCACAGTCAATAACAACTCAAAACATATTGGTTTAACTTGAAGTGGCAAAATTGATTTACAAGGAAGGGGGGTTTGAATTGTAAATCTCCCTTTTTAAAATTTCCTGAAAAACTTAATATTTGAACTCAAGAATATTCTTGGTTAAGAAAGCAGAAAAACGGAGAACGTTCTAGTTTTATCAGAAAAACAGATAATGTTCTGATTAGTTGTAAAACAGAAAACAGTTTTGTATTTTTAATCTTGAAAAGCAATCAAACTGAATAAAGAGATAAAGGATAAGAAATACCACACACAGATGTATTCTGGTTCACCCAACTTGGGCTACGTCCAGTCCTCAATTGTGAGATTTTCCACTAAGTGTTTAAAACAACAACCTTCTTGATTTTACAGCACCTAGCCTAGATGATAACTCTTCATCATATGCATATTTGTCATTGTTTTTAGTCTTGTTTATAGGAAATCATTAGTTAATTTAAGGAGTTATTTAATATATTTTGTTGATTTTAGTTTTTAGATTTAACAACATGTTTATGTTCGTATTTCCTTTATTAAGTAGATATTTTTTTTATGGTTTTATGTTATTTCCTTATTTTCCGTGCAGTGCTGAATTTTGGTGAGAAATCAACATGACCTACATGGAGTGTTTGTACCATATCCGGAGTTGTAGATGTCCAATTGGAGTCAAACCAAGTGCAAATGATAGCTAAGATCGATAGCTACAACTTTCATGAAGACACCAGAACCAAATTCGGACTCAAAATTGTAGAAATATGCAGTATACGTCAGATAGAAGATGTTGTGCGCTTGAAGCGTGCCAGCTGCGCTCGAAGCGCGTTTTGGCACCACTGCTTCTGTTTTAATGTGCCTGAAGCGCAAGTCTTGCGCCTGGGGCGCGTGGCGCGCTGAAGAATGCATAAAACCGAGTCTTTCTGAATTTTGAGGGATCTTTTTGTCAATTGAGAAGCTCAGAGACTTGTACCCTAGCAGAGACGCTCAGAGACGGCTGTTCTACAACATTGAAGGAGTTTTATCAAGAATCATTCATGAATCCTTCTTGTAATTCTTCTTTAATCTCTATCTCTTTAATCTCTGTAATGAGTAACTAAGCCCTATTTGTTAGGGATGAGTGGAACAAGATGAAAGCTTTATTTGTCTGAATTGACTCCTGGTTATATGAATAAATTTAATGAATTATTTTTATCATCTCTGTGCTTAATGCTTTTTATTGCCTGATCAACTTTAAAATGTTCTATGATTCGTAATTTGAAACGGAAGTGGACTTTACGAATCTTGAGATGATAAATTCATGAGATTGTAGTCTAGGGATAGATGCAGGTCATGAAACCAATTGAATTAGTTGCAGAGACAACAGTTTAAAAAGATAATTTTTGTACTGTAAAGCTTAATCCTAATTTTAAACCCACTAAGGAATTAGGGGTTATTTTGGAATTAAAGGTTCTGTCACTAAGACATTAGGGCAAGAATACTAAAGAGAATTCGATAATAATTCAATAAAGGAATTCAGTAACTAGGATCAAATTAGAAACCAAGGTTGGACTCAAAGTGAAACTCATCCCTGACATTTTTCTCATCATAAAAGTTCAATTTCATTACTATTGTTATTTTAAATGTTACCTAAATCAATTCGGAAACTTTTTGTTCAATTTCAGTAATTAAAGATAATTCGATAGTAAAACGCAATCCTTGAGTTCGACACTTGGTATTACCATTTTTAATTATTACTTGCAACGATTCAGTACACTTGCTGAAACGCTATCACTAGATCAACCTTGATCTTTGTTACAGAACTTAATCTAATTCCACCCAGAAAGAGATTAATCAAATCACCTACCAACCTTGATAGGATTTCTTACAATCTACCCCAAACTATACTTAACTCTTATAGTTTGAGTTTTACAATAATGATGGGATTGTTTTGTTAGAATCTAAGATGTCTCAACTCTTGTTTGAGATTCGATTCTTTACAAAGAATTCAGTACAAATGTATCAGAGTAAAATAAGAACTTAATCAAACTGATTCTTGTAAGTGATTGGAGAATTTCAAGTATGTAAATGTGAATGATTTTGAGAGACTTGTTAGCACTTGAACTTCTGCGTTTTCCTTGAGCTTTGGCCTTCCTTTTATAGGCTTGAGAGCATTAAATGGAGGTCAATAGAGCTGTTGGTAGTGCCCTTGTCAAGCTTGACCAAAGGCAATATTTCTGAATAAAAATAGTCCAACTTTTGACTATTTTTATTTTCTGTTTTGACTAGTCTGTGTGTTGTGTTTTAGATCAGATTTTCTTGAGTAATTAATGATCTTTTAATGCTTCAGATAAGTGATAATATTTCAGGCTTGAACTGGAGCTTTTGATCAATTAAAACAGATTGGTAAAGATCCTGAAAACTTGATGTAGGAAGCTTGTATTGAAGCTGCTAAAAACTGATTGGAGATTGATGATCAATCTGGACTTTTGAACTTTAAGTATCCTGGAGAATTATAATAAATCTGGACGTTTTATCTGGCCATACTGGAAACTGACTTGACTTCAAGATTGTTTAACAGTCTTGACAGTTATTTCCAGAACTGTCTAGACAGGCTTGTTTGAGTGTATTTTTCTTTTGCAATTCGAATGTCCTCTTTGATTTGAATAGATCCTATGTGTTCTCTGCCATATAGTGATCATATCCATGTAACTTCCAGAGTCAATAACTTCAAGAATAATTTTCTCCGTTTTCCTGAATATGTGAAGAATGTTCTATGCCTTTGTTTATGTTGTTTTCTTTGATTCTTTTGAACCCTATCTTTGAATTAACACACTCAAAAGCACATGTTAAATTAACAATACATTTAGAATCATAATTAACAATCTTTAATTAACCTTTGTTTATTTTCATCGAAACATTAAAATGAGAGTTTGTCTTAACAATCTCCCCCTTTTTTATGATGACAAACATGTTAATTCAGATTTTAATTTTGAAAGAGCTTGAAAGCTCCCCCTCAATTTGTGCAATGATTTAATTTTGACAGAAGATAAATCATGTAAATTCAAGAGCAAATAGATTCATAATAAAGACTTTTCATTAGATGACATCAATTGATAATTACATAATGAGATTAAGTCAGAAGATATACAGAAATACCATATAGAGCAGGACTTCTATATAATTACAAAAAGTTTAAACTTAATATAAAATCTTCAAATTAATTCTCCCCCTTTGTCATAACAAAAAGGCAGGAGAAAAAGATCCTAAGATGCCAACGATGGTGAAGATCCTTCTGAAGAAGAGGATTTGGCTGGATCAGCAACAGGTTGAGGAGAAGGAGAAGGATGAACAGGAGGAGGAACAAGTTCAAGCTTTGGAGCAAGTTGTTCTGCCATCCAGGTGCGCAGGAGGATGGACTCTAAATCCTGCTGAGTCTGGCGTGCCATAATGGTTTGAAGGGCAGCCATGATCTCAGAATTTGTAGGTTCTTTTGGTGGAGGAGGAAGATGAGGCATAGAAGAAGCAGGATGAGTGGAAGTTGGAGGAGTGGAGGCAGAAGGTGAGGGATTAGATATGGATTTCTGGTTAATAGAGGGTCCAGGTGTATCAGAATAAGTCAAAAATTGACTGATTCCAAAGAGTGAGGGACTGGTTTTCTGGGGTGAAATGAATAATGGTGGCATGGAGGAAACGTATTGGTTGGGAAGGAGGGTGCACACGTCGTCAATGGGTGACTGGAAGTAAGGGAGAAAGTCTGTTGAGGATAAGGTTGAAGATTGGGGAAAAACGGAGAAAGTGTGGAGACGGTTTGGTTGGGCAGGTGAACTTTCTCGGTTTTCAGCTGAACATTTTTTAGCAGTTTCTGCTGCTGCTTCAGGAAGTTCTTGTGAGGGTTGTGGTGAGGCTGGGGTTGGAGCTGGAGCAGCAGCTCTTCTCCTTGAGGAGCGCTTCCTTTTCAGTGAAGGTGGGAAGAATGATGAATGATCACTTGTCTTAGAAGATGTTTTCTTCATATGAGAAATATTCTTTGAAGAAAACTTGGAGATTTTGATCAGACTCTTCTCATTACTGAGAGGGATTTGAAAGTGCTTGAAGATTCTAGTTAGAATCATCCCATAAGGTATAGTGTTTTTCCTGTAATCCTTATTTGCTGCAGCTATCATGTGATGGATGATGATGTGGGGAAGGTTGAGACGCTTGCAGTTTAGGAGATGATGGATTATGAGGGCATCATTGTCTGATACATACTCATGACTTCCACAGTGGGGAAGTATGGTATGGTGGCTGATGCTGTTAAAGATTTTTGGAAGGGGTTTGAGGAAAGTTGAGAGCTGACGCGTAGACCCTTCTTGGAAAAGATCAGATAACACCTCTGTCTTGTTTAAATTCAGAGCTCCATACCATTTATCTCAATAAATAGCAGAGCCTTCAGTAGGGAGGTTCAGAATTGAGGCCAGGGATTCTGGAGTTAGGCTTATTTCTATCCCCTTGGCCTTTGAGATGATCAGGGACTTGTTAGAGAAAGTCCTTGCTTGACAATAAAAAGCCCTGATGACATCTGGGTAGTAACATTCTGATATCTGAAGAAAAGAGGTCCAGCCCAAAACATCAGTGTGATGTTTTACAGCGTTTCCATCAACAATCAGGTTGTCAAACATGACAACTCTTCCAACTCCAATAGGGCGTTGAGCCCATTTCTCTTTGAATAGCTTAGATGAAAAGGAGGGAATCAGAGGAATGTTGTTGGTGTTGTGGAGATGAGAGTTTTGAGGGGCAGAAGGAGAAGGTTCACAGAACGGAGAACGTTCAGGTATTGAGGAACGTTATGGAGAACGTTCTTGAGAATGTTCTGGAGTTTTTTCAACAGAAGGAGAAGACTTCTGTTTGGTCTATTTTGGAGCCCTTGATTTTCTTCTCTGAGGGTTTTTTAATTTCTTTTTAGCAAGAAATTGAGAGAGGGTTATGGTGGATTTCTTCTTCATGGTTTTTGAAGGGGGTTGAGATGGTTTTGAGGGAGAGAAGATTTCATCTATATTCTTCTTCTTTTGGTTAGGAGGAGTTGTAAATGAAGGTTCAGAAGACATAGTTTGCCTTTGTGTTGGGGGTGTCTGAGTTGTTTGCTGAGAGGTTTCAAGAGAGACATTGGATGGAGGAACGTCAGTTTCTTCCTCATCAGTGTCAAAGATTATGAACATGGGAGAATCAGTCTTTTTAGGTTTTGATGTCCCTATTCTAGTAAGAATTCTCATAGACCGTCGTTGAGTTTTTGTGGGTTTTGTTGGATTTCTTAAGTGTGGTTGAACTTGAGCAATGTTTGGTAGAGATTGAGAGTGAGATGGAGGGGAAACAGTTGCGAGTGGTCTAAGAGGGAGAGGAATAGGACTTGATTCCCTTGATGACGAAGATGAAGAATCTGATGATGAGAAATACATTTTAATGGGAGAAGGTCTAGGTGGTGGAGAAGGTGAACGATTGTGAAACTGAGAAGAGGGTGGTGGTGATGGTGATTCAGTATACGCATTTTTACGAACACAAGATTTCGTTCTTGCCATTGGAATTTTTTAGAGAGGAAGAAGGGTTTAAAGGAAGATGAAGAGAAGGATTTGAAGGGTTCGTGAGAAACTTCAGAGGCAATGTTGCTTATTTAGAAAGAAATAAGTAATGATGAGTGAAACCTAGGGAAGGATGATTGAGAAGATGCAACGCATCAATTAACAGTGTGTCAGGGTGTTTTTTGGAGGCAGGGGACAAAAGCATTAAATGCCAAGACTCATCTTTTTCCTTTTGCCTGCGCAGAGAAGAAATGACACACAGAGGAGAAAGTTGTTTCTCAAACGGAGAAAGATGACTGAAAAACGGAGATTGATAAACGTTCTCCGTTTTCTGCAGAAGCAGAATTTTAATGAGATTTCTCTGGATTTCTCATGATTTTCAGTCTTTCTTTAATTGAATTAAAACTATCCTCAACTAAAGGCTTTGTAAATATATCAACAAGCTGATTTTGTGTATCAACAAAGATTAATTCAATATTTTTCTTGCAAACATGATCACGAATAAAATGATGTTTTATTTCAATGTGTTTTGATCGTGAGAGCTAAATAGGATTTTTAGATAAATTGATAGCACTAGTATTATCATAATAAATTGGAATACTTGAGTAACTTACAAAGAAGTCTTCAAGTTGATTTTTAATCCAAATTACTTGTGAGTAGCAGTTTGATGCTGAAACATATTCAGCTTCGGTGGTTGATAAGGCTATTGTGATTTGTTTCCTGCAAGACCAGCTTATCAATGCTTCATCCAGGAACTGACATGCTCCACTTGTGCATTTACGTTCAATTTTATCTCCAGCGTAATCAACATCGCAATAAGCGACAAGATCAAAATGTGAACCTTTTTTATACCAAAGGCCAAGATCAGTAGTACCAACAAGATATCTAAAGATGCGTTTTACTGCTGTTAAATGTGATTCTTTGGGTGCAGATTGAAATCTAGCACATAATCCTACTGCGAATACAATATCAGGCCTACTTGCAGTTAGATATAGCAAAAAACCTATCATTCCTCTATACTCCTTTTTAGAAACAGATTTTCCATTTTCATCTTTGTCCAATGAAGAAGAGGGATGCATGGGAGTAGTCATGATTTTGGCTTCATTCATTTTATATTTTGTTAAAAGATCTTTTGTATACTTTTCTTGACAAATAAAAATGCCATCATCATGTTGCTTGATTTGTAAACCAAGAAAGTATCTTAACTCCCCCATCATGCTCATTTCAAATTCACTTTGCATGAGTTTTGAAAAAGCATCACACATTTTTTCATTGGTTGAACCAAAGATTATATCATCAACATACACTTGAACTATGAGTAAATCATTTTTATCATTTTTCTTAAAAAATGTAGTGTCAATGTTTCCTCTGGAAAATCCATTTTTGATTAAGAATGAACTTAATCTTTCATACCAAGCTCTTGGTGCTTGTTTCAAACCATAGAGAGCTTTGGTAAGTTTAAAAACATGGTTTGGTTTTGATTGATCCTCAAAGCCAGGAGGTTGTCGCACATAAACTTGTTCATTTAAAAAGCCATTTAAAAAATGCACTTTTAACATCCATTTGAAATAATTTAATAAGCTTATGAGATGCATATGCAAGAAGTATACGAATAGCTTCTAACCTTGCGACAGGGGCAAACAATTCGTCGTAATAAATACCTTCCTGTTGATTATAGCCTTGTGCGACCAGCCTTGCTTTGTTGCGAATAACCTTGCCTTCTTCATTGAGTTTGTTTCTGAAAACCCATCTTGTACCAATGATGGTTTGGTCTTGTGGATTAGGGACCAAAGTCCAGACTTCATTTTTCTCAAACTGAAGCAATTCTTCTTTCATGGCTTCTATCCAAGATTGATCTATTATTGCTTCTTTAATGGATTTGGGTTCAATCTGGGATATCATTGCCATGCTGCATTCGTCATTCTTGAATGATCTTCTTGTTCGAATTCCATCAGCAGTTTCTCCAATTATTTGAGTTTGAGGATGTCCTTCAATTGTTCTCCAGCTTTTTGGTGGAGAATGATACGGAGATTTTTTTTATCAATCTCGGTTTCCTGCACATCATTCTGTTGCTGCACACCAGTTTGGATTTCCTCTTCCTCATCCTTTTTACTTAGATCCAAATCATCAAACTCATCAAATAACACGTGCATACTGATTTCAACAACCTTGGTTCTCAGATTAAACACTCGATATCCTTTGGAGTCAGTTGCATACCCCAAAAATATTGCTTTGTCTGATTTTGCATCAAAATTTCCAAGGACATCTTTGTTGTTTAAGATATAACAATAACATCAAAAAATGTGAAAATATGAAATGTTTGGTTTTCTATTCCTCCAGATTTCATAAGGAATTTTGTTAATGATTTTTCTAATAGATACACGATTTAAAATGTAGCAAGAAGTGTTAATGGCTTCTGCCCAAAAGTATCTTTCAACATTTGAGTCTTCTAAGATTGTTCTTGCAATTGCTTGAAGTGTTCTATTTTTTCGTTCAACAACTCCATTATGTTGTGGAGTTCTTGCACAAGATAGATTGTGAGAAATGCCAAGTTCATCAAAGAAGTTTTTAAAAGAGGCATTTATGAACTCTCCTCCATGATCACTTCTTACAGAAATGATGCTGGATTCTTTTTCATTCTATACCTTTTTGCAAAATGTTTTAAATTCATCAAATGCATCATCCTTATGTTTTAAAAACAATACCCAAGTGTATCTAGAGAAATCATCAACAATAAAAAAACCATATTTCATTCCTCCTAGACTTGTTGTTTTGATTGGCCCAAAAAAATCTATGTGAAGTAATTCAAGAGTTCTGTTTGTAGTTATAAAAGCTTTTGAATGAAAACTACTCTTGACTTGCTTTCCCTTTGCACAAGCTTCACAAATTCTATTTTTATCAAAATTCAGTTTGGGCAATCCTCTAACAAGATCCAGTTTAGAGATTTTTGAAATTGTTTTCATACTTATATGTCCAGCCCTTTTATGCCATATCCATTTATCTTTATCGATTGACATAAAACAGGATTCATCTGGTAATTCATCAAGATATAGGACATATAGATTTTTCTTTCTATTTCCAGAAAATAACACCTCCCCAGAATCTATTTTTCTAACTTCACATACTCTTGGTTTGAAGATAACTTCAAAACCATTGTCACATAACTGACTTATACTTAGAAGATTATGTTTCAAACCTTCAACGTATTGAACATCAGTTATTTGAGCATAGTTTTCCTTACCAATAGTTCCTTTACCTTTGATCTGAGCTTGATTGTTGTTGCCAAAAGTAACTGATCCTCCATCCTTTTTAATGAAGGACATGAAACAGTTTTTATCACCTGTCATGTGTTTTGAACAGCCACTGTCCAAGAACCAAGGCTTTCTCTTGGCACTTTGAAATCCAGCCTGCATAAGAGTTTACATTCACTTTAGGTACCCATTTTGTCTTGGCTCCTTGAGAGTTAGTCTTAATAATTTCTTTCTTTTTGAAATAACATGTTGACTCTTGATGACCAAATTTGAGACAGTAGGAGCATTTAACTATTGGTCTTGGTATATATTTTGAAATCTGAGTTTTAGAAGGTTTTAATCTTGATTTTGTAAAAGTTCTAGATCGTTCTCCTTTTTTCAAACTTTCTGGAGAAAGTTCAGTTTTTATTCCAGAACTTTCTCCGTTTTGAGAACAGTCTGGAGAACGTTCTCCCTTTTGTAGTTTTTTCAAAATTGGTTCTCTTTTTGCAGAAATTTCTTTCCTTTTAAACATCATTATGCTCTTAATCTTTTCATCCCGTTTTTTGAAGTAACAAGCAAATTCCAAATGTCCAAGTTTTTTACAGTATTAACATTTGGTTTTACATTTTTCAATCTTACTTTCCGGAATAAAAAAGTTTTCATACATTTTGGTTTTTTGAGTTTGATTGAACCCAAAACCAGCTTTATCAAAAATTCCTATTTGTGATCCCATGATTTTTTGAAATGTTTCAGTAGCTTTCATAAAATTTAGCAAATCAGTTTTCAAAATTTCATTTTCAGATTTAAGGAGAACGTTCTCTATTTTAGCTGCAGAACGTTCTTGACCTTTCTGATTTTCATAACTTTGTTGTTTTGATTCTCTCAGTTCTTGAATGGTATTCTTGAGAATATCAATCTTAGCCTAAGCCTTTTCTTTTTCTTTAAAAACTTGTTCTTTTAAAGAACTACATTTTTGAATGAGAATGTTTAAATCATTTAGCAAGTTGTCGAATTCTTTTCCCATTAATTCACACAAAGATCAAGAGTCAGAATTAGTTACCTCATTTTCTACTGTATCTGCCATCAAGCATATGTTGGCTTCTTCTCCTTCTTATGTGTCTGATTCTTCTGAGTCATCTCATGTGGCCAGCATTGATTTCTTTTTGAATGGAAATCGTTTTGGTGTTTTCTTATTCAAGGGACATTCAGCTTTGTAATGTCCCAACTTATTACAACCAAAACATGTAATCTGGCTTTTATCTGTTTCTGTTTTGGGATTTTTATTTGGAAATCCCTTCTTGATTTGATCTCTCCTTCTCATCATTCTTTGTATTCTTCTGGTGAGAAGAGCAATTTCTTCATCAACATCTTCTTGTCAACCAAGACCAGCTTTATCAAATATTCCTATTTTTGATCCCATGATATTTTGAAATGTTTCAGTAGCTTTAATAAAATTTAGCAAATCAGTTTTCAAAATTTCATTTTTAGATTTAAGGAGAACGTTCTCCGTTTTTAGCTGCAGAACGTTCTTGACCTTTCTGATTTTCACAACTTTATTGTTTTGATTCTCTCAGTTCTTGAATGGTATTCTTGAGAATATCAATCATAGCCTGAGCCTTTTCTTTTTCTTCTTTTTCTTTAAAAACTTGTTCTTTTAAAGAACTTCATTTTTGAATGAGAATGTTTGAATCATTTAGCAAGTTCTCGAATTCTTTTCCCATTAGTTCACACAAAGAGCAAGAGTCATAATTAGTTACCTCATTTTCTTCTGTATTTGCCATCAAGCATATGTTGGCTTCTTCTCCTTCTTCTGTGTCTGATTCTTCTGAGTCATCCCATGTGGCCAGCATTGATTTCTTTTTAAATGGAAATCGTTTTGGTGTTTTCTTAATCAAGGGACATTCAGCTTTGTAATGTCCTAACTTATTACAACCAAAACATGTAATCTGGCTTTTGTCTATTTCTATTTTGGGATTTTTATTTGGAAATCCCTTCTTGATTTGATTTCTTCTTCTCATCATTCTATGTATTCTTCTGGTGAAAAAAGCAATTTCTTCATCAACATCTTCTTGTCCAGTTTCTTCTGGTTCTTCATCAGTTTGTAGTATGATGCTTTCTTCAGATGCCTTCAGAGCCACTGCTTTGCCTTTCTTGGCTAGTTTATCTTCTTGTAGCAGTATTTCATGTGCTCTTAAGGTTCCTATCTATTCTTCCAGGGGAAGTGTTTCAAGATTCTTGGCTTGGCTTATAGTTGTTACCATTGGTCTCCATACAACTGGAAGACATCTCATGATCTTTCTCACCCTGTCTTGTATTGAATAAGCTTTGCCAAGGGAACGCATCTCATTCACTATTGTTGTGAATCTTGCGTACATCTCATCAATAGTTTCTCCTTCTTGCATCTCAAATAATTCAAATTTTCTTATACCAATGTCTATTCTTGTTTGTTTGACATGGCTTGTTCCTTCATGGTGAGTTTGTAATGTGTCTCATACTTCTTTGGCAGTTTCACATTTGTCTACTCTATCACTTTCTTCCCTGCTCAAAGCACACAATAAGAATAAATGAGCTTTAGAATTTAGGAGTACCTTAGCTTTATCATCAGCAGTCCAGTTCAAGCCTGAAATATTATCACTTATCTGAAGCATTAAAAGATCATTAATTACTCAAGAAAATCTGATCTAAAACGCAACACACAGCCCAGTCAAAACAGAAAATAAAAATAGTCAAAAGTTGGATTATTTTTATTCAGAAATATTGCCTCTGGTCAAGCCTGACAAGGGCACTACCAACAACTCTATTGACCTCCATTTAATGCTCTCAAGCCTATAAAAGGAAGGCCAAAGCTCAAGGAAAACGCAGAAGTTCAAGTGCTAACAAGTCTCTCAAAATCATTCACATTTACATACTTGAAATTCTCCAATCACTTACAAGAATCAGTTTGATTAAGTTCTTATTTTACTCTGATACATTTGTAATGAATTCTTTGTAAAGAATCGAATCTCAAACAAGAGTTGAGACATCTCAGATTCTAACAAAACAATCTCATCATTATTGTAAAACTCAAACTATAAGAGTTAAGTATAGTTTGGGGTAGATTGTAAGAAATCCTATCAACGTTGGTAGGTGATTTGATTAATCTCTTTCTGGGTGGAATTAGATTAAGTTCTGTAACAAAGATCAAGGTTGATCTAGGTTAGGTGCTGTAAAACCAAGAAGGTTCTTGTTTTAAACACCTAGTGGAAAATCTCACAATTGTGAGGACTGGACGTAGCCCAAGTTGGGTGAACCAGGATACATCTGTGTGTGGTATTTCTTATCATTTATCTCTTTATTCAGTTTGATTGCTTTTCAAGATTAAAATACAAAACTGTTTTCTGTTTTACAACTAATCAGAACGTTCTCTGTTTTTCTGATAAAACAAGAACATTCTCCGTTTTTCTGCTTTCTTAACCAAGAACATTCTTGAGTTCAAATCTTAAGTTTTTCAGGAAATTTTAAAAAGGGAGATTTACAATTCAAACCCCCCTTCCTTGTAAATCAATTTTGCTACTTCAAGTTAAACCAATCCGTTTTGAGTTGTTATTGAAGGTGCAAACACGAGAAGGGAGGTTGAATTGTGTTTGACTAACTTGAATACTTTTTAGTTTTAAAACAAAACTGTTATGTATGAATTAAAACAGAGTTAGTAGAAACAAACATTTGATAATTTTTTTTTAAGACGAGAGGAAGTAATTCTCTCTCTCCACGCGACACCATGACTGGTATATATAAAAGATATTTCTGTAAGTGATGATGAGGAAGAAGTTACGTCGTTTACAACCCAACACCAAGATGAAAATTAATCTGATCCAGGTTTTTGCCTAGTAAGGAGGTTCATTACCAAGAAGCTAATCCACAATCAAATTATGAAGTAACAAATGGCGACCATTTGGCAACCAAGAAGGAGGGATTCTATTAAGGAGGTTTATAGAGGTGTCTTTGTATTCCAATTCTTCCATAAGTTGGATCTGCGAAGAGTAAGTATAAGTGATCTCTGGTTGTTTACGAACTCCTTCTAATAAGGAGTCTAATTGGTGCAAAGGATATTCCTTCATAAGTGCCGCTATTTAATGTGAACTTTTGGGTGCAAGTTCATGATATTTCCATAAGAGTCATGAAAAAAGAAGTTGGAGAAGGGTTGGGTAATTATATAGGATAATTTTTGGAGTATGACTCAAAGAATTCTTCAAATTATTAGAGGACTTACATGCGTATCCGAGTTAAGCTGGATGTAAGGAAACCATTGAAGAGAGGCACAAAGATTCAAGTGAACACCGGAGAATTGAAGTTGTTCGCTTCAAATATGAACGACTAACTCTATATTGCTACCTTTGTGGTGTGCTTGGCCATTGAGATGCAAACTATGAAAAGCTATTCATGATGGAGAACAAGGATAAAGTACGTGGTTGGGTGCCGGACCTTAAAGTAGACAGGAAAAAGAATGGAGGACAACGTTAATGGCTATGTGATGAGAAGAAAAATGGGGCGGTGAAGCTGGTGGCAAACGACATTTAGGCAGAGACGCAAGTTAGGCAACAGGCAGCTGCAATGAATGCACATGATAAACATTAAATACCATCAGACAACCAGCCAACATCAATGAGTCACGGTCCCATAATTATGACTTCAAGCAAACGTTTTAATGCGGCTACTAATCACGTTTAGGTGTCAGTTACAAGTGCCTACTCCAGGTCAACAGATAAACATGCAAAATTTAGAAATATTCTTCAGTAGAAACGTCAAATAAGGGTGCAAAACTCACTAATCAAACATTCTTCATGTCACAAATTCTCATGGTATGAGAAAGTAACTTAGACTTCCATCTATGATCGGAGGCAGTAAAAATTCCATTTTTAACTATATCAAGGATCACACGTATGGAGGAAGATTTTTAGCTTGAATAGCCAGACATTATCGCAGGCAAAAAAAGAAATACTTATCAAATCGATTGCTCAAGAAATTCTCTCCTACTGTATGAGTGTTTTCTTACTCCCTAACTCCATTAAAGATAAGATCCAACGTATGTTAAAGATCCAACGTTGGTTAAATTCATTTTGGTGGGAGTTTGAAGAACATTGACCAAACAGTTATCAGATGGCTTAATTGGGACAAATTGGTTATGCATAAAGAGTGGGGTGGCATGGACTTTCAAAACCGTCATGGCTTCAATCTTGCACATTTAGGAAAAAAGTTGAAATTCTTAACAAACTCGGATGCTATTGTTACTCATGTATTCAAAGCTAAATGTTACCCTTAAGGGGACTTTCTGGGAGCAGCTTTTGGCCATAATTCGAGCTATGTTTGGTGTAGCATCTAGTCTTCTCAAGTTGTGCTTGAAACGAGTTATAGGTGGATGATTGGTGATGGTACTAGTGTCAAAATATGTCATATGCCTTGGATGCATTGTAATAGCAACCGAAGAATCATCACACCAATGACATATTTTGCCACAAAATTACGAGTTAGTGCTCTCATTGACCGGAAAGTTAAGAAATGGAAAATGAGCTTATTAGAGAGATATTTGTGTCTTAGGATGCTTCGAAAATTAGTAATGGTGATTACTTAGCCAAGAGCGGGTACCGAACCTGCATTGAAGATGTTATTGGTTGTGAGGAATGGAGGGTGGAAGGTGAATGGACAAAATTGTGGGCAATAAAAGTTCCCCCAAAAGTAAAAAAATTTTATGCGGAGATTAGCACATAACTGTTTGCCGACAAGACCGAACCTGCGCAAAAAAGGTGTTCAATGCTCATTTAATTGTGTCCCCTATCAGACCCAAACATAATCATGTTGGCATGTATTCCTTACCTGCGCTGACCACATGAAATGTTGGTGGAAAATCTGTTCGTGGCAGCAACTACATGCCTTGATGCATAATTCAAAAGGTTTCGACGATATACGATAGCGACTATGGAGTATTATGTCTAACGAGGGTGGATCTATTTGCGAGTATGACTTGGAAGAGGAGAAACCTTATGTTGTGGGAAAATTGACACGAACCCATGGAGCAAGTGGTAGGGTGTGCTACTACGCTTTTGCATGCCTAGAGGAGTGCTCAACAATATTAGCACCCCACTGCGCAACAACAGATCAACGTGTCATGGAGGTCGCCGCCTATAGTGCGTACCTTAGATGCATATTTTTTTAAGGAGCAGAATCATGTTGGAATTGGTCTATGCTTACGAGACCATGAAGGAATATTTAGAATGGCGAGATTGGAATAGTTTCGGGATATTTAGAATGGCGAGATTGGAATAGTATCGGAATATTTAAATAAATACTCTTCAGGTTTCCAACCATATATAAATCCAAGATAATATTCTATTTATACAAGAAAATTTTGAAATTCCAAATCCTAACTAATATCTTTGGGTTCAACCATTTGTTAAGAGGAAGATGAGAAATTTCTCTTCAAAAATGTCTTTCATTCTTAGTTCTAAATATACATTCTAGAATCACTTCAACAATAAAAATCATAAAAACTTAAAATCAAATTTACTAACATAAATCTATTTTTTTAACAAAAATCTAAAGTGTTCCAAATTTAGTTTTTTCTTTAAATCTACTGTCACAAGTCTTAGTATTAAAACATTTTTTTGTAAAACTCGAAAATGTTCTAAAACAAAATTTTCTTTTAGATCCTTCACTACAATAAATGGATCTACAACATTTACTAAAGAAAAAATACCATTCAACATGGTTCATTTTTTGAAAAAAATATTAAATGTTCAAAATCAAATTTTCTTTGAGATCTATTATCATAACTTATAGATCTACAATATTAACAAAATAAAATTTCAAAACTCCAACTATATAATTTTTTCAAAAAATCAAAGTCCACCAAATTAAAATTTTCTTTTAGCTTTTGTGAAAGAAAAAAAAGGTACCCAAAACACATAGGGCCTCACGGCCTAAATAGAAAGGAGGGGGAATATATATTTTTTTTCATGATTAACTATATATCAATAGAAAGAGGAGAATGAAAGGAGATGATTTGATTCAGAAACCTGATCAAAAGATCAATGAATTTGAAGCAAGGAATGAATTTTTTTCTAAGTGTTTGCTTACTCACACTAGCAAGAATGGACGAAGAGAATTTTGTGGTGTTTTTTCTGTAAGTGAGAGAGTGAAAAATTAAAATGAGTTAATGGAGGGGGAGTTGCACTAGTTTTGATCAAAGGCCAAGAAGTAGTTTATTTTTTCTCTAAACTCATACTACACAAAAATTTGGTTCTAAAAACAAAATCTTACAACATGTAAAAATATCTAGATATTTTTACTAACCTATGATCACCCATCTAATACTTATTTAACAAGTCATTCTAGTCTACACATAAAAAGAGAGTGAAGTGGTTCATTTTAGTGTTGCAAAGTCTTACTACATAATAATAAAATATCTAAATATTTTCCCTAACTCTTCATTAAAATATTAATATTTAGATATTTTGAGACTTTAAGTCACCTCATCCCGCTCAGTCTCCGAGTTCGTTCTTAAACGAGCCGCATTTCGCTCACATGTAAATTTTTTGATAATAGAAAAATGATAAAATAATTCTGACGAAACTTTTGTTTCTTTACTTAGAAAAATATAATGAGATTAAATTCTCATTACAATCGATATATAAAGTCCCCGTTTAAATTTTTGTGGCATTCGGAGCCTATTAAAATTTAAATAGCGAGTATATTTTGTCTGTTTCTTAAAAATTAGTAGAAAATCATTTTCAAAATTTTGAGAATGCCAAGACATTCGAATAGTAATTTAACATCAAAGAAAACATTCAAACATTTTTCATAAATGAATTTGCAAGTCAGATACAATTACAATAAATTTTACAAACAAACATACAATGTAAACGGTATACAGACGAAAAATAGCCAAAAAAAAAAAAAGAAAAAGACACAAATAAACATTAAGCCTTGATTCCTCCAATAAATAGACAGAAATTTTTTTCTTAAAAAAAGAACATCTCTTAGATTTGCTTGCTTTCATACAATTGGTGGACGGTGTTTTTGTTAATTCGTACTAAGATTGTTTCCTTTTTATTAATAATAGTTTATATATTTCAATAATTTGATTATAATTTGTTAATTTATTTAAGATGTATGTTCTAAGAACTTTGATACATAAATGGTGTCGACAAGCGTTTTAATAGAAATAATATATTTTGTATAATATAAATTTTTTAGTTTTTTTTTTAACTCAATCATGATTTAAACTACTTGATGAGATTTTTATATTAAAAAACTTTATCATTTTAATCAAATTTTTTCCTGCAGTTAACACATATATCTTTAGCCTCACACGGGCTCATACACTAGTATATACATAATATATAAGGAAGAAATCAAATTACAATAACGTAAAATTACATCAGAGTATATCGTTGAATAACGTTTTAATAGATACGTATTTCATAAATTTCACTGTTAAATTGAAAGATTATATTATATAGATCTTTGATATAAATTTTTACTTAAATTTAAAATCATTTGATAAATTATTAAGGTGTGTCAAGATTAACATTTTTATAATAAAAGTGCTTAACACTTTAATTTGGACGTACTTCAATATCATACCAAACTATCTTAAATGTATGAAAAAGTTTAAATAAGTGATCTATATGATATAATCTTGAAATCAAATGGTCAAATTTGTGCAATATGTATCGAGAAAAATGATATTGATGGGTGTAACATTGATGTATTTGTTGGAATAATATATAAGCAAAAATTACTAAATTGTCTCCTATTTAATGATAATCTTGCCTACCTATGTTAGTTTTGTTATTCATAACCAGCTCCAGGAACGGATCTTCTTAAGAACGGGAGATTCCACAACCGTAGTGGATCTTCAAAAGAACGGGAGTTTTCACAACTGGCCCTAAATTATTTTCTGATGTAAAGATAAGTATGCGAAGTGGTGCAGCAATAACCAGAGACGGATCCAAAAATTCAATAGACTAAGAGCCAGATTGTTATTATAATTTTTTTTATAACCATGTTTTTAGTGAACTATCCATTGATTTTGTTCATAACTAATCTCTACCGAGAAATCTGAATGACCCACTTTAGTGGAACTTTTCTATCAATCATATTTTTTCCATTTAAAAAATCGAATTTGAGACATTGTTTAAAGGATCAAATATAGTTTTACACAGACAAATGTAATATTAGTTTTTTATAACTTATTTTAATATTAAATAGTTATTAAACCACATAATCTGAAAATTAAAACTCATACTAATAAAGGACACATTTTATACTATTATTTTTCTTCTTAATCCTAAAATTCAAATCAACATTTATAAAATAAAATAATCATAAAATAAAATATAGAATGAAAAAAACTAATCGTTAATTTTATTTTTGATATTAACAAGATAACAAACAAATAATTATATGCATTATTATTTGCCAAATATTAATTTATTGGTCTATTAAGCATGCTATTTATTTTTATCATTATAAAAGCAGTGTTCTTTTATGACTTATATGGAACTCGATGAAGAAGGAGGCACTATTATAACACTTAATAATTAAAATTACCACTACTCAAGATATATGTAATTTAGTGAAAATATTTTATATATTGTTTATTTCGTATTTCCACCTTAATAAAACTTGTCATGATTTACCATTGTTGGGTTCCAAACTCAGATAAAAGGAGATAATTAATTGTGTTAGGTATTCAACAACCAAAGTAAAACTTCATCGAATTTGTATGATAAGGATAACTATGTAATAGTACTAACCTAAAGCCATTATCCAAAAAACAAAGGCCACCGCATCACCGTCTAGATATATGGAAGAAGATTGTCTGCCTTTGTGGCGGGAACTGCACCATACCTTTGAGGCAATCTCATGCGTTTAGTCTAACTCTTCAAAACAAGCCACATGTTCATTATTTAAAATTTATTTATTTAAAACAAAACTTAAAAACTAAAACGACTTTTCAAGTTCACGTTCACTAAAACCACTTTTCACCCGATTCAAGTTCATGTTCACTGTTCTTCTTCACCCAATCTACTGACCGCCGCGTCGTCCCCTACCCCTCCGTCAACTGTACACCGCCGTACGTGCGCCTTCATCTTCACCCAATGAATCGTTCGCACATTTCACGTTCACGATTCTTTTTCACACAATCCAGTGTGTGACCCACTTGTCGTCGTCGTCCCCCACACCTCCATCAACTAAGCACCGCCGCGCCGCCATCGTCTCGTGCACTGCTGTATATGAACTGCCTCGTCATATTTGGCTAATAAAATAACTCCATTTAATTTTTTTTCTCACAAAATCTGATTGAATTTTTTTTCTAATAACTAGATAAAATAAGAGTTGGAAGTTGTTATGTTTTATCTTGGTTGCATTAATTTTATTATAAAATAATGGAGTAGAATGTTATTAGTTATGCCAAATTATTTTTATAGAGTTATTTTAAGTTGTGTTACTCATTCTTTTGCTTTGAAGTTGTGATACTTGCAAAACATAGCAACACATTTTTTTTAAATTCAAAAACAGAGCAATTCATGGTTCATTCATTATTCCATAGTTTTTCTTTCATTTAATTATTTTATTCAATTTTTAGGTTACTTCATTTGGGAAGTTTGACCAAACATGTCATCTTCAAATGTTGATTGAAAGCCAAAGGTTGGTATGAAATTTGACAATATAGATGCGGCTTATCAATTTTGTCTTACATATAGTGCATATGATGGTTTTGGAGTTCGAAAACGTTATGCGAATAAGAATAAAGACAACACTATATCATCATGTAGGTTTGTTTGTTCCAAGGAAGGGGTAAGATAGACAAGGGAAAGACTTTTGTTAACATCCATAGAGTCGAGACTAGAGCGGATTGCAAAGCAAGGATTTCACTTGTATGCAAAAATGAAAATTGTCATCCATAAATTTGTAAAGGATCATAATCATCCTCTACAACTTCCAGAGACAACACACATGTTTGCATCATATAGAAAGATAACTGAAGTTCAAGCATATGAGATTGATTTGGCTGATGATTCTGGACTAACGCAAAAGTCAACATTTCAACTTAGGAGCACACATGCAGAACATAGAGTTAATCTTGGATTTACATGGTTGGATGTAAAAAATTACCTCAGTACAAGAAGACAAAGAAGTATTATATACGGCGATGTTGGTTGTCTTTCACAATATTTTCAACGAAAATTGTTGGAGAATCCGTCTTTTTTTCATGCATACCAAATGGACATAGAAGAACAAATCATAAATGGGTTTTGGTGTGATGCAAATATGGTGTTGGATTACGGGTATTTTGGCGACATTGTGTCATTGGACACTACATATTGTACCAATCATGCTAATAGACCGCTTGCTTTGTTTTCCGATTTCAACCACTATAGCGGTTCAATCATTTTCGGTGCAGCACTATTGTATGATGAAACAATTGAGTCATTTAAGTGGTTGTTTGATACATTCTTACAAGCACACAACCACACAAAACCAATGATTGTTTTCACTGACCAAGATCAAGCAATGGTCAGGACTATTGTTTTCACTGACCAAGATCAAACACCTAACTCTACTTTACAAAATTCCTATAACCATTCTTGAATTCAAAGTATCAAATTCTTTTGAGTGGGGTTGATGTCTCTTTGCCTATGTGTTATCAAATTCTGTAATGTATTAATGTCTAATTTCCTTTGTGTTGTCAAATTCATGTCTACCAAATCTCGCATAATGTCTCTTTTCCTTTTTGTTCTCTTTAGTAATGCTTTGAATTAGTCTATCAATCCAATAAGTATCATTGCAAAGCTCCATCAGTGTTGACATAGAAGCAACAATTTGGAAATAAAAAACATGTTGAACTATAATGCTCCATTAGTGAGGACTACAAAGCTCCATTTCTATGTTGAAGCTTGGCCACAAAGCAATCTTCATTGTTGAACTATAATGCATCCTGCAAAGAGGTTATTGATTAAATTTAGTATGGTGCACAAACAACTATCTAACATCAAAACTACAACCACATCAGAATCAATTTAGCATAGAAAAAACATGTGTCTAGTCAAGCATTTTACACCAAAAATATATTGAGGTCTAGTAAAAAATGAACCAATTCAAATATGATCCAATCTACTAAACAACTGGCAGAAATATCATCCAAAGAAACAAGCCCAAAAAATTACACAATGCACATTACGCAAATTAAATACTTCTCACAAGGAATTTCTTTTTAAAAATATGAAAGAAAACAAACACTGCAATTTAAAAGATTTGGATCATAGTTGTTACATCTTCTGCAAGGATTACTTATTGCAATTAGAAAGAAAAAAAAATACCTCTCATAAGGGATGACTTGTTACATCAACGCACGTAGAGACTGTCGAATTTAATTGTAATCACAATAATTAACACTATCTCAGTAAACAAGCGTAAAATTTCAATCAAATCAAATTTTTATACATATTATGACTTGCAATAGCATAGATGGCCAAAACAAAACATAATCCTTATGCTTCTCTTTATTAAAGAGGATACCACACCATTAACAAAAGATAATATAGATAATCGAATCTAATTTATCCTAAACCATGTCGCCGGTTCAAGAAATAACTTTCAAGTGTCCAAACATATGACTTTTGCAGACATACTATGAATTTAAAATTCAATGGGACTAACAAAATCACTAAACAAAAGTAGCAGCATACAACTAAAAAATATAGTTCTACAAAGGAGTAATCGACAAGATATAACAAACATATCATATGAACATTTTAGATAACACCCTAACACTGGAATCAACAATTTAAAGAAAAAGACACACTCTCTTTCTTTCTTTCCTTATCTGTGATAGAGGAAAAACCCTTAAGCAGCAATCTACCCCAAATCAAGCAATAATCAACAGTTTCAAAAATAATCTGCATCAAATCAAACAAACCGACAACAATTATAATACAACTCCCATCAATTCATAGTATAGGTGGGTGGCAGTCAACATATGGATGGAATTAGGGATTTTGTGGGGAAAAAAATTAAATGGAGTATTTATTACCCAAATATGATCATAGACGACAATGCACGAGATGATGGCGGCGCGGCGGTGCTCAGTTGACGGAGGTGTGGGGACGACGACGACAAGTGGGTCACACACGGTGGATTGCGTGAAGAAGAATCGTGAATGTGAAATGTGAGAACGATTCATTGGGGGAAGATGACGGTGCACGCACGGCGGTGTACAGTAACGAAGGGGTGGGGGACGACGTCGGGGTGGATTGGGTGAAGAACAATCGTTTTAGTTTTTAAGTTTTGTTTTAAATAATGAACACGTGGCTTGTTTTGAAGCGTTAAATTAATTGAACGCATGAGATTGCCTCAAAGATATAGTGTAGTTCCCGCCACAAAGGTAGACAATCTTCTTCCCTGGATATATGTAGTGAAACATAAGTAGGGTTCCCCATTTTTGTGAACGTGTATATGTAGTAGTAATAATAATAATCATAATAATAATAATAATAATAATAATAATAATAATAATAATAATAATAATAATAATAATAATTATGCTTTTTTTTTTAATTCAGCTTAAAATTCGTGATCCAGGAAATTTAGATATTATTCAAAGTGAACATGTTAACCTAACACGTCACATGCATACCTTATACCTACCATTGTTAGGCTAACAAATTTTTGGTGTATAAAAAACTGATGAATGTTACTTTTCACCTCTTGCTAGTGAAAAATGGTTCATGTTTCTTGAAGTACACTATTGGTCTCGGATGACACGGGAATGGTAGTTTTTCAAATGTATAAATTATTTGAGAAAATCTAAATTTAAATCTTAGTTAAAATAATTTTTCATTAAACTTTATTTATATTTTGATCAAACTTTAAATTACTATAGATCATTTTTTCTGACAATCAAAGGACCGGATAATTGAAAAAAAAAAGGTTCATAGGTAAAAAAACAAAAACATGTACGAGGTAGGAGTTTGGTTGGTCTGAATATTCCAGTCAAGTAAAAATGTAAAAGTTTTGACAAGTTTTTTATGAAAATAATTTGGTCATTTTCGTACCAATAGATAATTTTGTTAGTTTCCACCCAAAAAAATTAAATAATACCCTGTTATTAGTAATCACTATTTCAATGCTGAATAATAGATGCTAATGTGACACTATAAATACGTATTTAAAGTGGTAATGTTATAGATAGCTAATGTACCAATAGTAAAGTACACCAAAAATTAAAATAAAATGGAGTCTAAGAAGAATAGGATTATTGTGTTTGGTGGAACTGGTTACATAGGTAAGTATATGGTGAAGGCAAGCATCTCTTTAGGTTATCCAACTTTGGTATACATACGTCCTATTAATTCACAAACTCCTACCTCTAAGTTACAAATTTGCAAGGAATTCAAGTCTATGGGAGTAACACTTGTGGAGGTAAGTTCTTATTCTCTCTCTATGTATATAATGAAATTGAATAAATTTTTTTTTTTAATTTGGTTTAAATTTACTTTTAATTTCTGCAAATAAACATTTTTTATTTTATGTAAAACTAGTTATATTTTTAAATTTACTTTTAATACATGAATAATTATTGTATGGACTAAAATAAAATACCAATGATAAAAAAAAGGTAATATGTATTTGCAGTTTCTAAAAACAAAAGAAAAATTGTTGGAATAAAAAAATATATTATATTTTCAGGATTAAAAATATATTAAATCCTTTTAATTAATTTCTTGATGAGCATGAACAATAATTAATTACAGGGAGAACTTGAGCATGACCAGATTAATTGTTAGAGTGATTAAACAAGTAGGCATTGTGATATGTACCATACCCACAAGTGATGGAACAACTCAAAATTATATATGCTATCAATGTTTCTGGTAATATCAAAGTAATAAATATTATTCAAAATTATATCAATAGTTTAGTGTATTTTTGACTGGATATTTGTGGTGTTGCTAGCACATCACTTGTGCTATCCAAATCAAATGAGATACATTTTTCGTCTTCCTCCCTCCAATTAACGTGTTAAAGGAAAGAAAATTCTCCACCACATTGATTCGTGGTGTTGTTCATCGTGCTACGTACAAGTCATTTTTATAGAGTTTGTATAGAGTTGAATTCAAATTTTAAGAGTAACCAAATGTCATATTAAAAGAAAATACTAACACCATCACCTAATTATCAACAGATTAAAATTGAGAATCAATTACCGCCTCGCCCTTCCCTAATAACACAACGTCACAACACCACAAAGAACCCTTTTTATTAATTATTAAACTAACATAATCATTGAAAAATAGAGGCGACAAAATAAATGAATTTGGATGTGGATGGTAATGGATGGATCAAAATAATTCATTAATCCATTAATAATTTACTAAAATATTTTAGAAAAATTCAATCTAATCCATCTAATATCATATTTTCAATGGAGAGATATCCATTCCGTCTAATTACTTTTTTTTTTTAACAATTTAATAAACTAATTATAATTTTTACTTTTTTAAGGAATTATAATATTTCTTATTATTTTTAAAAATAATATTATTTATTATTATAAAAAACTATATTTTCTTTTGATGGAAAAATTCAGTTATTTTATTTTTATTTAAAAAATTGTTTTGGATATTAATTTATAAAGTCTCTTTTTTATTATTTTAAAATTACTAAATTAGTAATTTCTAAAAATAATCTTATTTATCATATTAAAAAATTGTTTTTTTAAGGAAAATGATGCTTTTTATAGTAATTTAAAAAATTTACTTATTTAATTATTTTGAAACTAATTTTATTTATTATTTTAAAAACAAAGTTTGATTTTAAGAAGAAAAAAAGTTTTAAAAAGAACAGTATTTTTTTAAAAGAAAACATGTTTTATTAATATTTTTAAAATAAAAATTATTTATTCAGTTTTTAATTAAATAATAGGAGGTGGTAAGTGGTGATGGATGGTGGAGCTTCAGTGAATTTTCCAGCTATCCATGGTGAAACTTCAGTGACACAGTTATCTGGAACCAGCCACCTCCAACCACCAGCAATATTATTAAATTAATATTTAAATAAATAAATTATAATAATTAATTTTTATTTATTTTACATTTAGATTACTTATTCTTAAATTAATGAAAACACTGGATTTTAAGATACTTAAAAAATTTCAGTTTATTACAAAAAAATAAAAAATAAAAATAAGTTTCAGGTTTTTCAAATAATAAAAAATTTATTCTCAGAATTTATTTATTTTTTAAATTATAAAAAACAGTTTATTTTAAATCATATAAAAAAGTGATTTTTTTAATACCTACCTATGACAAAAAACTAGACGGCAAAGAGATATTATTCTTTGGTCAATCCTATCTCAAATAATTAATTTTTTATATATCTATTCTATAAATATATAATTTTAAATTGAAGTGTGTGCAACTGTAATTACATTTCTAATATTATAAATTTAAAAATTGTCGCTACGGCATAACAGTCTTAATTACATACCATATAAAAATTTAAAATGTAACGTAACCAACTGCAAACATATCCTATAATCTTTTATATTTTAAAACCATCAAACATATATTACAATAATCTTTTATCTATATATTACAATTCTAAGCAATTATCCATCAGTCATCACAGTGGTCACCTACCGGGCTGCCAAACAAATATAGAAACACAATTTGTCATGATCACAAGGTACATCTCTTATTACATAACTTCATCATTAAAAACTTTGGTTAAATGAATGTAGCTAAACATCACATTTTTTAGTAGTGTCTTATCAATGAGACAAAAATATGGGAAAAGAATAAAATGCAGAGGTAAGAGTTTAGTCTGAATATTCCAGTCACTTGAAGGCGGCTTATTGGAAATGTCACACTTTTGACAAGTTTTGATGAAAATACTTTGGTCATTTTTGTACCGACAGAAATATTTTTGTTAATAATTAGTTTCCATAAAAAAGCATACTTTAATTAGTAATCGCTATTTCAATGTTGAATGATAGATGCTAATGTGACACTATAAATATGTGCACAAGCATTTACGAGAGCATAGAGTACTTAAAAATAAATAAATAAATAAATAAAATGGAGGGTAAGAAGAATAAGATTATTGTATTTGGTGGAACTGGTTACATAGGTAAGTATATGGTGAAGGCAAGCATCTCTTTAGGTTATCCAACTTTGGTATACATACGTCCTATTAATTCAAAAACTCCAACATCCAAGATACAACTTTGCAAGGAATTCAATTCCATGAGAGTAACACTTGTGGAGGTAATTTATATATATAAATTATTATTAATAACAAAGACACTAATTAATGACTATTTTATAAATATTTTATATAAGATTTGAACTATGTCTTTTGAAGTAATAATATTAAGTTTTTTACCACTAAAATGACACCTAAAATATATATATATATATATATAGAAAAATATGCAATGTAAAAATATATGAAGTAATTTAATGTATCGATATTACGTGTATACTTGTAAAAAAATATGTCGTATATGAAACAATTTTAATCTTCATCTACTAAGACAAATTAATAATATTAATAGGTGATATATTTAAAAAAATGCATTAAATAATTTGAAAAAAACTTATATTTATAGACAATTTTTTTCAAATAATGTTTATAATAACTACATGGGGTGATTCATTTTAATTAGTTTCTTGATGATTATCAACAATAACAATTAATTGCAGGGAGAACTTGAGCATGAGCAAATTGTGAGAGTGATTAAAGAAGTAGACATTGTGATATGTACCTTTCCATACCCACAAGTGATGGAGCAACTCAAAATTATTCATGCTATCAAAGTTGCTGGTAATATCAAGGTAATTTTGATTATTATATATGCTATTTTTTTTCAAATATAATTCATGCAGGTTTATTGGCTTAGGCCCAAAATTATATACTATAATTTATTTTTATATAACCTTTTTTTTTTTAAATCACATTCATAAAAGATTTTTTATCAGCAATAAACTGAATCTCCAAAGAAAAAGTGTAGTAACGATATATATATATATATATATATATATATATATATATATATATATATATATATATATTATTTGCAGAGATTTCTTCCATCAGATTTTGGTGTAGAAGAAGATAGAGTACATCCTCTTCCTCCTTTTCAAGCTTTTCTTGATAAGAAAATAAAAATTAGAAGAGAAATCGAAGCAGCTAAAATTCCTTACACTTTTGTCTCTGCAAATTGTTTTGGTGCATACTTTGTCAATTTCTTGCTTCATCCGAATCATAGAAACAAAGATATTGCAATCTATGGAAATGGTGAAGCCAACGGTACATATTCATATGAGCTAAAGAAAAATGTTATTTATTTATTTTTTTTATAGAATGAATTTTTGAAAGATTTTCATCAAAATCGACTTTTCAAAATAGTTGTAGTTTAGAATTTCATATTTGTTGTCATGAAATGCTAATTTTGATAGACGATGGTGTAAATGCAAACAAAATATATTTCTCAACATATTTTTTTTTATTTGATTGAATTTTATTTGGAATTCACTCAATTATGTGGGACTCACCTGAGGAGTATAAGAACGTTATGTACAAATTTTATCCTAATTTCTTATAACAATTTTTGGATTATATCCTAGTTAAGAAAGAGAAAATTTCATTATTTTAAACTTAAATACAATATTACCTTAATCCTATCATTTCTTGAGTTTGACTAATATTTGCTTTTAAAAAATAGGCTACATAGCATCCGTAGTCCTTTAACTTAATTTCATTTAACGTTTTAGTTCTTTATCTTTTTTTTCCTCAATTTGGTCCTTTATTTTAATTTTAAGTGACAATTTGATCTTTTATGTTTTAAAATGTCAACAATATTATCCTTTTTTTTTTTTACAAAAATTCAAAAAACTCATCAAAATTTTCAACCAAAACCCATAAAATTAATTATGTTCTTTAATATAATACAAATTTCATCAAATTCGTAACTCAAATCTTCAAATAAACTCATGCAAAAATTTCATCAAATTTTATTCTTTATTTGATGTTGTTAGAGATGGAAATATGAGTTTATTTGAAGATTTGAGTTTCAAATTTGATGAAATTTGTATTATATTGAAGAATATAATTAATTTTATGGTTTTTGTTGAAAATTTTGATGAATTTTTTGAATTTTTGAAAAAAAAAGAGGATAACGTTGTTGACATTTTAAAACATAAAAGATCAAATTGTCACTTAAAATTAAAATAAAGGACCAAATCGGGAAGAAAAAAAAAAGATAAAGGACTAAAACGTTAATTGAAATTAAGTTAAGAAACCACGTGTGCTATTTAGCCTAAAAAATATGTAGACTATTCTTTATCCTTACACTAAACCTTTATAGACAAATTACAATAATTATTCATCACTAAACTCTTTGGAGACTTCTGTAGCATAACTCAATATAGATTTGGAGATAAAAGGAATTTCTATTTTCTATTTTATGTATTTTTTAATCTAAACAATATATCAAATTAATATTCTACCCATTTTCCTCTATATTCTTGTTTTGCTTCTAAACAAATTAGATAGAAATATTAACAATCTCATGGGTATTTATTTATATTTATTAGCTATACTAAATTATGAAGAAGATATTGGTATGTACACAATTAAAGTGGCAAATGATCCAAGAACACACAATCGCATTGTTGTGTATCGACCTTCAAAGAATATCATAACACAAAATGAGTTGATATCTCAATGGGAGCAAAAAAGTGGTCACAACTTTCACAAAACTTTTATTCCAGAGGAGAAGATCGTCAAATTATCACAAAGTAAGGCTTGCTTAATTTGTTTTATTCATTTTTTAACTTTATATGAAATTTTGACTATTAGTGTGTATAAATATAAGACATATTACATTCTCATTTCTCATTATAAACCAATTAGCTTTAGTTTAAAATTATAATAATAATCCAAGAAGTTCTATAAAAACCTTTTATTAAATCATAATTTTTTTTAAATGCATATTTATACAATGATAAATTATACTCCCTCCAAATTGATTTATAAGTAAACGCTCATTAAATCAAACGTATTAACAATATAATTCGTTAAATAATTATTTGAAAAAAATATTTTCGTCACCTAAATTACCCTTCAAGATAGTACTGAATTAATTGGTTCATTGATAAAAAAAGTTAAATTAAATGAGAGATTTTTGAAATAGTATAATTAGATAAAGTAACTAAAAATGTTAATTGTACTTATACTTTTATTCCAAAATATATAAGCTATTTTTTATAAATCACTCCGGAGGGAGTATAGGTAGTGTTATTTAATAAATTCTTAATTTTAACATATGTCAAAAATTAAATCACTATATTTAATTTTTGTAGTATTCCAATAGTAAAACTAAAAATTTTAAATACGACTGATGTTATTATAATTAAATAATAATATATCAATATTGACTAATGGTAAAATGTGTCCATTATAATGCAGCTTTACCTCCTCCAGAAGATATACCAATTTCCATAGTCCATAGCATATTTGTTAAAGGGGATCTTTTGAACTTTGATCTAAGGAAAGATGACCTTGAAGCTTCACAACTATATCCTGAATATAACTACACATCTATTGATCAACTTCTTGATAAATTTCTTGTGGACCCTCCACCCCCTGCATCTGCTGCTTTTCAATGAAGTTACTTTAGATTAATAAAGTTTGTAGCTATACTATTTTGATCATATTAAGTTAAATAATTTCAGAAGTCATAAATGATGATATCTATTATTGAATACTTGAGATTGAGTGAATAATATTATATCTTTGGTAAGACAAAGTTTTAGTCTTACTTACATGCAGCAATTTCACCTTTGGTATATATATATAAATTAATATGTGAAGGACTATATTGTCAAAACATTTTTAGTAATTAAAATGACTATTTTGTATATGCATAAAAATAAGTTGGATCTTCTCTCATATGAGACAGAATCCAATTAAACTCACCTTCTAGAGAGAGAGTGTATTTGTAATAAAATAAAGAAGGGAAGAAGATATTTAAGGGTGAAGGTTTAAAAATATGATAAAACATGATTGAAAAAATTAAAAAGAAAAAAAAAAAACAATATCGAAACATTGGGGCAATGCAACCACACTATTTGTTGTTTTGATTATTGCTTAATGTACTTTAAATACATTTTTTGCGCAAATATGATTTTACTTTAATTTAATCAGAATAATTTTACTTTTTTTCTATTAAAATTAAGTGTTGCCTCTACTAAAATATATTGAATGTTTGTTCAGTCACAGCAAAATATATGTTTGATGGTGTTGAAAATTAAAATTATAAAGCCATGTAATTAAAAAGAAAATATAATTTATAAATGTTGAAGTATTTTCAATTTTTTGAATATATAATAGTATAATTTTACGACCTCCAAATTTTTACTTAATAATAATTGTGATATGTTTATCGTTAATATATGTTTTGATGTATTTTTTATATAAATATTTATAGTATATGATATTATCTCCACTAATCAACATTCTTGAATTCATCCGTGACTATATATACATAAAGTTCCATAAGGTTTGTATTTTAATTTGTTTTTCCCTTGATTATACAAATTAAGGTTCTGTCTCATAAAAATAAAATTAAATACAATTCTAAAAAAATAAATAAATATTAAATATGTTTTTGAAGAAGTTAGTCAATTTACTTCTGTTTGAGATTGAGCTCTATATTAGTGCCACAACTTTTGAGGAATCCCTTGATGGTTATGACTTATGAGAAAGGAGACCCCATGCACAAGAAAAGGGGAACATTTTCTACACACTTTCTATCATAGGTCAGAAAGGAGTAAGGATCTTCCTTAGTTCTCAAAATGAGTAGAAAACACCATTAGTATAGATTTTGGTGTATAAAATGCCCACATATTTAAAGCATTGATATAATTGGATAATTATATACAAAAAAAACTATAATAATCGAGCTCTTCATCCTTTTTGGGAAATGAAAAAAATCTTTGCTCTTTAGAAAAGGTAGCAGCAACTACACTCATTCCATACACAACCACCATAGTTCATTTTCTTCCTCTATTATATTCCACGTCCATCACACCACTTTCCATTTGGACTCGGTAATTTTTTAGCATTCTCATCTTCCACCATCCACTCATATTTTCCTCCATTATTGACAGTATAAGAATAAGAATCTCCAGTATACCATGGAGAAAAAGTTGTACAAGAAAGCTTAGACAAGGAATGAAAGCACACTTGGAACAAATTTATGGCCTCTTTTCTTAGGCTTATGGAAAAGTTGCTATACACTTATTTAGTGTTACATTACAGTCTAATCCCTAAGTATGCCTATGCATGACTAAGAGATAGTATTAAAGTAACCAACAGTTGATCAAAGTTAAAAGCATGTAAATATCATTTTATGTAACAAAATTATTGATCTAAATGTTGACAAAATAGCTTGCCATTATGGAATAACATAGAGGAGAAAGAAAAAAAGAAAAACAAAACACTACAAATGCAATGTCCTCGATTTAGACGGTTAATAAAGCTACAACTTATGTATTGTATTATTCCTGAATAATGGAAAGCTATAATCTTGCATAATCATTGCAGCCATAAATTCTGGTGTCTTGGAAATTGATGCAATGGGAGAGTGCAGCAGCTAGGTTTTCCAAATCTTCTCTTGTATGGACTGCACTGAGGGCCACTCGCAGCCTATATAACAGAGAAGAGAATGAAAAATAACAGATGTAGCCATTGAAAAAATATATAGTCACATAGATAAAGAAATCCAACTTTCCAATACCCAGAACCATAGTTGACTATGCCAGTCGGTCTGACATGGCCAAGCTTACTTTTCGGCAAGACCAGGTTGGACCAAACTAATTGTAGTAAACCATGGGCACACACTTTTTAATATTAATCACTATTTAACTACATAAATAATTATGACATTAGTCTATCTTCCCCTTAGCTGCTTCTTGTGAAGCGACTAAGCAACAAATTCATGAGCAAGTGAATGAATGCACGAGACATGTTCCTTAACTAAAAAGGAACTATAATATTTATATAAACTAATCACTTCATTAGCACATTGTACTATTATGTAATGTGTGATGTGACATAATTACTATTTTTTATCATTGCTTTGAATTTGCAAAAGCCAACCTTATTTAGTGAGATAAGGCTTAGTTGTTGTTGATGTTGTTCTTTTAATTTGCAAAATTCAACTTGAAACTAAGGAACAAAGTAATTAGAGTACTGGTTAGGGTAATCAAGATGACTGAGTCATCACAGGTTGTGTCAACCGGTGTCTTGCTAATGAAAATTTTGGCTGAGCTACAAATTATTAAGTGCTTAAATTTTGTTATGTCTATGTTTTACATCAGACTAATAAGACACGTTCATTTTGCCTTTTCTCACAAGTTCTATTTAACTTATAGATTGTAATTTAGGAAAATATCAAGTACTAACCTGCATGAGTTAGGAGGCACAGTTGGCGGTCTGATAGCAGTCACGTGGAAGCCAGCTTGTAATAAATGCCTGTTCTAGAAACACTGAAAATGATTAGTGAAATAATGCCTGCATGATCAGCTTCTGAAGCTGTGAACTCATTAATACTTAATTCATTGAGCACCAAAAATGATGGGAAAGAAAGTAAGGGAAGGTAACAGACCGGCTTGCTTGCAGTGCTTTGTCTTCACTACCAACTATTAGGGATATAATGGGACTTGTAACAGGAATTCCTGTTAGCAAATGAAATTCTTTCACCCGGTTCCAAACAGCCTTTCTACGCCATGTCTCATGTATTGCCACTCTAACAGCAGCTGCAAAATTGTATAATATGTTTAACAAACAAGTGATTCTCACAAGAGGGGAAACATTGAAAAAGAAATGATGGTATATTTTAAATCTCTGAACAAATATTTGAACCATGGTATTCACAAATATGCATAAATAAATATATAATGATGTGTCTCGTAAGTGTAGCTCAGATAATAAAAGGTTGTGAGGACATCTAATATGTTAGGGCACAGGTTCGAACTTGTTGTGCCCCTCTTCTTTACACTTAATGGGTATCAGTTTTGGCACTAGGCTTTTCGAAACAAAAATAAATAAATATAATGATTGCTTCATATGAACTCAGGCGGTCTAACTTTTTCGCTGTTAAAATTAAATGATCTACAACTGCGCAATATTGTGAACACAACAATCGGGTAAATAGAACTATCCACTAAATTATAAGATTGTGCTAGAAGTGAGAGGGATAAATAAGAAATGTATCACAAGACTACATCGATGATATAATATAAGGATATAACGATACATATGAAGGATAGAGGTTAAGAAAAATATATTTAGAATAGGAACTAACAACAAATGTTTTGTTTTTTCGAAAAGCCTTAATATTTAAGTATCAATTCAAGTACAACACTGGATCTCACCATGAGCAGCAGCAGCAACTGGTACCGGCGTAGCCGTTGAAAATATAAATGAACGACCTCTTGACTGTATTAATAACTTCCACCTTTTGCTATAAGAATTCATAAAAATTTATTGGTGAACTGTTCACGAAACATAATTTCTTTTTTTGTGCCGATGTAATGCAAAAAACATAAGAAAAACATGGAATCAATCCCCCTTAATGTTAATTCCAGAGCCAAGTGCACTCAGAAAATTACCTGCATGCTATAAATCCTCCATGGCAGCCGGCAGCTTTACTTAGTGTACCAATGCATATGTCCACATCCTTCTCACAGTTGAACTCCTCAGCGACACCACCCCCATTCTTGCCACAAACAAATGAGCCATGAGCCTGGACATGCAAGACGTGCTTAGCTTGTATCACATAATAGTCAATCACGAAGAGAATATATGGTAGAGTGAGTGAGTAATTCCTTTCTAGGAACATTAATCATATGGGATATCTATTTTATGATTATTATCTTAAGCCCTTCTTAGGTGTTAACCTTAATCCAAGGATCAGAACCACACACATAACAACACATAACAGTCGTCGTGAAGAAATTTCTTAAAACATATTAAGAGATATTACATCGTCGATTACTAACAAAAAGCCATGCTTCTTGCGGAGTTCTGCAAGCTCAACCATTGGTGCAAAGTCCCCATCCATGCTAAACAAGCTGCAATAAATCAGATGAACCATAATGCATACCATCACTGTAATATATATTTTTAAAAAGAGATATTGTGATATGCCGTCCATTTTAAACAAAATCAACATGCAAAAGCGTCCCAATAACTACTGAAAACCCAACTAGATTGCCACCTAAGGAGTCAACGATCATATGCAGCACGCCAAGAATACCATTAAAAAATTTAAAAACAAAAAGATAGAACAAGCAACAGGGGACACGATATGCCGTCCTTTTTCTTGTTTCAGTTAAAACAGTGACAACATTGCCCCAAATCAAAACCATCAATTATAAGTAAATAATCCGTGACTTCATGTGATGGATGCATAATTTGAGCAAAGCTTTGATTTTTCTATTCATGAAACAGTTGACTTTTATATTTTTATTGAAGCATCACAGAAGGATAATTCAAAACAAATGTACCAAACAGAATACATGTTTGTCAAGCACTGCCTTATCTCTAGGAATGCAAGTACATTTATAGGGGATGGTGATACTAGATATACAAATCCCACAATTATGTCAAGAAATATACAAGACTTATGATCATCAAGTATTACAGCATTCACATCACAAATGTGTTCGTGAGAAAGAGAGACATGAGGAGAGGGAGAAAATACAGAGACGGAGCAAGATTAATATCAATAAAGCAATTAATAATGCTTACCCCCTGAATATACAACGTTTACCCTGTAGGAGATATTTATGCCCTAAACATTATTTAGGCTACGCGTGAGAAAATATATGCATATAACAAGAGTTATTCCAACCTCTGAACAAATTTTCTAGTTCTATTTCGCTAGTAGCAGAATGACTGACCTGTCAGTTACCACAATTTTCCTCTTCATACTGCAATGAGATCTAAAATTCATAGAAGTCAGAAATGTTAATATATAGAGATTGTACCAGAAGGGGCAAAGGGAATAATATGAAAATTTTATGAAAAGGTAAAACCTACAAGAGTGTATAGAGGTGGGACATGTCACAATGTCTATATATGTACACTTTTACACCTTTTTGCCGCTCAGCAAGACGAATACCATCAATTATTGATGCATGGTTTAAAGCATCAGAAAAGATAGCAATCTTTTCATCATCAGAAGGTATGTTATTCCCAGCTAAGAGAGAACCGATACTTCCAATTGCTGTCATCAAGGCCATATTGGCAGCAAACCCTGTCGGACAAAGAAGGCAATCCTATAGCATGGATTTTAAACCGAAAACAGGTCAGCGTTCCATACAATCTAGACTTACTAACACACATTACTCCATCCTTCAATTCATTATACAATAGGTGGATCTGAGAAGAATGTAACTCATAAAATCCTTAAATTTAAAAGGTGGGCAGGGAAATTATATGTGATTCCATCAGGATTAATTTATACTTATTCAATCATGATCATTGAACCAAAAGCTATAAATAATTAAAAATAGAAATAAAATGAAGTTAGTTGTTATTTTATTTCAATTTCAGGACACACCCATATCAAGTATTAATTCCATAAAAATAGACTAATCGTTAGCCAATAGTCAGTTAGTCACTAACATTGAAAAAACAATAACAATTCCCCAAGGTTAGTCAAGCTACCACAGAAATGTCTTCCTCACCAATAAAATATACCACCTAGAACACCACTCTCCCCTTAGAGTGCGCTAATAATCACCAAGATCAAGCAATGTTCAAAACTAGGACATAAGCCCAATCACAAGTGTGCATAATTTGTTTACCGATCATCATTTCACAGAATTTAGTCATACAAAACAAACAACTGGATATGATTCTTCATAATCAAGTTTAATGACAGTCATCAATTAAGTATACTTTACTCAGGATACATAGCAGAACCAATAACAAACTCGAACAGTTTAAGGAGTTCTTGCAAGCCAGTCCTTACCTCCTTCTTTTTCAAATCTGCCAAACTCGACTCTAGCTGCCTATGATAATTGGTATACCCACAAATAAGAGCAGATCCCCTTGGTCCCATCCCATGTTCTTGAGCGGCCTGATATAGAACAATAGAATCATGAAAATAAATGCAATAATCTCAGACTAAGAAAACTGAAGAAATGAAGACTAATAGACTAAAATTCAGGAGAAGATAGAAAAAATCATTCAAAATTCCCAAAGCACACCTTTGCAGCAGCCTTTCCAATAGTCGGATGGGAACTCAAGCCTAAATAATCATTTCCAGAAAACAAAATTAGTTTTTTAAACTTCTCAAGGTATACCTCTGGTTCATCATCACCAGCAACTGCACCATAAACAATCTCTTCACCTAACCTCCCCACAAGAAAGGGAAAAAAAAAAAGGTTCAGGGTTAACGTCTGAAATCATAACAAAACACAAATATGTGCATTATTACTTAAGTAAACAAAGTAAACCCTATTGATACAAATGACAAGAATAGAGCGGAATCTAAAGGTTAAATCAATCTTCTCTATTTAAGGTTTCTATTTGCACATAAATTACTACAACAACCAAATCTTATCTCGTTAGATAGGGTTGGCTAGGTGAATGACATCATAAAGTTCTATCATATATCATGCCTATAGCAAACCATTGGCTGAACTACTCTTCTTACTATGAAATTTCCAGGTATACACATGCCCAAACCACTAAAGTCGAGATTCAACAATCTTGTCTACAATGGGTGCTACCCAACTTTGTCTCTCTCAAATGTTATCATTCCTAATCCTACGTCGTCTAGCATTTCCACTCACCCAGCATAGCATTGTCATCTTATCTACATTGGGTTTATTATCATTGGGTTTTTTAGCAACACTCAGTCTCCTACAACATTGTGGGTCTTATAGTTCATAACTTCAAAATTCATTTTTTTTATTTCACTGTAAATTCTTTTAAGAAAAAATAAGCTATCAAACAATGACATTTTCATAATTATTAATGAACAAGAAACGGACACCAAATCATTCTTTTCATGTAAATATAGAAGAAAAACTATAACTGAGAAAAAGGAAAAGACCTTAACAAAAAAAACTCAAAGCACTCTTGCATATTCATTAGAAGTTGGAACTACAAAGCATGTGATGTTTTAAAATGCACCGTGAATTGGTGTCAATGCCATGCATCCCAATATAAACTTTAAAAGTAGTACAAATTAAACCACATTAGTGCAAAGGTTTATTTTGATTTAAGGAAATATTTCCAGTTCTTGTATTCAATTCTTTGTTTCCTACACATAAAAACATTAAATTTCTTCAAATTTTTCATCTCTATGTACTATAGGAATCTTTGAAAACCTAAAACATATAGAAAAAACAGAAGAAAATAAAAGTTAGAGCTCTATAAACTACAATTATAATGAGTGAAAAGTGAAAACAAAAATTAAAAATAGAAGATAGTTTCTGTCAGTACATTAAAAAAATAACTAAGAAATAATGTTATAAATACAAATAAAAGAATAGAACATAAATTATTATTCTTAAGGAACTAAACATGAAGAATGAGAAATTAATAATGAGAAATAAAAAATTGAAGAATATCTAAAATTGAAACCAAAAAGAGCTTAAAATGATAGATGTCCTAGTCCCTCACAATCTTAATACTAAAAAATGATTCCTGAAATTGTAGAAAACTTATCCAGGATTATTAATGACATTAAGTTGGTAATATCAACTATACATTTGAAATTAAGTGAATAATATATCATGTGCACTTGATAACAAATCCACATAGCGATAAACATGATTGGTGTTTTGCAATTTCAGATATCATTTTCCAATATTGATAGCATGAATGCAAGGTTCATAAAGTCCTACAAACAATTTCAGAGAGCAAACTGAGTATTTACTCAATCAAAGCTTCGAAGGTTAACACTGCAAGCAATCTTTGCACATACAAAACTAGGCAATATAAAAAAGAATTAAAGAGTATGCACTGTTTCTTTTATATAATCCAAGAGTATGCATTGTTAGTGTACATCAAATGAGAATTCACTAGTTTACACACCACACCACACCACCTTTGAAACAGATAGAGTGACATGGAAACATGGTGGTCTGTCATGGAATGTCAGTGTAAAACTGTTTTACCAGAATTCAAAAAAAATAAATAAAGATAGTAGAAATGAATTAGTTTACCAGAACTTGGGGTGTCAAGCATCCATTTACGAAAAGTACTTTCACCAATTTCAACTTCAACAGATGAACGATCCCATTGCTGCATTTCATCAAACACCTCATATGCATCATCAAATATCCCAAATGACGACGATTTTTGGTTGCGGAGAGAAATGGGTCTAAGAGATCGAAGTACTTTGAGAGAATCAAGGGCTTTCAGTGCTTCTTCGACCCACTTATCCCACAAAACACTAGGAAGTGGTGCCTCCATAGTCGAATAGAATAAGGTATTGGTCGGAAGAAAGAAGAGAAGAGAAGAGAAGTGAAATGGAAGAAGGTTTTTGGTGTTTGGAAGAGTCGGTAGTTGTTAACAAGTGACGTGTCACATTGTCTTTTCAAGGTTTATAATTGTGTGCTAACTGTAAAGAAACTTTTCAGCTTTCTTATTCCTCGTGATTAACGGTCACACTCATGAAAACTATAAAATGTTCTTCTTCCCTCGGTTTTAGACTGGTTTTAAATAGGATTGTTTAGTAGGACCACCACAATTTATGATTAATAATTCTACACTAAATTAATGTTAAATAATTATTCTTCAAATTTAATTCGTATTTATGGATAGTATAAAGAGTTTTACTATAATTATTTATAAAAATATGTATGTGAATTATTGTGATTTATTGACAATTTAAAATTTTTATATTAACATTGTGTCAATTAAACTCTTATTTATCTATAAAAAAAATTGGAGGAATAAGAAGAAGAGTTAGTTGGAAGAAAAAAAAAAGGAACAGAAGAATTTTAATAATAGATTAGTTTTTAAAATTATTCAAATTTTTAATAATCTTAAAACTATAAATTCACGGCTCTTCTCATATTTGATCTAAGACGATAAACTACTTAGTGTCAATTTCGACGATTTCAAAGAAAGTGTTTCAAGGCACCAACATGATAATTGGTCTACAATTGATAATTATAAAGAAATCACTAAAAATTATAATGATAATTGACAATACTCCTCAAACATAGAAGTTTACGATTTTCTTCGTCTTTAAAGTTGAGATGGAAACATGATTTGTGTCGGTTGCACGAATTGAGTTTTGAGAGATACATATTCGTTTTTCTTGTTTTTATCGAACAAACATCAATCATGTCACTTCTCAACTATGAGAACAAGGAAGGTCGTGAACTTTTTACTCCCACAAAACAAGATATATCGTCATTAGAATTTTGAACAACTTTCAAGTACGAGTGCACAGTAAACTCCTTAACAAAATTGTCCATCATATAAACTCTTACCATTATGTTGACACCTTATGGACAACATATTTTGTTAATTAATGTAAATGAGTAAATGATCAAATTGGTCTCCAAAATGGTGGTCATTTTAATCCTGTTTTCAAATATGCAACTGTGTCCTTTAATTTATATCATGTAATTCATTTTAGAGAAAATGAATGGTACCTTTCAAGATGCATTGATTTAGGTTTTGATTTCTTCGAGCATGACAAACTAAATAGTTCACAAAAAGTTCAAGAGAAGTAAATAACCAATCACTCTTCCAAAAAAACAATTTATTTATTCCTAGAATAATTTGTAGTAGCTCTCAACACCAACTGTCGTTGTTGAAGTACGTACCAACGTGCAAAATAACCTAAGAAATGGTGTTGGAAAATGGATGGATGGAGGAACAAGGGGACTATGGTGGAGATGGAGTCTTGATAGTGGAGGAAAGAGAGCTTATGTTTGGTATCACAATAGGGTTGTTAAAATCACGATTTCTGACAATCCTTTTGTGATATTAAACATAGAAGGTTTTTGTGTAGAAAAAGCTCCCTCGTGAAGTGCAACACTTGTCCACTAGCAAAAAACATATGGTGGGTACAACAAATATTTGGCATAGACCACAATTTTGTCATTTTTAATACTATTTTCTTTGCGCATGGGACCACTTTTAACATGTTGCTCTTTTTCCTCGTTGTTGGCTTTGTCTGCCTCTTTTAAGAGGATAAATAATGTCCAACTAATAAGACTTGTCTACAAATGTTGTGATCATGTTGCAATATTTTCTCTTTAATTTTGTCTTACAAATGTTGTGATCATGTTGCAATATTTTCTCTTCAATTTTGTCTTTTTTCTACGGCTTGTGAGATGGATGAAAAAATCATTATTTGTTATTTGAATGTTCGATTTTTGTGTAGTATGGGTGTATATTTCAGAATGGAATGGTTTTAGTAATGCCTAAATAAATTATGGTTTGTCTCATACACATCAATTTAGTGGTTTATTTGCTAAAGGTCCTTAGGATGAAGGAGAATTACTGGTGCAGAAATAACTTTTTAAGTCAGTTAAAAATGACTTGTTACGTCGGTTACACGTCAGACTTAACAACTTAAAAAATCATTCGTTGTTAAGTTGGTTAAACCTCAACCGACTTATAAATCAATTATTTTGTAAAAAAAAATTGTTTTCCTCCCTATATATGTATAACTAAAATTTAATATCAAACCAAATTCTATACATAATCATAATTTTCTACAAAACTCATTTAGAACATCCAATATACAAACCCATATTATACACCACAGTATTATGTAAATCCATATAGAAACTAGAGTAAACAAATGCAAAATACACTACTTAAAGAATATACACCGAACATCAGCAAAAATCAGCATACATCATCTTTCAAAGTTGAAGAAACTCTTACTCCTCAAATTATGTTGGGCTAGTGTTTTATAACTTCTCATCTCTACTCTTTTTATCATCACACTTATATAAAACCTACAACATGTTTGAAAACTACGTAACCAAACAAACACACAGAGCATTGACAATTAAAGGCATTAAGACATGACCAACTCTATATTCTAAGAACGTCAAGATGTAGAACTAGGCTAAGATAGAGGAAAACAATCATTGTTTTTAGGACAACTAAGTTACTAAAGTAGCATGACGATGTTGTATATGTTGGAACCAAGTTGGTTCTTTCACTTAAAGTTTTGATGTTAACAAAAGTATTTTATGAAAATAACATATTTGACTTAGAAGAAGAATGAAAAATGCCACCAGAAGATGAAGATGACGTCACCAGAAGATACAAGTCAGAAGCAGGATGAAGTCACCAGAGGATGATCACCAGGGGATATCATCAGAGGATATCATTAGAGGATATCATCACAGGATATCATCACAGGATATCACCAGAGGATATCGTTAGAGGATATCACCAGAGGATATTACTAGAGGATATCACCGGAGGATATCATCAGAGGAACCTGTCGGAGGATATCATAAGAATATCCCATCGGAGGATATAATCAGAAGTTCCCATCAGAGGATACAATCAGAGGATCCTATCGAAGGATAATTCTAGAGGATCTCATTAGAGGCAAAAATCAGAAGCTACATCATTAGAAGCTGAAAGTATGCTCAAAATAGAATATGAGAAAAATGCTCAAAACAGAATCGGAGCAAAAAACTTTAGAAACAGAATCTAGCTGAAAGTATGCTCAAAACAAAATCTGAGAAAAATGCTCAAAACATAATCGGAACAAAAGACTCTAGAAACAGAATCTGATAAAATACTCCAGAATATTCTCAAAACAGAATCAATCGAAATACATTCCAGAAGTAAAGCAACAGATCAAAGTGAAACTCTAATTTCAACTATAAATAGAGGCTTAGTGCTAAAGAATAATGTATCGGAAAATAGAAGAACTCAAGCAAAAATTCCTAAGTATTCAAAGAGTTCAAAGGAGAGAAACACTTGCTTAAAAGATAAATATTTTCTAAGTGTTCTTTTCTTAGAGTGTGAGGCTGATTGTCATCATTAATTTTTCAGAAGCAAACACTCAAGTTTAAGTTAAGTTTATTGTGAGTATCAACTTTCTAGAAGTAGTCAATCAGTTTTAATTTCGATCCCTTGTAAAAAATCCTATAGTGTTGAAGTTCCTTCTAAAATATGGGGTTGTCAGATTGTTAGAAAAAGACTTAGCTTGTAGGTTTAAGGTTGTGAAGTTCCTCAAAAGTCTGGGGTTGTCAGACTATTTGAGAATACTTGACTAGTATAGTCAAGGTGTTGTTGTTCCTCAAAAGTCTGGGGTTGTCAGGTTGTTTGGGAAGACTGGTTTGAAGGGTCAGTGGTGTTGTAATTCAAAGGAGTTTGAATTAGTGAAAAGGCCTTCTGAAGGAAGGGACGGGACGTAGCCTAGTTAAAGGTGAACCAGTATAAATTTGAGGTGTTAACTTTTATCATCCGCTGCTTATGTACTCTGGTTTCTCATTATTCAACTAATTAGCAAAAAGAATTAAAGTTTGTCAAACACAATTCAACCCCCTTCTTGTATTGCACCTTCAGTATATTCTATGTTATCAACTATAAAATGTATCAGAAGATAGATAAATTATCAAAAACACGTAAATGTAGTCAAATACCAAATAATTTAAATGAAGAAATAACATATGGTATAGTAATACTTAAATTGCTAATAAGTAGTATATATATTATATATCACCTCAAAATATGGTTAAGACTCACAATTGACTATGACAATAGCATCCTCCTAGTCATCCTATTTCAAAATGAAATTACTCAAATAAGTAACCTTATCAGTATGGAATCGTAAACACTTCTCAGAGTTCTCTAAAATTCCAAAAGTTGAATTAAAGAAAGTAACTGACTTGATTATAAGAAAGTAATTGACTTGATTATCATTCAAAAGAAAAATACCAATATTATTTTCTTCATTGAATTGGTCAATTTAATAGTGCAACTTTTCATCTCTTTCTACTTCAATTTTTAATGATTGTATTCTTATCCCACACATATGAGCACATAATACTAGCATAGTTTATAAGAAATAAATTGCAAATTAGGTACAACTACAACAACAATATAAAACACTCACTATAAGGTGGATGAATGAAATTATAAAATAAATCTAAAATTGAAAAATAAGGAGAGTGATCTTTGGTGGCCACAACACCAGTGACGATAACAAAATGTCACAAACAACGCCGACAATAACGAATTGTGGTGATAACAATAAAAAGTGGTGATAAGAAGTGTTGAACCATAGCATATTGCCTTTATGATTGTGCCTTATAATAGTTCTTTCATGTTCAAAGTAATGTTTCAAGAATCTTGTTGCTGTTATAGGGTATAGAGTTGCAAGAGATTACGGTTGTGAGGTCGAGGTTAAAGGAATGACGGACCAGGATAGAGGAACACAATGTCGAGGTTAGAGAAATGGAGAATGCTAGGAACCCAGATTGAGGAACGTAATGTGGAGGTTAGAGGAATGCGTCGAGGTTAAAGGAAACATCAAAGTTAGAGAAAAGCGAAAATGAAACCCAAATTAGAGGAATATGAGATATATTAATTTTTTTTAATTTTGCTATGCCTTAAATCGTTTACCAATATAATTGTGTTTAACATATTTACAAAATTTTCACTGCCTCATTTTGTTAACTCATTTACCTAGCAACCGACTTAAACATGTTAAAATTAAACATGCATCTCATTTGTTAAGTTGAGTAACACGTAACCGACTTAACTCGTTGTATTAGAAACACAATTTTGTACTACAGTGTATTCTTGATTTGGATGGAAGGCATATGGTATATTTGGAAATCTTGAAAGCATGTGATGATCTTCGAACACAAAGAAAGTGATGTGAGTCATATTTGGGAGGACACGAAATTTTTCTCATGATGTTGGTAGTGAGAGTTTTGATGATATTCTATACCAATAATGTGACTATCTACTTGAATGTTAGGTATTATTAGTGGTTAGAGTAATGCTAGCAATACTTTATGTGATACTATTTCTAACATGTAATTTTATATTGGGTGAAATGCATGTAGGTCCTGAAGGTGCAAACATGAGAAAGGGGGGTTGAATTGTGTTTGTCAAACTTGAATTCTTTTTCTGTTTTGTTGAATGTTGATGTGAGTTATTTGATGAATAATTAATTAGACTCAGCAGCGGATAATAACAACATAAGAACACAGCGATTTATCATAGTTCACCATTAACTTGGCTACATCCAGTCCCTTCACTCCGAAGGCTTTAATCCACTAATTCAAAATACTTTGAATTACAACACCTGATCCTCCAAGTCAGTCTTCTCAAACAGCCTGACAACCCTTGACTTTTGAGGAACAACAGCGACACCTTGACCCTACAAGTCAAGTCTTCTCCTAACAATTTGACAACTCTAGATTGAAGAAGGAATCTACACCTCTAATGGGTTTGATTACAATGGTTTGGAACTTTGCAAAGTTGCTTCTGGAAAGCTGATTGTTGCAATGACTTTCACACTCTTTTGTTGCTTCTGGAAAGCTGATTACTACACTGAATTTCACTCTCGAAAAATCACTTAGAGAATATTTCTTTTGCACTCAAGTGTTTCTCTCTTTTGAACTCTCGGATGACTTTGAATTGAAGCTTCAGTTCTTGTGTTTTTCGATGCCTAATGCTGCTGCCTGAAGCCTTCTTTTATAGCTACAATTAGGGCTTTGTCCAAGCTTAATTTCGAGATAAATCCTGCTAAGATTTCCTTTGAAAATTCTATTTGCCAATCCTGTTTCTCTTAATTTAAAAACGTATCTTTTAGCTTCAGATTTTATTTGAAAATTATGTTGACCAATCCTGTTTCTTTTAATTTCAAAGCGTATCTTTTAGCTTCAGATTTCATTTGAATTTCCTTCAAGTCTTCAGTGATTTTTTGAATCAAATCCCCTTAATACTTTGATCAAATTTCTATCAAAATTCAATCAAGTCTTCTTCGAATTTTAAATCAAGTCTTCACTTATCTGCATTATTATTTAAATTTTGGACCATATGATCTGTTGATCTGGACCAAGTTTGGACCATGTGATCTGATCTGTACCATTCTGTCTCATGATCTGGACTGTGTGATCTTCTGTTCTGGACCATGCTATCTTCTAGTGTGGACCAAGTCTTCTGTTCTGGACCATGCTATCTGCTGATCTGGACCAAGTCTCCTTCTGGACTCTTCTTCCTTCTGATCTAGGCCAATATAATAGCCTCTGATGATGTCATTGTTTCCTCCCTCTGATGATATCCTCTGATTCTTGCTTCTAATAGGATCCTCTGGTATCCTCTAGAGGTATCCTCTTATGACATCCTTTGGTTGTATCCTCTAGTGATATCTTCTGGCTGTATCTTCTGGTGGCATTTTTATCTTCTGGTGAGTCGGTGATGTCATCCTCTGATGACATCTTCTACTTCTGATTTGTATCTTCTAGAGGTATCTTCTTGTTGTATCTTCTGGAGGTATCTTCTACTAACGTCATCCTATGATGACATCCTCTGATTTTTCATATCCTCTGATTTTTCATACTTCTTCTAAGTCAAAATATGATTTTCATAAAATACTTTTGTTAACATCAAAACTTTAATTGAAATAACCAACTTGGTTCCAACAATCTCCCCATTTTTTATGATGACAAAACATTGTATTTTTTATAATACTTTTTCTTTCTTTTGACTTTGACTCCCCCTAAGACTAAGCTCCAATTTATTTTTCTCCCCCTACGTCTAATGCCCCAGATACTATCTTTATCAAATACATCTTCTCCCCTTTGTAATCAGACAAAAAGGATTAAAGGTGTAACACCCCGAGTTTTTAAACAACGCGAGTACATATTTTTTTTTTCTTTCAACCGAAATAAATAAAAGGATTTTTCAATTAATTCAAAAATAATTAGAATAAATTTAAATTAAACCGTTCGAAAATAGTACTGCCTCGTAATTCAAAATACAAAAGTAATTAAACAACCACATCATAATTATAGCCTAGTAATTTAATTTTGGGAAATTGATCACTAAAATACCAAAATAAAATACATTATAACTGTATCCTGGACCCACAAAACATTATCAGAGTGCGAAAAAGATGTACAATTATCCCAAAATAAATAAGTACATGCATTAACACTAGGCCCTATACAAAAAGTATAGTTTGATCTGATCATGCACAAAAATTATAGTAGCACGGTCTCCACCGCATCCTCTACAAGTCTCGTCTCCACCCTAGTTGTCCGTCCCTCTGCGTTGTCCACAAATACTTCGCACGTGAAGATCAAGGAAAACTAACAGCGTCTCCGTCGCTAGTGTATCCGTCGGTGGCACGGGTTTGGGTATCATCTGAGGGCAAAGCCCAATTTCCACAATATTGTAAAGGGTGACCAACCGAAATTAACAATTACCACATAGCAGTTATGTCAAAGATAACAAATACATTCATGACATGTTCGAATGTTAAGACAACAGTAATAAATAAGTATGCCCACTTATTAAAATGTATAATGTCTACATCTTTGCAAAACAACCAATTTAACATATAAATCATGGTGCAAGTACAGATAAAATCAACAATCACAACACTCATTTGGCACTTAGAATTCAAGAGATACGTGCACACATCGATTTCCCCTCATCAGCTCATATCAAATCATGACTCACAGGTCAACCATCCCAATGCAATATGTATATGTCAATGTACTCAACTCTTGGAATTACCAAGGTACAGTCTCTCACGGACCAGCACGATTTACAGATCGAATGGATCGTCTAATACACGCGGAACCATTTCGTAGCCCAAATAGAATAGACCGTCTAATACGCGCGAAACTACTCTGAAACCCGGATAGAATAGACCGTCTAATACACGCGGAACTACTTTATAACCCATCACGGTCACTACATTTATGTGTATTAGCCTCTCACAGGCCAAATACACAGAAGTTAAATCCTCGCACGGATATAATGGACCTTCTAATACACGCGGAACCACTCCGTAGTCCAGATAGAATGGACCGTCTAATACACCCGGAACCACTCTGAAACCCAGATAGAATAGACCGTCTAATACATACGAAACTACTCTATAACCCATCACAGTTACTACTTAACTTCGCGGCCCATCACGATCACCACATCAACTCTGTGGACCATCGCGGTCACCACCTTACTATGCAATGCATGAACATGCTATGTTTTCTCTTCACTGAAAACAGAATGCAATGCAATATGAAACCCAGAACGTCCTCAACACAACATTAATGATTTTACTCATCAACACAACAAAAAAAGCATCATCAATGCATCAACCAAGTCAGCAACAAGAACAACAAGGACAACAACATCAATGACAACAACAACAAAAAAAACAGAACAGCAACAATAATTGCATCCAAAATGCATCATCTCTACAACATGCATTTTAATCTTCAACAACATAACGATGATCATCCACAGCAACATGTAAGGACATCAATATCTCAGCAACAAGACAACAATAGTCCCCACAAACACGCATGCATCTTAACTCCAACAACATAACAATGATCATCCCCGGTTTTTAACAACATAATATAATAATCAATCCATCAAACATGCATTTACAGTCCTATATGCAATCTAGTAAGTTGGAAAGAGCCCCTTACCTTCGTTACGTTTTCTTGTTCGTTTACGTTACCACAACTAAAACCGGCGAAACTCCTGCTTGCGTCGTCATTACCAAAGTTGGTTCTCTAGTACCATAAAGATGAGAGGAATAACTTTCCTTCATGACACTATCTTATTCGAGGCTTGGATTTTCAAGTAATTTGAGTTTTGAGTATTCCTTCTCACTACTAACACAAACAGAACTGAACAGAGGAAGAAGAAGAAGGCAGCTTGGGTAGGTGAGGGAAAGGAAAGAAACTGTTTTCTTTCTTTTTGATTCTGATTTTCTCTTTTTCCTTTTTTTCCTTGCTTCTCACATGCAAACATATATACAGACACATACTTTTGCCACATCATATATATATATATATAATAATTAAACTTTACCCTCAAGTAACTAATTACTCCCATCGCAATTACATCGACAGATAAAATCTTAATTAACTACCCGATATTTAATTACTCGTAATTAAATTAAATAATCCTTCGTCCAATAATTTTACTCAATCTCAAAAATATTTATATATATATATATAAATATACATATATCAAATATTTTACAAATATCCCAAAATATACTTAAAATTAAATCCATAATTTCATTTTAAAATTAAGGGTCTTACATTACTACCCCCTTAAATTAGTTTCGTTCTCAAAACTACGTGTCGATAAACAATTCCGGATGTTGCTCCCTCATCTTAATCTCCAGTTCCCAAGTCGCATCTCCAGTAGTCGGATTCCAAATCACTTTGACAAGTGGGACTTCCTTATTCCTTAACTATTTAATATTCCTGTCCTTAATTCTTACAAGTAATACTTTAAATGGCAGGTTATCCTTTAGTTAAAAAGTGTCTGGTTCGATCACATGTGACGGATCCGAAATATATTTCCTTAACTGTGATACGTGAAATACTTTGTGGATATTGGACAGTATGGGAGGTAAAGCAATCCGATAAGTCACTGGTCCAATTCATGCATTAATCTGGTATGGTCCAATAAACTTCGGAGTCAATTTTCTTGATTTAATAGCTATGCCAATTCCAGTTGTAGGCGTGACCCTTAAAAATACATGATCACCCTGCTCGAATTCCAAAGGTCTGCGGCGCTTGTCCGCATAACTCTTCTGACGATCCTGTGAAATCTTCATTTTCTCTTGTATCCTCTTGACCTTCTCTGTAGTCTGTTCCACCATCTCAGGTCCTACAATCATACTTTCTCCATCCTTATACCAGCATAAAGGTGTCTGACACTTGCGTCCATACAAAGCCTCATAGGGTGCCATTCCAATACTTGCGTGAAAACTATTGTTGTAGGTAAACTCAATCAATGGCAATACATCATCCCAACTCCCTCTATCATCCAATACACATGCTCTCAATAAATCTTCCAAAGTCTGATTCGTTCTCTCGGTTTGCCCATCTATTTGCAGATGGTAAGTTGAACTCAATTTTAGTTTCGTTCCCAACGCTTCATGCAGCGCTCCCCAAAAGTGAGACGTGAACTTTGGATCGCGGTCCGATACGATACTCGATGGTACTCCGTGTAATCTCACTATCTCAGCAATGGTAAGAAATGTGCGGATTTAGTCAATCGATCCACTATTACCCAAATCGAATCATTCCGGTATACCCAAAGGTTGCAACATTCCAGAAGGTTGCTTATGTTCCACTTTCACTTTCTGACAAGTTAAAGAAGCCGATACATACTCCGCTACATGCCTCTTCATTCCTGGCCACAAGTAATTTTGTCTTAAGTTTTGGTACATCTTTGTCGCTCCAGGATGAATACTCAATTTGCTTTTATGAGCCTCTTCCAAAATTGTTCTCCTCAGATCTGCAACGGCTGGTACACAAATCCTCCCATTACATCTCAAAATATTATCTGGTCCAATCCTAAACTCAGTTGTCTTTCCTTGCACTATTAGGTTCCTCTTCTCTTGGATTAATGCATCATTTTGAGAATTCGCAATATCCTCGAGTAAACCACTCGAAATTTTTATCATTCCACATTTTAAAATTCCTGTTGCAAACTCTACGTCTAAGTGTAGATCTCTAAATGCTTCCAACCACTCTTGTTGTCTAGCCATTATCATTGAAGATACTAACACACTTCTCCTAATCAATGCATCAGCCACCATGTTGGCTTTCCCAAGGTGGTACCGCAATGAAAAATCAAAATCCTTGAGAGTCTCCATCCATCTCCTCTGGCGCATGTTCAATACTTTCTGATCAAACAGATATTTCAAACTTTTATGGTCACTGAACACTGTGAACGTGCATCCGTATAAGTAGTGTCTCCAGATCTTTAATGCAAAACCTACCGCAGCAAGCTCTAAGTCATGAGTAGGATAGTTTCGTTCATGAGTTTTTAATTGCCTTGAGGCGTAGGCTACATCTTTCTTGTGTTGCATCAAAACACATCCCAAACCTTGGTGAGATGCATAACAGTAAACCTCATATGGTTCCTCTGGTTGTGGCAAGATCAATACTAGTGAGGTCGTCAGCTTTTCCTTAAGCAACTGAAAACTTTCCTCACACTTCTCTGTCCATGCAAACGGCTGATTCTTTCTAGTGAGTTGTGTCAATGGAGCCACAATCTTTGCAAATTCTTCAATAAATCTCCTATAGTATCCTGCCAGTCCGACAAAACTTCGTATGTCTGTGCTAGTCTGAGGCTATTTCCAGGAAAGAATTGTCTCAATCTTTGCAAGATCCACATCGATTCCTTCTTTTGTTATCACATGTCCCAAAAAGTTTACTTTCTCTAGCCAAAACTCGCACTTCGACAGATTGGCATACAATTGCTTCTCGCGTAAAACTTCAAGAACTAGGCGCAAATGCTCTCCATATTCTTCTTCACTTCTTGAATAAATCAATATATCATCGATGAACACCACAACGAATTTATCCAAAAATGGGCTAAAGATTCTATTCATATAATCCATAAAAATTACTGGTGCATTCGTAACTCCAAATGGCATAACAAGATATTCTAATGTCCGTAAGGGGTTCTAAAAGCAGTCTTTTGAATATCTCCTTCTCTTACCCGAATCTGATGGTATCCTGACTTCAAATCGATCTTTGAAAACACTGCGGCTCCTCTTCATTGATCCATCAAATCGTCGATAGTAAAGGATAACGATTCTTAATAGTTGCCTTATTAAGTTGCCTATAATTCACACATAAGCGCGAGCTTTCGTCCTTTTTCTTAACCAGCAATATCGGAGCTCCCCATGGCGACACACTTGGTCTGATAAATCCTTTCTCCAAAGAAACTTCAATTTGGCCCTTGAGCTCGCTTAATTCCAATGGTGACATTCGATACGGCGCAATCGAAATAGGTCCGATTCCTGGGTGTAGATCAATGAAGAACTCCACATCTCTTACTGGGGGTAATCCTAGAATTTATGTTGGAAATACGTCCGGGTACTCTTTGACAAGCACCACATCTTCTATGATTTCATCTATCTTTGCTTCCACGTTAGCCAATGATAGAAACTCTTGAGTTCCTTCTCTCAGCGACACTCCGAGTTTGTTAGCAGCCAAATACCGAACGACTCCCAGGTCACCTCCCCATGAGCTGATCCCATCATCAAGTAGAAATCTCACACCACTTAGAATAATCCCAAAAGTATCATCAAGTAAAAATTTCAAAGTCATTTCAAAGTCTATTAATACTATGATTTAAATTTCAAAGTCATTTAAATCATTAGTTCTGACCATGGCTTGGAGTGATTTATTCTTTCTTTCTACAACTCCATTTTGTTGGGGTGTTCTAGGAGAAGAAAAGGTGTGAGAGATTCCATTCTCATCACAAAAACTTTCAAAGAATTTGTTCTCAAATTCTCCTCCATGATCACTTCTAATTGTTCTCAAATTCTCCTACATTTTGATTCTTTAAAACATCAATTTCTTTAGTTAGAATTTTATTTTCTTTCCTTAGTGTTTTCAGTTTTAAAGTTAGTTTGTTATTGATGTTGAAAATATCATTCATTGCAGTAATTAAATTAGATCGGGTAATTTCAGAAAATACCTTTTTTTCATCTTCTGATGATTCACTTCTAGAATCAGGGTATGTATCGGATCCAGAGGCAGTATTGGAGTGATCCATCAAAGCCAATTATGCTTCTTCATCTTCCGATTCTCTTCCAGAGTCAGCATCTATGTCAGATCCAGAGGCATAACAAATGTGAGCCATCAGAGCCAATTCTGCTTCTTCTGATTCACTTCCAGAGTTGGATCAAGAGGCAGAATGAATGTGAGCCATCAGAGCCAATTCTGCTTCTTCTGATTCACTTCCAGAGTTGGATCCAGAGGCAGAATGAGTGCGAGTCATCAGAGCTAATTTGCTTCTTCTGATTCACTTCCAGAGTCAGATTCTATGTGGGATCCAAAGGCAAAATTGATGTGAGCCATCATGGCTAATTCTGCTTCTTCATCATCAGAAGATTCATCAGAATCATCCCACGTTGCCATCAAATACTTCTTCTTGGGTCTGGAGTCTTTCTTCTAATTTTTCCTTTTCTCCAAATTTTTATATTCTGACTTGATGTGCCCAGGTTCATTGCATCCATAACAGATGGTACTCTTCTTGTCTTGTTCATCCTTTCCTCTGTTGGAATGCTAGGAATACCTCTGAGGAAACTTCTTCTTTTTGTTCTGCCACATCTTCAGAACTTTCTTGGTTATGAAGGCAATGTCTTCTTCTTCTGGTTTCTGATTCTGGTCCTCAAAATCACTATATTCTGATTCTGCTTCTACTTATGCTTTTAGAACTTTCTTCTGTTTGGATTTTAAGGCTAGGGTTTTCTTCTTTTTCTTGGGCTCATCTTCTTCCAGCTCTTTTCATGTGACTTGAGGGAGCAGATTAATTCTTCCAGCTTTAGAGTGTTCAAGTCCTGTGCTTCCTGAATGGCAATGACCTTTGGTCTCCACTTGGTTGGCAGACTTCTAAGAATTTTCTTCACGTGGTCAGTAGTGGTATAGCTCTTCTTGAGTACTCTTAATCCCGAAACCAGAGTCTGAAATCTGGAAAACATTGATTCAATGTCTTCATCTTCTTCCATCTTGAACAGCTCGTACTTCTTGACTAGAATGTTGTTATTTGCTTCGTGGACTTACTTGCTGCCTTTAAGTCAGAGTCAGACTATCATAGATGTTATTTGTTGTTTCTTTGTTAGTGCACTTGTCGAACTCCTTAAATGTGATTGCATTGATCATGAACGTTCTAGATTTGTGATGCATCTTGAACATCTTCTGGTCAGTATCCATATCTTTTCTGGGAATTTCAACACCGTCAGCATCTTCTGGAGCAGTATAGCCATCTTCCACCAAGTCCCAAAGTTCGGAATCTTGTGAAATAAAAAAGAAACTCCTCAGCCTGTCCTTCCAGTACTCGAACAGTTCCCCATCAAACAGAGGTGGTCTGTTGATGTTTCCTCCAACATCTTCTTCATTGAATCCAGACATGTTGAACCCTTGTATCTTTTCTCAAACACTGTAAGGTGCTCAATCTTGAGACCGAGCTCTGATGCCAATTGAAGGTGCAAACACGAGAAGGGGGTTGAATTGTGTTTGTCAAACTTGAATTCTTTTTCCGTTTTGTTGAATGTTGATGTGAGTTATTTGATGAATAATTAATCAGACTCAGCAGCGGATAATAACAACATAAGAACACAGTGATTTATCATAGTTTACCATTAACTTGGCTACATCCAGTCCCTTCACTCCGAAGGCGTTAATCCATTAATTCAAAATACCTTGAATTACAGCGCCTGACCCTCCAAGTCAGTCTTCTCAAACAGCCTGACAACCCCAGACTTTTGAGGAATAACAACGACAACTTGACCCTACAAGTCAAGTCTTCTCCGAATAATCTGACAACCCCAAATTGAAGAAGGAATCTACACCTCTAATGAGTTTGATTACAAGGTTTGGAACCTTGCAAAGTTGCTTCTGGAAAGCTGATTACTCCAATGACTTTCACACTCTTTTGTTGCTTCTCGAAAGCTGATTGCTGCACTGATTTCATTCTCGAAAAATCACTTAGAGAATATTGTTGGAACCAAGTTGGTTCTTTCAATTAAAGTTTTAATGTTAACAAAAGTATTTTATGAAAATCATCTTTTGACTTAGAAGAAGAAATCAAATGATGATATCACTAGAAGAAAAAATTAGAGGATGACGTCACCAGAAGCAGAAATCAGAGGATGACATCACCAGAAGCATAAATCAGAGGATGAAGTCACCAGAAGATACCTCCAGAAGTTACAACCAGAAGATACAAATCAGAAGTAGAAGATGCCATTAGAGGACGATGTCACCAGAAGATACGGCTAGAAGATATCACCAGAGGATGCATCCAGAGGATATCACCAGAAGATCCCATCAGAAGCAAGAATCAGAGGATGTAATCAAAGGCAAACATTAGAGGATTTCATCAATTAGAGGATATCATAAGAGGGAAGAAACAATGATATCATCAGAGGATATTATTCTTGGCCCAAACAAGAAGGAAGCACGTCCAGAAGGAGACTTGGTCCAGACCAGAACGAAACAGGATTTAATTTACGGTCCATAATTTAAATCATAATGCAGATCAATGAAGACTTGATTTAAAATTCGAAGAAGACTTGATTGAATTTTGATAGAAATTTGATCAAAGTATTAACGGGATTTGATTCAAAAAATCACTAAAGACTTGAAGGAAATTCGAATGAAAATTGAAGCTAAAAGATAGGATCTGAAATTAAGAGAAACAGGATTGGATAACAGAATTTTCAAATGAAATCTCAAGATAAAAGATACGTTTTAAAATTAAGAGAAACATGATTGGCCAACAGAATTTTCAAAGGAAATCTGAGCAAGATTTTTTCGAAATTAAGCTTGGACAAAGCCCTAATTGCAACTATAAAAGGAGGCTTCAGGCAGCATAATTAGGCATCGAAAAATACAAGAACTGAAGCTTCAATTCAAAAAGTTCAAAAGAGAGAAACACTCGAGTTCAAAAGAAATATTCTGTAAGTGATTTTTCGAGAGTGAAATTCAGTGCAACAATCAGCTTTCCAGAAGCAACAAAAGAGTGTGAAAGTCATTGCAACAATGAGCTTTCCAGAAGCAATGTTGCAAAGTTCCAAACCCTTGTAATCAAACACACTACAGGTGTAGATTCCTTCTTCAATCTGGGGTTGTCAGATTGGTAAGAGAGAAAACTTGATTTGTAGGGTTAAGGTGTTGTTATCGTTCCTCAAAAGTCTGGGGTTGTCAGACTATTTAGGAAGACTGACTTGGAGGGTCAGGTGTTGTAATTCAAACTGTTTTGAATTAGTGGATTAAAGCCTTCGGAGTGAAGGGACTGGATGTAGCCAAGTTAATGGTGAACCAAGATAAATCGTTGTGTTCTTATGTTGTTATTATCTGTTGCTAAGTCTGATTATTTATTCATCAAATAATTCGCATCAACATTCAACAAAACAGCAAAAGAATTCAAGTTTGGCAAACACAATTCAACCCTCCTTCTCGTGTTTGCACCTTTAATTGGCATCAGAGCTAGGTATCAAGACTGACCACTTTATTGTGTTTGAGAAAAAGATCCAAGGGATCAATATGTCCGGATTCAATGATGAAGCTACTGGAGGAAACATCAACAGACCACCTCTGTTTGATGGGGAACGGTACGAGTACCGGAAGGATAGGCTGAGGAGCTTTTTTATTTCACAAGATCCTGAACTTTGGAACTTGGTGGAAGATGGCTATACTGCTCCAGAAGATGCTGATGGTGTTGAAATTCCCAAAAAATATATGGATGCTGGCTAGAAGAAGATGTTCAAGATGCATCACAAATCTAGAACGTTTATGATCAATGCAATCACATTAAAGGAGTTCGACAAGTGCACTAACAAAGAAATAGCAAAAAGCATCTATGATAGTCTGACTCTGACTTACGAAGGCAACAAGCAAGTTCAAGAAGCAAAGGCCAACATTCTAGTCAAGAAGTACGAGCTGTTCAAGATGGAAGAAGATGAAGACATTGAGGCAATGTTTTCCAAATTCCAAACTCCGGTTTCAGGATTAAGGGTTCTCAAGAAGAGCTACACCACTGCTGACCATGTGAAGAAAATCCTTAGAAGTCTGCCAACCAAGTGGAGACCAAAGATCACAGCCATACAAGAAGCAAAACACCTGAACACTCTGAAGCTGGAAGAACTAATCAGCTCCCTCAAGTCACATGAAATCGAGCTAGAAGAAGATGAACCCAAGAAGAAGAACAAAACCTAGCTTTAAAATCCAAACAGAAGAAAGCTCTAAAAGCATAAGTAGAAGCCGAATCAGAAAACAATGACTCTGATGACCAGAAACCAAGAGAAGAAGAAATTCCCTTCATAGCCAGGAATGTTCTGAAGATATGGCATACTAGAAAGAAGAAGTTTCCCCAGAGGTATTCCAAGCAGTCCAACAGAGGAAATGATGAACATGACAAGAAGAGCATCATCTGATACAGATGCAATGAACCTGGGCACATCAAATCAGAATGCACGAACCTTGAGAAAGGAAAACACCAGCAAAAAAACTCCAAATCCAGGAAGAAAAATGTGATGGCAACATGGGATGATTCTGATGATGAACAAGCAGAATTAGCCATGATGGCACACATTCATTCTGCCTCTGGATCCAACTCTGGAAGCAAAACTGGCTCTGATTGCTTACACCAGCTCTGCCTTTGGATCCAACCCAGACTCTTATTCTGGAAGTGAATCAAAAACAGAACTGGCTCTGATGTCTCACACAAGCTCTGCCTTTGGATCCGATACAGACTTTGATCCTGGAAGTGTATCATCAGAAGATGAAAAATAGGTATTTTCATAACTTACTCGATCTGATTTAATCACTGCAATGAATGATATTTTAAATGTCAATAGTAAATTGTCTTTAAAACTAAAAATACTTAGGAAAGAGAATACAATTCTAACCAAAGAATTAAATGTTTTAAAGAATCAAAATGCAAAAAGTAAAACAGAAAATACAGATCTTAACACTGAAATTGCTGAACTTAAATATGAAAATCTAACTCTAAAAAGTAATATTTGTTCAACATCAAATACTATATGTAATTCTGATATGCATGAACAAGTGTTACAAGATTTTATTTCTAAAGGTATGGAAAGAAGCAAATATGCTTCTATGATCTATAGGGTTAGTAACAATGGTAAAAGAGGCTTAGGATTTGATGAATCTGTAATTGCAACTAAACCTATTCCCTCTAATGTTTTGTGTGTTGTTTGTGCTAAGAAAGGTCACTCACAATTATCTTGTCCGATGATAAAATCAAGGAAAGACAAGAAACCTTTCAAGACTAACAAACCAAGACCCAACCAGATTTGGGTACCAAAAGATAAAATTGTTTATGTTGCAGATGTTCTGAGCAACCAAAGTGAAACACTAGTCATGGTGCCTGGTCAATGGATGATGGGAATATATGAAGGGAAAAAGGTATATGTTACAGCACTTACCAAGCAGAAGCAAAGTGACTCTAGTGGAAGAAGAACTGGTAAATACAATGCCTATCAGAACCAAAACTATATGAAGAACAGGAAATATCAAAATAGACAGAGGAAGCACACATATCAACAAAACTGGAACTACCAGAAGAAACAAAATTATCATCAGTTCCAGAATTTTCAAAGGAACCTGATATATCAGCAGAAAGAGAAGAATCAGGAGAGTACTTCAAACACTCCAGTAAAATTCATCAAGACTACAAACCAGGAAGGGAATTCAAAGCCCTTCATCCAAACCATCTAATCACAGAACATACAGATTCAGAATATGAAAATCAGAAACAAGAGGATTTTCAGAGTAAAACTGAAACTGTTGACATAGAGGTTACATCTTGCTGTAAATACTATTATTGTTTGATATTTATGTTTACTGTGATAACAAGAAACTTGATCTTAAACATCAAAGCTAGATAAGTATTCTGCAGGTTTTCCAATTGTTAGAGGAACCAAGTGATCCACGTCATGTGAACACTTCAACAGAAACATTATTTCAATGGTTTCAAAAACATGCAGAAACCACCAAAAGCAGAATTAATGGTTTTGCTGTATTGAGTTCATTTTTAAATTATTTGATTTGTATTATGTTATATGACAAATAGCTTGACCTGAAAAGTCAAAGCAAGATGAAGCTGATGCAGGTTAACTTGAACCAGAGGAAACAGATGCTGGTTTACCAGAACCAGAGGAAACCGAAGCTGGTTTACCAGAACCAGAGGAAACTGATGCTGGTTTACTAGAACCAGAGGAAACCGAAGCTGGTTTACCAGAACCAGAGGAAACTGATGCTGGTTTACCAGAACCAGAGGAAACCAAAGCTGGTTTACCAGAACCAGAGGAAACCGATGCAGGTTTAGCAGAACCAGAGGAAGCTGATACAGGTTTACTAGAACTAGAAACTGATGCAGATCTACCAGAACCAGAAGCTGATTTACTAGCACCAGAAGCTGATACAGATCTACCAAAACCAGAAGCTGGTTTACTAGAACCAGAAGCTGATGCAGGCAAAAGAACTTGAAAAAGCAGAAGCTACAAGCAAGAATACGACAAATCTTCAAAGGATAAATCTGAAGATGAGTCAGAAGAAGGATATAGTTGGAGTCTACCAATGCAAGAAGAGCTAAATGAATTATATTTTGGATCTAGTTCCAAGACTAGAAAAGAACATTATTTTAACCAAGTGGGTTTTCAGAAACAAGCTGAATGAAAAAGGAGAAATTGTCAAAAACAAGGCACGACTTGTTGCACAAGGCTACAGTCAGCAAGAAGGTATTGACTACATTGATACTTTTGCTCCAGTGGCCAGGTTAGAAGCTATTTGTATCCTACTTTCCTTTGCTGCTTATAATAACATTTCATTTTTTCCAAATGGATGTTAAAAGTGCATTTTTAAATGGTTATATAAGTGGAGAAGTTTTTGTTAAACAACCCCCAGGATTTGAAAGTTCTGAATTTCCAAACCATGTTTTTAAACTTAAAAAATCTTTGTATGGTTTAAAACAAGCATCTAGGGCATGGTATGATAGATTTAGTTACTTCTTACTTAAAAATAACTTTGAAACTGGACAAGTAGACAATACACTTTTTAGAAAATCAATTAAAGATGATATTCTGATCATTCAAGTTTATATTGATGATATTATCTTTGGATCTACTAATGGCACTCTCTGCCAAGAATTGTCTAAATTGATGCAACAAGAATTTCAAATGAGCATGATAGGAGAACTTAAGTTCTTCATAGGGATTCAAATTCAGCAAAGTCAAAAAGGTCTATACATTCATAAAAAAAAATATACAAAAGAGTTTCTCAAGAAGTTTAAGATGAGTGATTGCAAACCTATGGCTACCCCAATGCACCCTACCAGCTCACTTGAAAAAGGATGACTAAGGAAAAAAATCCTACAGAGATACTTAAAAGGTAATACCAATCTCATCATGTTCTACAAGAAAACTCTTACATATCAACTTAGTGGATATTGTGACAACACTTCATCCATCAACCTAACCAAAAACCTTATCCTCCATTCTAGAGCCAAACACATAGAGATCAAACACCACTTCATCAGAGATTATGTTCAAAAAGGGACACTCAACATCCAGTTTGTACACACTGACCATCAATGGGCTGACATATTCACTAAACCACTACCTGAAGATAAGTTTGACTTCATCAAGAAAAACCTTAACCTTACCTTCATCCCTGACCAAATAGCTTAGTGAAACATAAAATGGAGCTTAGTCTTAGGGGGAGTCAAAGCAAAAGAAGAAAAAATGTTCTAAAAAAAACAGGTTTGTCATCATCAAAAAAGGGGAGATTGTTGAAACCAAGTTGGTTCTTTCAATTAAAGTTTTGATGTTAACAAAAGTATTTTATGAAAATCTTATTTTGATTTAGAAGAAGAAATCAGAGGATGACATCACCAGAAGCAAAAATCATAGGATGACGTCACCAGAAGCAGAAATCAGAGTATGACGTCACCAGAAGCAGAAATAAGAGGATGACGTCAGCAGAAGATACCTCCAGAAGTTACAACCAGAAGACACCTCTAGAAGATACAAATATGAAGCAGTAGATGTCATCAGAGGATGACGTCACCAGAAGATAAAAATGCCACTAGAAGATATCACCAGAGGATACCAGAGGATGTCATCAAAGGATGCATCCGGAGGTTATCACCAGAGGATCCCATCAAAAGCAAGAATCAGAGGATGTCATCAAAGGCAAACATCAGAGGATATCATCAATCAGATGATATCATCAGAGAATATTATTCTTGGCCCAGACCAAAAGGAAGCATGTCCAGAAGGAAACTTGGTCCAGACCAGAAGAAAATATTGTCTAGAAGGAAACACGGAAACATAAGTCAGACTTGGTCCAGACCAGAAGATAGCATGGTCTAGAACAGAAGACTTGGCCCAGACTTGGTTCATACCAGAAGATAGCATGGTCCAGAACAGAAGACTTGGTCCAGATTAGAAGATCAATGGTCCAGATCAGAAGATCACACAGTCTAGATCATGAGACAGAATGGTACAGATCAAATCACTGAAGTGGCTAGAATATCACTAGAAGGGGGGTTGAATAGAGATATTCAAGGTTTTAAAAATTTTGTTTTAGTTTTAAACTACTACCCTCTTTCAGAGGATGATTATCAGATGTTGAAAAGTTGAGAGAGAGAATAATGACACACAAATTTTTATACTGGTTCACCCAATAATGGCTACGTCCAGTCCTCACACTCTTGTGAGTTTTTATTAAGTATCAAAAGCTATCATCCTCTCACTGAGGTTGATTACAAATTGTGTATTCTTTAGCTTCACCAAGCTTACAATTCTTTCCTTCTGATTTCTCTTCAAGTGTTACTCACTTGAAGTTCTAAATATGATATGAAGTAGTTTGATAGGATTTAACTTTCTGCAAAGATGAAACAAAGATCTAGTGAAAGATTATAGAACGCTTGAAAAAAAGATTGATAATGCTCTTGATAGCCTCTTGATATTTTTCTGTTTTGCTTGTGTAGTTGTGTGTTTTGCTGAAGAAGAGCAACCTTCCTTTTATAGAGAGAAGAAAACTTTCTCTTCAAGAAAATTTGCTTTTCTAACCGTTTTCCCAAGTTGTAATGATCCTCAGTTTTGTTTTGAATTTACAGCCTTGCCATTTTGTCCTTTTACAGCCTGGCACTTGGGACGTTACTTCTTTACTTAGCTTTCTAGGAGGTTGGATCATTCCATACGTTTTTAACAACTAGACAATGCTCTTTTCTGGTTCCAAGACATGACCCATCTCTGTTTGCGAATGATGTAGCTTTTGATACTTTGGAACTATTAGTTATTTTGTAGGAGGATGAAGAAGCAGCTCGAGTTTATCCTCTGGTAATTTCCTTTTGGTGTCTGAAGTTCACCTTATGGTATTCGTCTTCTGATGTTTACCTTCTGGTGTTTCATCTCTTGATGTTTACCTTCTAGAGTTCATATTCTGATATTTATCTTCTGGTATTCATCTTCTGATGTTTATCTTCAGGTTTTTAAGTTCTGGTATTCATCTTCTGATGTTTATCATGTGAAGTTCATCTTCTAATTTTTATCCTCTGATGTTCATCTTTTTATCCTCTGATTTATTTCTTCTAAAATTCATCTTCTAATGTATATCTTCTGATATTCATTTCTGATGTTCATCTTCTGATGTCGGACAACTTGGACTAGCAAACTGGTCTGCTGTGATCCTCTGATCTCGGCCAATGCTGGACCATACATTCTGACCTTTTGATTTCGGCCAACACTGGGCCATATTCTTAAATCTGGACCATTTATCTGACCCTTTTCCCTCTGATCTGGACCAATTCTGAATTGGGTCTGGATTGAACTGAAATTAAATCTGGACAAATGATATTTCAGTATGGACATTTTACCTTCTGATTTGGATCAGGTCTAGATCATATCTGGACATCATTTCTTCTAGTCTGGACTTAGTTTCATACCCTGAACCCTGCTATCTTCTGGTATGGGTCAAATCTGGATTGATTCTTTTGTTCTGGACCCATTAACTTATCCTCTGATTAAGTCTGGATCAAGTCTGGGCTGTTTATCATTTCACTGCCAGACCATCTTCTAGTCAGAATAACTTCTTGACTAAGTCTGACTTATGATTTCTTTTGGTCTGGATCAAGTCTTCCTCTGGCAGGTTTCCTTCTGGTCTGGTCCATGTCTCCTTCTGACTTTGCTTCCTTCTGATATGGGCTAGCAAAGATATCCTATGAAGATTTCAAGATGCATCATCTGGTACCTTCTGGATGCATGTCTTCAACTCTCAGGTTTTCTGCTTCTGCTTCTGGTTTTCTGTTCCAGATGTTCTGCTTCTGGTTTTCTGTTCCAGATGTTCTGCTTCTGGTTTTCTGTTCTAGATCTTTTGTTTTCCAGATGTTCTGCTTCTGGTGTTTTAACTTCAGATTTTATGCATTAACGGCTTTGTTTCCTGCATGCATTCATTCTTCTGGACAGGAGGTTGCGATCTTTGGATCCTGTTCCTTTCTTAGTACAATACTTAAATGCACTCATTAGTGTAATCATAATCTTAAGATAATTTTGTTATCATTAAAAGAGATTTTTTCTCAACAATCACATGGTCCAAATTTGGTCCAAATCAGCAGATCATACGGTTCAGAATTTAAATCATAATGTAGACCAGTGAAGACTTGATTTAAAATTCGAAGAAGACTTGATTGAATTTTGATAGAAATTTGATCAAAGTATTAAGGGGATTTGATTCAAAAAATCACTGAAGACTTGAAGGAAATTCGAATGAAATTTGAAGCTAAAAGATACGATCTGAAATTAAGAGAAACAAGATTGGTCAACAGAATTTTCAAATGAAATCTCAAGCTAAAAGATACGTTTTAAAATAAAGAGAAATAGGATTGACCAACAGAATTTTCAAAGGAAATCTGAGCAAGATTTTTTCGAAATTAAGCTTGGACAAAGCCCTAATTGCAACTATAAAAGGAGGCTTCAAGCAGCAGCATTAGGCATCGAAAAACACAAGAACTCAAGCTTCAATTCAAATTCATCCGATAGTTCAAAAGAGAGAAACACTTGAGTGCAAAAGAAATATTCTCTAAGTGATTTTTAGAGAGTAAAATTCAGTGCAGCAATCAGCTTTCCAGAAGCAACAAAAGAGTGTGAAAGTCATTGCAATAATCAGCTTTCCAGAAGCAACTTTGCAAAGTTCCAAACCCTTGTAATCAAACCTGCTAAAGGTGTAGATTCCTTCTTCATTCTGGGTTTGTTAGTGTTGGAACCAAGTTAGTTGTATGTACTTAGGATTTTGATGTTTACAAAAGCACTCTATGTAATCTTATTGTGAACCTTGAATTATTAAATCAAATGTCACCAGAAGCTGAAGTAATAAGACACAGAAGATCAAAGTGTTCCAGAGATTGAATCCAGAAGGTACCAGAAGATACTCCAGGATGTCAAAAGATCACCAGAAGTTATCTTTGCTGGCCCAGATCAGAAAGAAGCAAAGTCAGAAAGAAACCTGGACCAGACCAGAATGAAGCCTGCTAGAGGGAGACTTGATCCAGACCAGTAGAAGTCATAAATCAGACTTAATCCAGAAGTTATTCTGACCAGAAGATGGCCTGGCAGTGAAATAATAAACAGCCCAGACTTGATCCAGACTTAATCAGAGGGTAAATTAATGAGTCTAGAACAAAGGAATTAATCTAGATTTGACCCAGACCAGAAGATAGCATGGTTAAGGGTATAAAACTAAGTCCAGACCAGAAGAAATGATCTCCAGAATTGATCCAGAACTAATCCAAAACAGAAAGTAAAATGTCCAGACTGAAATATTATTTGTCCAGATTTAATTTCAGTTTAATCCATACCAAGTCCAGAATTGGTCCAGATCAGAGGGAAGATTTTCAGATCAATGGTTCAGATTTAAGTATTTGACCCAGTGTTGGCCGAGATCAGAAGATCAGACCATGGCCCAGTGTAGGCCGAAATCAAAAGGTCAGAATGTGTGGTCCGACAGTGGCCAAGATCAGAGGATCACAGCAGATCAGTTTGCTAGATCAGGATGGCCGAGATCAGAAGATCAGAAGGTTAGAAAGTGTGGTCCAAGGTTGGCCGAAATCAGAGGATCACAGTAGATCACTTAGTATGGTCCCGATGTGGACTAGCGTAGAAGATCAAATGGTCTAGATTTAATCATGAGGATTACGGTGGAGATTTTAATTTATTTTGATCAAAGTATTAAAAAAATTTGTTACAAAAATAAAGTGAAGTATTGTGGAATTCAGGAGCTGTTGGCGGGAAGAAACTAAAGACATGATTGGCTAGTTATTTTTGAAAGAAAATCTGAAGCTTAAAAAAAGATATGTTTTTTATTTAAATGAAACCCAATTGGTCAAGATATTTTTGCAAGAGAATCCAGCAAGATTCAGCTCGAAATTAAGCTTGGAAGAGGCCCTAATCTGCATCTATAAAAGGAGGCTCAAGGCAGAATACTTAGCATCGAAAATCAGTAAAGAGTCATACACTTCCAAAAGCAAACACTCAAGTTTTCAGTGAGGTTCATTGTGAGTTCCAGCTTTCCAGAAGCAAGCACTCGTGTTATTTTCTTTCCCTTGTGTTAGATCTAAGTTGTTGAAGTAGAGTCTACAATCTGAGGGAGTCAGAAGGGGTAGCAGATTACTTGGCAATTAGATTCAAGGCGTTGTAATTCCTTCTACAATCTGGGGTTGTCAGATTGGCAGGAGAAGACAGGTGCTGTATTCCTCAAGAGTCTAGGATTGTTAGACTGTTTGAGAAGACTGACTTGGAGGGTCAGTGGAACTGTTGTAATTCAAGGTTTGAATTAGTGAAATCCTTCAAGGTGAAGAGACTGGACGTAGCCTTGTTAACGGTGAACTAGTATAAAAATTCTGTGTTTTATTTTTACTTTATATCCGCTGCTAACTCTGTTTTTATTCATACATCAAGTCTTGTTTTAAAAGTGTAAAAACAGGAAAAGTATTCAAGTTAGTCAAACACAATTCAACCCCCCTTCTCGTGTTTGCACCTTCAGTTAGATTGGTAGGAGAAGACTTGACTTGTAGGGTCAAGGTGTTGTTATCGTTCCTCAAAAGTCTGGGGTTGTCAGACTGTTTAGGAAGACTGACTTGGAGGGTCAGGTGTTGTAATTCAAAGTGTTTTGAATTAGTGGATTAAAGCCTTCGGAGTGAAGGGACTGGATGTAGCCAAGTTAATGGTGAACCAGGATAAATTGCTGTGTTCTTATGTTGTTATTATCCGCTGCTAAGTCTGATTATTTATTCATCAAATAATTTGCAACAACATTCAACAAAACAACAAAAGAATTCAAGTTTGGCAAACACAATTCAACCCCCCTTCTCGTGTTTGCACCTTCAAATATTTCTTTTGCACTCAAGTGTTTCTCTCTTTTGAACTCTCGGATGAATTTGAATTTATGCTTGAGTTCTTGTGTTTTTCGATGCCTAATGCTGCTGCCTGAAACCTCCTTTTATAGCTGCAATTAAGGCTTTGTCCAAGCTTAAATTTGAGGTAAATCTTGCTCATATTTCCTTTGAAAATTATGTTGGCCAATCCTATTTCTCTTAATTTCAAAACGTATCTTTTAGCTTCAGATTACATTTGAAAATTCTGTTGACCAATCTTGTTTCTCTTAATTTCAAATCGTATCTTTTAGTTTGAGATTTCATTCGAATTTCCTTCAAGTCTTCAGTGATTTTTGAATCAAATCCCCTTAATACTTTTATCAAATTTCTATCAAACTTCAATCAAGTCTTCTTCGAATTTTAATCAAGTCTTCACTGATCTGAATTATGATGTAAATTCTAGACCGTATGATCTACTGATATGGACCAAGTCTGGACCATGTGATCTGATATGTACCATTCTATCTCATGATCTGGACTGTGTGATTTCTGATATGGACCATTGATCTTCTGATCTGGACTAAGTCTGGACCAAGTCTTCTGTTCTGGACCATGCTATCTTCTAGTCTGGACCAAGTCTTCTGTTCTAGACCATGCTATCTTCTGGTCTGGACCAAGTCTCCTTCTAGACTCTGCTTCCTTCTAATTTGGGCCAAGAATAATATCCTCTGATGATGTCATTGTTTCTTCCCTATGATGATATCCTCTGATTGATGATATCCTTTTATGTTTGTTTTTGATGACATCCTCTGACTCTTGCTTCTGATGGGATCCTCTGGTGATATCCTCTGGAGGTATCTTCTAGTATCCTCTGGAGGTATCTTCTAGTATGCTCTGGAGGTATCCTCTGATGACATTCTCTGGTATCCTTTGGATGTATCCTCTGGTGATATCTTCTGATTGTATCTTCTGGTAGCATTTTTATCTTCTGGTGACGTCATCCTGTGATGACATCTTCTGCTTCTGATTTGTATTTTCTGGAGGTATCTTCTGGTTGTATCTTCTGGAGGTATCTTCTGCTGACGTCATCCTCTGATGACATGCTCTGGTGACATCATCCTCTAATTTTTCATAATCCTCTAATTTTTCATACTTCTTCTAAGTCAAAATATGATTTTTATAAAATACTTTTGTTAACATGAAAGCTTTAATTGAAATAACCAACTTGGTTCCAACAGGTCCCACTACTTTGGAAATGGATTCTACATAAGTAGTGAAACTCACATGTATTTCACCTGATAAGAGAATGAGTCTTAAAAAATAGTGTCAAAGAAAGTGTTGCTAATACTACTCAACTAATATGAAATTTGGTGGATAATTTGACCCCTGTAACTTTTTTTATGTGTTTATGTAGGTAATGGTGTTGTTTTTTTTATGGTGGTTAGTTAACATGTATTTGATCTTTTGGCACATCTTGTGCATAGAGTTGATTTATTTGAATAAAATTGTCTTTTTCAAAAAATAAGTAACGTTGTCCACAAAATAACTTTAGCAAATAAAATAATGTAAGTCCACTTAAAAAGTATCAGTGTCACATCTAAATTAGTAGGTTTAATTATAATTTTAGTCTTATTTTTATTGATTCACAAAATTGGTCTTCTTATTTTAAAAGTCAACAATTTTGGTTCATCCCTGTGATTTTTTAACTAAAAAATAGCAACATGACATATAATACGATGATGTAGAATGATTAATATTCATAAAATCAAAATAAAAATACAGTAAAAATTTAACTCGCAACTTCGAAAAAATTTCATATTTGTAATTTAATTAATAACATATAAATAATTAATATATTTAGATGATTTTTATATCGTGGAATTTCATCTTGCATCATTTAAAATATTTCAAATTGTTATTTTTTTTAGTAAATAAATATGAGGGAGAGACCAAAACTGTCGACTTTTAAAATAGAGGGACCAATTACGTGAATTGATAAAAATAGAAATACTAAAACTGCAATTAAGTCAAATTAGTAAGCTCTCCTAATTGAATTTCTCCAAATGCTTCTACAATAAGGAGCTTAAAGAATATTATTATTAAACTTATTAGCTTATAAGCACTTCCCATGGGAGAGGTCAAATTATTCATTTGGAAGCTTTTCTTAAATGTGAAAATTTCGAATATATTTTATAAATACAATAAATTATATTTTAAAAATTTTAAATTAAATCAAAATTTCGAAAATAAACTCATTTTGTCTTTCGAAAATTTGATAATCAATCAAAATATCGAAAATTTTAAAATAATTTTTGCTAAAATTTCGAATGTGTGAAGTGGAGTAAAAAGTGAGAAGGAAAAAAAAATTTCTAACTTTTTATATAAATTAAAAAGATAAAATAGTTTTTTTTAAGTGTCTTAAGAGTAGAAGGTATAGATAGAGGTGGCAAGTAGAAAAGTAGAAAATTTAGAATTCTCCCTAATTAAGGGTTTATACTAATGGTCTGACTGCTTTAAGTTTCCTATTAATTATTATTTAAATTATACAACACATTAACGAAAGACAACTAATAAAACAATTCATTCGGTTTGAGCTTGAACTTCATGTCTTAGTGGTCATGAGTATTTCTTCAAACAAAAGAAGTGGATACACGAATGTCACAAATGCTGTTGGTCTCTATTTACAAGTAATAAATTAACTTCATAGCTACAAAATGGCGCAAATACAAGACATGTGGAAAGTTAATTTTTCCTTTTTGCTTTTTTATATTAGGTATGATGACACATAAGCTTTGTTGGCGGAGTTATAGATGATAAAAAAAAAGTTTAGGAAAGAAATGTGTGACAAGTGCAACAAAAAAAAGTGACGGAGAAAGAGAGGGCTAAAAAATATAAAAGAAGAAGAAAAGAATATAATTGATTGGAATAATTAATAATTAGTTGTAATATTTTTTTTTTTTAGAATAGAATAGATGATAAATATCACACTAAAAACTAAAATTTATTATAACTATGAAATTTTAAGTTTGAATTTATGACATAATATTCAACTTAAGTGTTAGTTGATTTAAGACTTAATTATATTTTTGTTTGTTTTTTTTATTTGGCTATTAAAAAGGAATAACAGTGCTTTTCTCTAGCTCAAGTAAAGTACATTTTTATATCTTCCTTAAGTTTAAAGGCAAAGAATTATATAAATATGGTGAAGAGGAAAACACTATTATATAGTTTGATTAAACATATAAATGCATGGTACTATATAATCGTCCAGCTATAGCTAGCTAGCATAAAATGGAAACCAATTTGGGGTTAGTTGCTGGCTCTCACAATAACAATGAATTCATTATCATACGCCAAGATGGTGACTTTGCTGTAAGTACTAACAAATCTTTATTTATATATCACCATCTCTTGCATATATACACTTTTTTTAAGAAAGAAAAAAACACCTTAAAATCATAGACAAATTTAGTTCGCATATGCATATTATTTTTGTGCAACTTCATCCCACACCTTTTAATTATACCTATACCTTTGGATCTTTAATTTTGAGAATTTTTGGCGCAACAAGAGAAATAGTGTAAAAAATATCGAGGGATTAAAAGTGTAACTAAAAATCAAAATACAAGAATTAGACTATGAAAATACAAGAATTAAAAGTGGGGAACATATCAAATGAAATTATTTTTATAATGAGAGTGTGAGAGAAATAAACCTTAATCATTGATCAAATCATGAATGGTTAAAATTAAAATAAAAAGTCACCTAACTTTTTTCACTATTCATGTATGATTATATGATCAAGATTTACTCCTCTCACTATGTCATATTTAAAATCCTTCTCATTTGATACATCTCCACACACACACAACATATATATATATATATATATATATATATATATATATATATATATATATATAACATATTGTAGTGCAACTAAATGATATATATACTTTTCTTGGAATAACCAATGTTGATAATATTAGTATTTTTAGTAATGTGGTGAACAAAAAGACATATATACTTACAATGACATAATTATAAAGTGATGGTTGGTGTGGTTTATATATATAGAGGAAAGAGTTGCAAGAGTTAGATGGTAAAACATGCCAACTATGTGAAGAAGAGATAAGGGTTAATGGAGAAGGTGACCCCTTTGTGGCTTGCAATGAGTGTGCTTTTCCAGTTTGTAGAAATTGTTATGAGTATGAACGTAGGGAGGGAAACAAAGTATGTCCTCAATGCAAAACAAGATTTAAGCGTCTCAAAGGTATGCATATATAGATATATACTACCTCTTTCAATAATTATAATTCCCCTTTAGAAATATTTTTTTCCCTATATAGAATAAGTTTATTTGCACTTTACTAGATTAATTAATTGTTATTTTTTAAATATATTTCTTATTAAAAGTATTAATTTGTCTTAGAAGATGAAAAATCAACATCAAATACATTTCTGACAAAAGTTAATTTAGTAATAATTAATTAATCATACAAAAAATATACACGCACATTAATGAGTGGTGGAACTTCACAAAATTTTATTTAAGAGTCAAAACAAATTAAACAATGTATGAATATAAAAAAAAATTATACATGAAGTGTATTGAAATCGAAATTGGTTCGAATGTTAGCGTCGTTGTTTCTAAAGATTAAAACCACGATTTAAATTATTGATTTTGTATTTTGAGACTTTAGTCTATATCTTGCACCAAAAAAATATAAATGAGATGCAAAAATCTCACCTTCAAGTGTTAAACTCGCGACATGATTCTTATTTAAAATATTAATTAACCATTGCGGCGAGGTATATATGTTTTTGGATATTCTTTTGTGAAAACCACTCAAATTGGATTAGATTTTGGATTCCTTTTTCAAAATCGAACCGCATATATAAATTTTAGGCATACTTACTCTTTTCTCGTTCTTTATCGATTTTAAATTCTCTACTTTATCTTTTTATAGATTCAATTTCATTCTTTATCATTTTTAAGTGAGTCATGTTCGTCCTTTTGTTCCCCAAACGTTAATATGAGTTGGCCAAAATCATATTTGTCATAAGTGAGCATAGATGTGGTTGTCATGTAGGATATGACTTTAACTCTTATAAAATGGACTCTTATGGTGTAAAATAGAAATCTCTAAATCAAAGAAATAGGGTTAGGGTTCTAGTTTATCCCCAAATTGAGCTTGCATAAATTCTTCAAATTTGGGTTACATATTTCGTTCTTGAGCTAATAAACATCCAATCTTTATCCGAAAATATGAATTATAGGGGTGAAGGTTATGAGAAACCCGTAACTCTTCATGCAAAACGAAAATGAAAAAAATCGTCTTCTAGCCGTGGGTGTAAGAGACACAATTGTTTTTGTAAAATGAATGTTGTTATATAGACAACTACAACACACAAGAATTTTGAGAGAAAGTTTTGGGGTTGCAGAAATTTTGTGGTAAGTTTTAATTTTTAAACATATTATTTACAATCATCTTAAATTTCTATTTTTCTCTTTAATGGTGTCATGAGAAACCTATTAGGAATGTGCAACTACTATTGATGCCGACATTCATGAAGTATTTTAGTGTTTATGACAGCTATTGTGTTCAATTATGTGTTTATGACAGCTATTGTGTTCATTACTAATTTATTTTTATCGCATTAAAAATAAATGACTAAATTAAGTTTCATTAAAAAGACGAAGGACAAATTTAAATTTCAATAATTGCTTCCCTAGCCAAATGTGATAGGATTTGACGTCGTTAGTATCATCTCATCAGTTTTCGTCAATTTAATGACAAAAAAACGAATGTGACTCACTTAAAAATGATAAAGAACGAGATTGAATAAAAAAATAAAGGACGGAATTTAAAAATGGGCAAAAGATAAAGTACGAAAAATGTAATTAAGCAAGTTTTAATGCTTATACATTTTTTTTATTAATATGAGATATTGCATTAATCTATTACTTATTAGTTTTAATTTTTTTTAAATAATATTTATTTGTTAATTTAATATATTTTTATTACTGTTTCATATATTTCAAACATAATTGATCAATATTATTTCGGAAAACAAATTTTTAGTATATTATGTTATATTTGATTCAAACTTGTTATTTCATCGTAACTTTATAATATTAGTGCTAAAATAATTTTATATAAATGTTTTGTTTGGATCAATCGAAAACTAATTTCACCCAGTCCACACTAATGTTGACTCAAAAAGTAATTTTATGATAAGTTACTTCGTTTAATAACTCAATAAAAATGATGAATTTTATTATTACAACCGTGAAATCAAAAGTTTTGATTGAGTAGATCAACTCCACAAATTTTTATACAAGTTTAAAACTATTTGATACATCAATAAATAATTTCAAATGAATGTATAATTATATTTTTTCTAAATGTAAATAAATATCAATTGTTAAATTACATAGCTTCGTATTTTGGATATATATATAAAAAACTTTGTATGTTTAATCATTAATATATTATATGAATAATCAAATGTTGAATTAATAAAATTTATCGTTTATATTGAATTATTAAAAGCTCACGGATCTCCATCCGTTTTGTAGATGAGTGGTTATAAAAAGCAATTGAGATAGTATACATGTATTTTTTAATGATTGTAATAGTATTGAAATTGATTAATTATGTCAACGGTAAATTAAAATGTGTGATTACTACTAATATTCATATTAATTTATTCTTATTACTTTTCTATCTCACTTTATATTTAATACCTCTTTTATCCTTTGCGTTTGATTCAACCTTAAATCGCCTGACCATTAGATTTATTTAATGATCGAAATGAGTTGGGTTCCTATATGTTAACAAAATAAAAACTTAAAAGCAAAAAACTTTAACTATATACATGATGGAGCCTTAAAGCAATATTGAAAACCACAGCTTGTAAAAAGTTTGTTATTGGTTGTAGTAAGATGGCACACGGTTATATAATGAGTTTGTGATTGGTTGAAAGACAAATGTTGAATATATAATGATTTTTCTAAAGCACTCATTAATGTGAATCAAAAATATAAAATTATAAAGCCACCAAAAATATGAAATGGAGTACTATTTTGTTTTTCAAATGACCAGTTGTAACATGATTGTTGAAGGGTGTGCTAGAGTTGAAGGGGATGAAGAAGAGGATAGCATTGATGACTTGGAGAATGAATTTGATTTTGATGGAAGAAATATTTATGAACAAGAAATGCAAATCCTCTTGGATCATGAGGTAATAATGCTTCAAAATTTATTGATTTTATATGGTTTTTGTTCTATATAACATGAGGAAATTTTTTTATTTATTTATAAATTAAAACTTTCTTTATAATAGTTCAAATCTAGTATCATAATGAGATCCACACTCTGTAATACGAGTCTCGTGTGTGATCTAAAACATGTGAAAATAAATAAATTAAGTGACTATAATTACATACATTCGAAACTAAATTTAGTGACAAATTTAAAAATAGATGTGATTAATTTTTTTCACTTTGTAATTTGTAGTAAAATCAATTTTTGATGATTATGATATACTCATCTCTTCTCAAATTTGTTTGTTTTTCATTTCTATCCCATTCCAATGAACTTCTATAGAATAAAAAAAAAAGAGTAATTAATAATTTAATCATCTAATTTGTGAAATTGGAAGGAACGTTTCTATAAAATAAAATAAAAAAAATAAAAAATAAAAACAAGTGTAGCTTTTTAAAAACTAAATTTTGAATATTTATAGTGTTGCACCCATTGAAAATGACAGGAAAAGCAATCACAATCTGTATATGTTTCCAGTATTGTAAATAATCAGATTCATGATAAATTTAAATTTAACAAAAACATATAATTTATGTCGCGTGTTATAATTGGGGAACAAGACCAATATTAAAACAACACCTAAATTTTGTCTTTTTATATTAATTTTCATATATACATTTATATTTATTTATTATAAGAACTTTTATATTTAGCTTTCTCATTGATTTATGTGAAAAAGTAAATTCTTGTAATTAATGCTAAGGTGATTATCTTAGGAGTAATTAATTGGTGTGTTAATTTTTTTTCTTCTATTTTTGTATTGATACTTATTACTTATAAGAAAAGTATCATCTTACTTCCACTTTATCTTTGCTTTAAAATAGTTTTAGAAAAATAATGAAAAATATTGTGTTTTAAACAACTTTTTCAAATGAAAAAAAATAAAAATAAGACAATTTTTTGCAATTATTAATGAAAATAAAAAGCATTTCTGAAATTAATTAAGTTTTTTATTCAATGAAATTAATGATTTTAAAAAAATTATAAATTATATTGTTCCAAAAAAACTTATCTAAATTATTAATTTGCTTTTTTTAACATATGTTCTAGGTGTAACCTTTAAATCAAGGAATAAAATAATAATTTTTGTATGCATTAAATAGTGAAAATAGTTATACATATGTTCTAGGTCCAACCATATATCATCTTAATATTTGGGTAGTTATTTTAGAAAACAATACTATGACATATCTAAATGACGAAAACTAATTTGATGTGTGTGTACGACTTTTTTACTGTATAATTAAACTCATAAAATAAAATATAATAGATAACTCCATTGTTTATAAGTTGTAATGAGTTGATTCTAGCTTGTCAAAAAAAAAAAGTTGAATATGATCACAGGTTAAATCTCCATATTGCCATTATTTTTTATATTTTGATGAAACCATGTTACCATTATTTTTTAAATTTTGATGAAACCATATTATATTTATTATAATAGTAAAATAAAATGGTTTTGTCATGTTAAGAAGAGAAAAAAAAAAGATTTTATTTGTTGCTTATATACTTTGCATGCACTTAATGGAACAGAGTGAGGAACTATCTCAAGAGCATCATGCTATAGTTCCTTTAAATTCAACCATGAAAAAAGAGATAACTTTATTGCAAGCAAGACCAATGGATCCTTCCAAGGACTTAGCTTCTTATGGCTATGGAAGTATTGCTTGGAAGGAGAGGATGGAGATATGGAAGCAAAGACAGGATAAACTTGGTAATATGAGAAAAGAAAAAAATGATGATGAATACTTGGATAAGGCTATGGATGATGATAATGAATTTCCTTTGTAAGTGAATCTAATATATTTTTATTTTTATTTTGGTTCTATGTGCCTCTAATATATTTAGCATTAAAATGGAGTATGTTTTTTATTCATTGAAATTAAGATTATATATAACCATTCAATCTTACTTGGGATCATAACATATAATTAGTTTTACTTAAATTAAAGATTAAATTATCAAAATTAGTTTCTTTCATTTCATGTCTTACACTAATTAATACTCCCACCCCCAAACCCATCTCATGTATTTTACAACATTATTTTAGTTAAATTGAATCATGATCTTGATCATTATGATGGTCATAGACATTGATTATATTTCATGAGATATTGTTATTGTTAATTTAATTACTTCTATTTAATTTTTAGAAGAAGTGCATTAATTAAAAATTATAACTTGTTAATGTATTCTTTTTAAAACAAAGATGGAAGTAAATTAAGATATAGATTTTCTACTTAATTGCTTCATGGTGCAACGATTATTACAATTGTTAAATCTAAAGATAGATTTTTCTCTTAATCTAATAATTATAAAGGTCGTTGTTGCATGAATTCTATCGTAAATTAGTTATTCGCAGGCCGAAACAATGTCACATGTTTTTGAAAAATAGTATGCAAATATATTTTTTTTATGAAGTTATAATTTTTTAAAGTACTCCTTATGAAAAAATAAGTGAGAGCATATTAGTAATTTTATTCATTTTAATCACATACATAATATATACATAGGTACAATTTTATTTTATTTTTAATAATTAATATTTTTAATATTGTAAGTACATAGAGACAATTGTTTACTTATATGAAATTTTGTATTTTTTATATAATTTTCAGAATGGATGAATCAAGGCAACCATTGTCAAGGAAGATACCAATTCCATCAAGTCAAATAAATCCTTACCGTTTGATAATTATATTGAGACTAGTTGTTATTGGTTTCTTCTTTCACTATAGAATAATGCATCCAGTAGAGAATGCTTATGCTTTGTGGGTTGTGTCAGTAATATGTGAGATTTGGTTCACTCTTTCATGGATTCTTGATCAATTCTCAAAGTGGTTTCCTGTCACAAGACAAACCTATCTAGACAGACTTTCCTTAAGGCAAGTAATCTACAAATACTTTGGTTATATTAAAGTTTGCATCAATAGTTTAATTAAACACTTATGCATAAATACTTATCATTTAATTTAAGTATTTAATTTAATTATTTGTGTATAAGTTGTTTCTATAAAAAAAAGTAAAGTAAAGTTAAATAGTTTTCGTTTAAATTATACATTATTTTTATGCTTATCAACAATATTTTTTCTATTCACATAGGTATGAAAAAGAAGGTCAACCATCACAACTTTGTCCAATTGATATATTTGTGACAACAATTGATCCATTAAAAGAGTCTCCTCTAGTGACAGCAAACACAGTTCTCTCAATTCTAGCTATAGATTACCCTGCTGAAAAGGTTTCGTGTTATGTTTCTGATGATGGAGCTGCAATGTTAACATTTGAAGCTTTATCTGAAACTTATGAATTTGCAAGAAAATGGGTTCCTTTTTGTAAGAAATTCAACATTGAGCCTAGAGCTCCAGATTGGTATTTTGCTGAGAAAATTAATTATTTAAATGATAAAGTTCATTCATCCTTTGTGAAAGAGAGAAGAGCAATGAAGGTAATGATATCTCTATCTCTTGACTTATTCTATAAACTTAATAGACTTCTTTCTTTTAGTGCTTGCTAAATTTTTTTTCTTTTAATTTATTTATTTATTTTAGTCCCAGCGAAATTTGTTTATATTAAAATTGGTCTCTATAATATCTATTAAATTTTAGTCTCTTTAATATAAATTACATAAGGATTAAAATAAATAGGATTAAATAACTTTTTAGTACTTATAAATATATTATTTTTAATTTTTAATTCTTCTAAAAAATTTATTCGAACAATGGTCTTCAAATATTTTTTTATCAACAATTTTAGTCTCTAATTTTTTAATTATTTTTTATATTTATGTTTAGAAAATTATAAGAATCTCCCCTACAAACATTTAAATTTTTTTAATAAAAGATTAATTAAATATAAATTTTTAGGCACTAAAAGCTTAAAAAAATCATATTTAATTTATCCCTTATTAAAAAATTCTAAATTTTGAAGGGAGAGATTCTTATAATATTATAAATATACGTGCATAAAATTATTTGAAAATTCAAACAAATAATACACATAAACTGATTTAAAAGCAGAGAATAAAATTGTTGATGGAAAATATTTGAGAGACTATTATCTAAAGAAAAAGTTTAGAATGACTGAAAACGAAATATAGTATATTTATAGAGAACAAAAATTTATTTAACCCAAATAAATATATATTACACATATATTACTCGGACTAATTTCAAAATAAATAAATTTTATAGAGACTAAAAAAATAATAATAACAAAAAATAAAATGTGATATATTTTAAAAAAAACAAAAAACTAAAAGCAAATTGTAGAGAGTAAATACATATTTAAATCATCATCATATTATAAGTTAAAAAATTATTCATGTTGATGCAGAGAGAATATGAAGAGTTTAGAGTTAGAATTAATTGTATAGTTGCAAAGGCTAAGAAGGTTCCAGAAGAAGGGTGGACAATGCAAGATGGAACACCATGGCCAGGAAATAATATTAGTGATCATCCAGGAATGATACAGGTGAGTAATAAAGAGCATATCATAGATAATATAGAGTTTGTTAAATTATTCAAGTTTATACAAATGTCCAATCATTTGTTTATATTGTAGCAACATGATGAAATTTGATAGGTATTTGTGTAAACCTAAGTGCACTACTATTGTATGGTTATTGAACTCTATAAATGATTTTTTGACATAAATTTTGATAACAAATTAATTTTCACAATAGTTTATATGGTTAACGCACTTCAAATTAATATATAGTTAATTATATTTGAGGATGGTTAACATATATAATTAGGTGTCGTAACTCATTAATTATCCATTAAACGTAATTAATCACAATTATGAAAATTATTAACAACAATTTTTAGGTCTTCAAGTACACATGATATTCATTAATCATCAAAAAATTATGTTCATTTATATATGGGTTTCAAGTGTTTAAATATATATGATATCTATTAACCACGATTATGTATTTTATTTTATTTTTTTTGAAATAGTCGGTGTTACTAATTCGTTGTTAATTTTGTTAGAGAAGAAAATTGAACTAATAATTTTGTTGCAACTTTAATTCCTTCCAAACTACAAAATCACTTTATGATTTATATATATATACTTGAACATTATAGTTCAATATTTAATATTAATTATTCACTAAATGTAATGAGTCAAATATTTGAACTGCATTAGTTAACCATTTAAATTGATGTTGAAAATAGTTGTCTTATTATGTGTTAAAACAACACAACTCATTACACTTTGTAATATATGTGACCATTTTTACAAACCCTTTTGATTGTAAATGTGAATCCATTCTCAGGTTTTTTCAGGAGAAAATGAAGGATATGACATGGATGGAAATGAACTACCAAGGTTGGTATATGTTTCTAGAGAAAAGAGGCCTAACTTCAATCACCAAAGTAAAGCAGGAGCTCTAAATGCAGTGGTAAGCAATACATAAGAAAATAGCACCCTAATAGAATAATAGAGTAATAGTTGTCTTAAAATGTGAGAATGGAAATAAGGTAGAAAAAAAATTGAGAATAAAAATTTGTGCATTGATAATATAAAATAATTTTACATTGTCATTCAATTTTTATATTTTATTATGATAAAATTGTATAATATAATGTAACAGATCAAATAATTATGATTAGATGTCAGTTTCTTTAAAGTAAAAAAAATTTCAATTATTTTTTGTGATTCTATAATTTATTACATTAGTGCATACTTTCTTTTATATATTAAATTGTTGACAATTCTATATCAAACAGGTTAGAGTCTCTGCTGTGCTTTCCAATGCACCTTTTGTGTTGAACTTAGACTATAATCATTGCATCAACAATAGCAAGGCTATAAGAGAGGCTATGTGTTTCATGATGGATCCATTATTAGGAAAAAGGGTTTGCTATGTTCAATTCTCTCAAAGATTTGATGGTATTCACAGCAATGACCAATATGCCAATCAAACAAATTCATTTGTTGATGTAAGTAAACTCTTCTCACCTTTAAACAATTTATCCTATTCTTTATTGGATTTTACTTCTAAATAAAAAATTTAATGAGTAATATATTTAAAATTGTAGGGTTGTATCAACTTAATCCTCTACATTATCAATATTTTGAGATGATTTATAAAATTACAAAAATTTTGAAATAAATTTATTCTTCTGCTTAGATTTGTTATCAAATTTATTTATGATATTATTCACTTAATTTTAAATTCATCTTCGATACAAGGGGTTGATCAAGTATTTAGTGAGAGTATACACTTGACCTTTGAAAAATTGCACAAATATATCTTTTGCATTCTGACCACTCGTGTATTAATATTTTCACCTCAAGTCCATAACATCCAAAATTTAAAAGTATTCTCATATTTTGCACCTAAGAATTGATTAGGATATTGGATTTGCCATTGTCCAATATTACCAACTTAATATCATTTTAGTTCTTACAAATATAAAAAATGGAACGAAATTGATTAAAATTTTGCAACTTCAAAAATCATCTTAGAATATCGATAATGTAATAGACTAAATTGATAGACCTACAATTTAATGGACTAATTTGATATATACTCAAATTTTATCAAGCTAACCTCTCTACCTTTATAGATAAACATGAAAGGTTTGGATGGTATCCAAGGACCTACATATGTTGGAACAGGATGTGTATTTAGAAGACAAGCACTTTATGGTTTTGATGCTCCAAGGAAAAAGAAGTCACCAAACAAGACATGTAATTGCTGGCTAAAGTGTTGTTGTGGATTTTGTTGCATGGGAAAAAGGAGAAAGAAGAAGTTGAAGAAATCTAAGATTGAGATAGTGGAAAGTAGTAATAGAAAAGTGCATTCTCAATCATCTATTGATGGGAGTACTAAAGGTAAAGTTTTAACGTGCACCATTTTTGGATATAGATTTTCTTATGTTTGAAATTATTGAACATGATCTCTTTATGATTGATTAAAACTTCAAATGATCCAAATTCGATATTTTTTACATGTTATATTCAACTTCTTAATAGATATATAATGTCAATGCAAATTAATTTTACTCTGACATTCATAAAAGTCGTATATTTCTTTCATGTAATATCATTATTTAAAAAATTAAAAAATTCTTTTGAACTTTGGAATTTTATTTATTACTTGTACTCTGAAAGTAAAATCAATTCAAAATTTAATTTAATTTAAAATAAATAAATATATAAAAAAAATGGTATAGCATTGAATAATTGAATATTGGGTATCATATCAAACAAAATTTTAAAGTATCAGAATGTTCACCATTAAAAATACAATTGCAGAAGTTGTGTGAAATAAAATAGTAAATTTTTATCAGATAATAATATAAAATTAATTTTCACCAACAATATATATCATCTAAATTCATCCATATATATAATAACATAATGGTTATTCTAATATGCTAATCAAAATAGAAACATTATTTAAGAATAACTTTTTACATTATCAATCTATCATAATCATTATATCATTAAAAATGTTTGCATTTAATCACAATTACTTTTAAAATCATGAACATATGATTGGTTGGTTGTAATTTCTTAAAACCTTTTATACTAAACTTGTTAAAGCTCAAATATATAGGAAATGAAGATGTGTTGATTCCTATCTCAAGTCAAAAGTTTGTCAAGAAATTTGGACAGTCTCCTATTTTCATTGCATCTACTCAATTGTTGGATGGTGAGACACTAAAGAATGGTAGGCTTGCTTCTCAACTTACAGAAGCCATACATGTCATTAGTTGTGGCTATGAAGAGAAAACAGAATGGGGAAAAGAGGTAAATATTTCTACCATAACTTTTGCTTGTTAATAAGCAATTAGGTAGTTAACTCTCCCTAATCTCTATAAACGGAACATTATGTAGAAGCCTCATGAGGTATCAATACATGCTCTATCTCTCTTCTAAAGAATATTTGTTGGGAATGGTTCGGGAATAATCTTGTAAATTGGTTCGTGGTATGTAAGCATAATTGTAATTTGTAACTCTAAGCGTGAATAATAGGGATCTAGTTCCTCTACAATCGATAATCCTCACATTCATAATATTTGTAGCCATTTGATCAAGATGGAACAGTTTTGATTCAAGTTAGGTATTTTGAATTATAAAATAAAAACAAAGTATTCATTTTTTTGGACCGCTCAATCAAGATTGAACAGCTACCGGTGTTCCACATGCGTGAATGCATAAATCTCTTGATCATAGAGAATCCAAATTCGAATAACAGATAAGAAGAGAGAGTCGCTCTGTAGTAAAAAATATATACACAATTGACCGAACTCCATTATTAAATCTTGTGTGTTTTTTGTTTACATTTTATGTATATGTTTTCTATTGAACAAGGATTGCTCTTATGACAAATATAATTTGGATCCATAGCACCTTTATTATTGTTGAGTATGGCTCATAAGTAGTACTAAGTGAGCGATTCGGCCCAACTGTTTGTTGTGGGGGGCGACTGGAGGTGGGAGGCGATAACTCCATGCAATATGATTTATGGGTATTGTTGTAATATGAACCTTATTATTACTAAATAAGCACAATTGTACTCTGTAAAATGTAATTCATTCATCTAATAAGAAGGAACTACATTTGCTCTATAGTTAGGAGGCACACTTTGTCGAACTCTATGATCAAATATTTTGTGTTTCTTATTGCGATTTCGTTTTCTCTATTCTTTTAAGATCGTGTTTTTGTTCTAAGAAGTATTAACAAATTCGTCTTTTTTTCATGATTCAGGTTGGATGGATCTATGGTTCAGTTACAGAAGATATATTAACAGGTTTCAAAATGCATTGTCATGGATGGAGATCAATATATTGTATACCTAAAAGACATGCATTTAAAGTATCTTCACCAACAAACCTTTCTAATGGACTACAACAAGTGTTTCAATGGGCCCTTGGATCCATTGACATATTCATGAGTAAACATTGTCCTATTTGGTATGGATATAAAGGAGGATTAAAGTGGTTAGAAAGAATTTCTTACATAAATGCTATTGTTTATCCATGGACATCAATACCTTTGGTGGCTTATTGTACCCTTCCTGCTGTTTGCTTGCTTACTGGAAAATTTATCATTCCTGAGGTATGAATCCTTATTCAAGTTTCTAATTTGTTATTAGTTTGATATATAATGTGATCCTTAAAGTAAGGTCTCGGGTTCGAGCCATGAAAATAGGAAAAAAAATATTTGAGAGAAGAAATCTCAGTAAATATAGTTAGTTAGGTTTTTCAATAAAAATTAGTTATCGATAAATTTGGTGGATACTTCACAACTATAACATGATTAACAAAAAAATACTTTGATCTCTTTACATATAAAAAAAATATTAAGATTTTAATGTATTTTTAGGCTTTTTAACCATGACATTTTTTAAGAAGGAATCCTTTTTAGATTTTATTCATTTTTAGTTACATGTAATAATGTAATAAAGATAAGGTATTTTTAGTTCTCACTAATATTAAAAACATGTGTTTATAGGACTAAAATACTCCAACTTTGTTGGATGTATAGATTAAAAATAAATAAATTGGAACTAACTTCAAAAAAAAATTAATTCATATACCAAAAATATAGTTGAATAAAAATTTAATTTGATTTCTTTTTTTATTTTGGTACAAATTTAATTTGATTTCTATACATACATACAATAGCTTCAATTTGGTAACAAAAGTTTAAGGTATAAGGCTGGGAATGGAACAAATACATTTTTATCACCATATGATAGTCTTCTTCATTTTATTTTATTGTTTGAATCATATTCATTTTCATTTTGTTGACTATATTTTGTAGTAATTTAATGTCATTTTCATTGAACTATAATTCTTGTGTCATTTTTTTTATAAGCTTATTCTTGTTTTGATTGCAGCTCAATAATACAGCTGGCATGTGGTTTATTTCTCTTTTCATTTGCATTTTCTCAACAAGTGTACTAGAGATGAGGTGGAGTGGAGTTACAATTGATGAATGGTGGAGAAATGAGCAATTTTGGGTAATTGGGGGTGTATCAGCAAATTTATTTGCTGTATTTGTTGGGCTATTCAAACTCGTAACGGGTGTAAATAGCATCTTCATAGTAACATCAAAATCAAGAGAAGATGAAGAGAAGGAACATAATGAGATGTTTGGTTTGAAATGGACAACATTACTAATCATACCAACAACATTACTTATATTAAACATAATTGCTATGGTTGCTGGAGTCTCACATGCAATTAACAATGGTTTTGTGTCATGGGGTCCTTTATTTGGGAAACTAATTTTTTCCTTTTGGGTGGTTCTTCACTTGTATCCATTCCTTAAAGGTATGTTAGGTAGAAATAATAGGACTCCTACCATTGTTCTTGTTTGGTCAATCTTGCTTGCATCATTGTTCTCTGTTTTGTGGGTGAAAATTGATCCATTTTTGCCTAAGACAAATGGCCCAATTTTAGAAGAATGTGGATTGGATTGCAATTAGCTACTAAATTTGGTTATTATATAGTACAAGTGGTAGAGAAAAATATATATTGGTTGGTTGTGGGTTGTAAGGAAGATTTTATTATTTATTTGTAATGGTTGATTTACTTACAATTTTGGATTTGCATGACATTAACCTATAGACATTATATTGTAAATTCATTGTGGGTTATATATATTTGGTTTGTTAATTTATACCCACCTCTTTTTATTACACCTTTTTATTTTAACAAAATCTACATTTTTTTTTATTTTGACAAAAAAAAGTCAATTAGTACTATTTCAAATAAGTAAAATTGAAGAATAGTTTTGTAAATTTTATTTTTGTTTATTAATGTTTAAAAGAAATGTAGGCAGTAGACTGTTAATCTACACCTTCTAACTTTTAGATGTAGATTAATAACATATACATTTTTATTTGGACAAAAAAACTCTCTTTTGTAAGTTTCATTTTACATAGTAAGGAGAGAAACTAAATTAAAAAATGTAAATTATATCTTTACCCCTTATTAGAGTTGGGTTCCTTTATCCAAAACAAAAAAAAGTGTACATTATTAATTTACAGTACATCAACTAAAAAATGAACAAGTATATATATATATAGTGCACATTATTAATTTACATTACATCAACTAAAAAATGAACAAGTGTAAATTAGCAAGTCCATGTATATATATTAGAAAAGTATATGTATTTCTTCTATTTTTTATTAGAAAAATATTAAAACATTAGTTCTTATTATTTTTTTTTCTTTCTCAAGGAATGGAACTTTGATCCTTTAACTTTTATGTCAAATAGTTGAGATACCCTACCCACCATTATGTTCTTATTCACTAAAAATTGGTTTTGCTAACATAGTGAATGAATATTGATTAAATACGGTTTAGTAGCATAAACAAATATTATGTTATTATTCACTAAAAATTGGTTTTTGCTAACTTTTAAAGCCTGCACTCTTATTTCCTGAATATTAAATATGGATTAGTAGCATAAACAAATATTTTGAAGATATTGAATGAATATTAATGATCTTTTCAACAACAAAAAATCATAACCTTCAAGTCTTGTTAACATGACTTTTGAACATATGTTAAAAAATCTAAAAATAAAAAAATTTGTACTAAATAAAATAATTTTAAAACTTTATGGAAATCGAAGATACCATATTTGATTCCTTAGTACGTGCTCTTAGTATATTTATTAACATTTGTCATTTTTTTTTAAAACAACCAATGTTATTATTAGTAATTATTAGTATTAAATTGAAAATAGAGATCAAATCAAATCATTGATCTAACCTGTTTATCACTCCGCTACTTATTCTTGTGACTTCCTGTATGCGTGATGAAATTTTGATCTCTAGGTGCACTTGATTGTAATATTCGTAAGTACAATCATTTTAGTAAAGTTAAAACCAATGGAAAATGTGCCAAATTTCGATCAAATATGACATGAGAATTAATGAATAACTATATTGCAAGTAATCGAAGTGGAAATAATATCCAGTGAAATTTGAAGACGATATCATAAATCCTAAGTTGAACTTGAAATTGATTGAGTAACTTTCTGTATTACTAACTTATGTATATTGATTGAATCTATTAATTATTTTTATTAGTGATTTATCTAAATTATGTGTTAATTGGATATTCCATTACTTTTAAATTACTATAATTGAATTACATTATAGGATAGGTCTTCATCCTTACAATAAATACTTTTACAATATTCATTTGATTGATCATATTACTTGAATTTATAAATTATTTCTCATGACTTTTACACTATAGGAGACATTATTTTGTTTATAATAAAATTTGAATTTATTTGATTGATCATGCACTTCAAGAGGAGTTTGAGGCATCATCTTCTTCCCACCCGAACCAAACTGAACTGAATTGAATCGAATCATTTTTTTTGCCGTTGCAGCAAATTCAAACAATTACAATTACAATTAATTGAAAAAGGAACAATGACAGAAATGAACTTACTCATCTTAGGGTAATACACCACCACATTTATTAGACTGCATTCATCATGACTCAAGGTGAAGTACATAAAGGAGAAAAAAAAGCCTATATATATTTTTCTGCTATCTTTCTTGAGTACAACATATATTTTAATGTGCTGACTCTATATACATGAAAATGATGCCTATGCCTCTCCAAGGACAACAATTGTAGATATCTCTAAGTCCTTCAAATTAATAATTGATGAACAAATAAAACCTTGATTAAGTCACATTTGGAGAAGATTATTCACAGTAACTGTCACAGAATTTGTCCGCTGCAAGTCCTGCACAGTATTGTCAAAAGCTTTAAGATTCAATATATATATCAAGCAAGCAGTGTACCGCCTTGATAGGTATCTACCGTGGACCAGATCAGTGCTTAAAAATCATTTGAAACTCTAATAATGATCCATGATAAGTATAATTTAACAGTTCTCCTCGTCTTTACAGCTGAGACGATGATCTGATTTCTGTTTGAAACAAGTTGAGTTTTGAGAGACACATTCGTTTTTCCTTAATCATTCCAACTGATGTTGATTGAGTCATTGTCTCAGTCGTAAAAACCAGAAAAAGCGTTAACTTATACTTCTGAAAGAGTATTATTGATCGTCATGTTTCAGATGACTTTTAAGCACCGGTCTACTATGGACTACCTTAATAAATGGTCCATCGTAGAATTCGTCTAATAAGTGAACCTCTTCAAGGCTTCAACTATAGGATGATTGCAAATACACCACCCCAATATAATGAGAAAATAGGACACGCACTATTAGTGTAAAATTATTTTACACTGACAATTAATCACAAGTTGCCAACGCAACAAATAATTAAATAGCTGCTGCTTTTATTTAAAAATTGTCAAACATGATGTGGCGAATTGAAGGATTATGATTGTGTGTGAGCGGAAAATAATTTTACACTGCATATCAATTAATCTTATATAATATCTGGAAAGCAAACCCTTAAACATTTTGGATCTTTGAATTGCGCATAAGTTCCAGCTTGTACATGTTATACGATGCTGAACAGCAAGCAATGATAGAAAATTCAGATGATGACAATTTTCAGCAGTTTATTTTTATTATTTTGCTGATATGAAGCTTCTTTATCCCTTGAGAATTGGACTATCTTCAATTTGATCTACTCTCTTAGGTACTTCTATACATATTTTCATTCATGTTCAAATCATCTCAAACGAGATTCTACCATCTTTTCAACTACGGGACAGTGCCGATTTTCTCTCTTGATCATGTATTGTGTAACCGTTCATCCATCGCAACTTTCTCATCTTTGTGACACTAGTTTTACATTATTGTTGACATTATACTACCAAATGTTCAATTCCATCGAGAATGAGAAATTTTCAGGGTTAACTATCTGGACAATGTCTTTAGTACCAGGTAAGAAAGTAGCGAGCAAGGTGAGAATTTTGTCACAATGTAATTCATCTTCTTTGCACACATAGATACATCATTATCCACGTTTTTTATTTTAAAAAAATTAAAAATGCCAATAGACTGCTTTGTTGCATCGAACATTTTTCATTATCATAGAATTTGGTGACATTAGGTAAACATGTTACAGGGAAAAAATGATAAGCACAAACCAGTATAAGTGCACTTCTAAAGGGCCGGCATATATCTGACATATTTCTACGGCAGCATCTTAAAGTACAAAGTTACTTTATAAACTGCACTTATTGGCCATCAGCCACAGTGTTGTCAATCGTGGATTGCAAGAAATAGTGATTGTTTAAATTTTACTATGTCACAATGCTATAGAGCCACTATAGTCGTTGTTTGACAAAATTTTGTACTAGTACTAAATAGCGTATTGTTGAACAATAGCAATTTGTTCAAATTCCATTGCACCATAGCACTATAGCGCCACTATTTGACAACATTGATCAAACATCAGCCATCATACTATTCATACATGCATACCCAAAGACCAAAGTTCAGAAAAAAATTGCTCCAAAAAATGTTATGAATTAAAATACATTATAATTATGTAATGCAAAAAAATCCAAAACATACCTGGAATATTATGTCATCTGGAATATGAGGTAGAACCTCCCGAACAGTCTCAGCCATAGCAAGTACGTTTGCTACATTATCATTTGCAGATCGTGATGCGGTCCTTATATGTAAACCACCATTTCCTCCTGGCAATCTTCCCGCAGGAGAAGGAACGGTCGGACTCGGACCACTTGCAGAAGCTTGAGACGGATTAATAGGCCAAACGTTCCAAGCAGCTTCATCGAAGCTGGTCTGAGCATAGGTTTCTCCAACAGATGCAAGATGTCTCATCATCATTTGAACTCTTCCGAGACCTACTGTTCTGATAGCAGTAGATGGACCGGCTCCATCGACGCCCTGGTTTGGCCAAGAATGCAACCAACTTGAGTCCACTCCTGCACCCCTAGATAAGAAAAAGTAAAATCAGCAACAAAAAAAAAATAATGCATCAATATATAGAAAATTATATATCTACATACAAAACTAAAATGGAGTAAACAACCATTCTGATTTGTTTTTACTTCTACTTGTGCTTTCATTTGATTGATTTCTAAGCTAGGAGGATTTTGTATCCTCTTGTGTACTTCATAACTATTTGAAACAACGATTCTAAAAAAAATAAGGAAAAAGGATAGAGGACATGTAGCATGGAGTTTGAAGATTGCACCTCCAAGAAACACCTTCGGCGTTGTTCATTGTTTGATTTGGAAACAATCCTGCAGGCATGGTTTGACTAGCAGAGTTTTGACGATCAAATACTGCACTCATTTGACGCGCAAGTTGCTCGTCACTCGATATTACTCCTGCACTTGTGCTTGTTTCATTTTCAGGCTGGCCTGCAAAAAGTGGCTTTCGGCACGTTGGACAAGTATACATCTCAGTCAGGCCTTGATCGAACCTAGAATCAATTCAGAAACAAAATATTACCTCACTAAAATGAACACATAAAAACAAGAGAAAATGAGATATGCACACTGTCAGTGTAAACGTCCAATGAGAATTCAACATTTTGCGGTTATCTTTAAATTGTGGTTACTAAGTGGGTTTACGTGGAAATATTGTGACTTCTTATTGGATGTCGGTGTAAAAATATTTTACACCGACAGTGCATCTCCATTAAACTCAGAAACAATATAAGTTCATAAAATCAACCATACCAAGATCTCAAACATGCAAGATGGAAGAGGTGATTGCAGTTTAGCTTTTTAGCCTTAGCCATAGGTTCCTGTCATAAGCACATCATAAATATTATTCAAAAGTATAGCCAACCAACACCAAGATCAACCAGAAAGAAAGCAGTTTGGCAAACTAGCATACTCTACAAATAGCACATTCGTCATCATATGCTCTTAGCTCCTCGGTTGTTGCATTGGGAAGAGCAGCATGAAGCGCTCCTAGAGCTATCCTTAGGCTAGTAAAGCCTTTTATGCGATTTATCATTGCACTAAGCAAAGCCTGTGCAAAAAAACATCAATGAATACAGGTAGTAGAATATGAAAACATCGGTTAAATTTCTAAGGACGGTAAAATTTATGACAAATTAAGAATGAAAGATATACAAAAATGTTTACACGTATATTTAGAAATAGCACTGCATCTACAAGATGGAAAGCCATGCCATGAAGCCGCCATATATACAAGTAATGACCAAGTGCCATAAAAAACGTTGCCATGTCAAGGAAAAATCCCAAGTTCCGGATAAGAATTCCCTTCCATTCCAATAAAGAACCTACAGTTATGCCACTTAATTAGGAAGCTTAATGGAAAAGTAAATAGACAGGTAATCACTTATCGCGGAAAAAGAGCAAAACAAGTTCACAGTAATCACTGATCAGATTAGTTCGGTAGTGTTAACCAAATAGATTGACTGCAACAACAATAAAAATCAAAAGAATTCATGTATTCTGAATCTGAAGAAAGAAAGTTGAATGAAAAATGAAACCAAGCTTTTCTGTTTTCATGTAGTCAAATCAACTCTTAAGAAATCAAGATTTTTATTCAAACTACCTGCGGTTAATGTGTCAAGCAGTTTAGGTGTTCGGAAATCACTGCTGCAAGCTGAATGATGGATCCATATGTCAAGCAACTGAAATCCATGTACCAAAAGGGCCTACAATTCATACAACGCCATAAACAATTTCATTAAACCAAGCATGACGATATGAGCAGCTCTCTCAAATATGCAAAGATGTATTTTAAATACCTGTAGGGTCTCGAAAGCAATACTTAAAGGCTCAAAGAATAGTAACAGAAACATAGAGGACCCATGTGTTCTATATATTGCAAGACAAAGCCTTATCCTAGGAGCATAAAAAGAGAAGTGTCAGAAGCAATCCAAGCTATAAAATTACAATAATAATAGTGATTGTTTTGGCCTTCATGAAAATTATATCTAAACAAGCTCGAAACAGATTTGTTATGCCATTAAGGCCTTGTTTGGATAAACAGTTTAATTAAACGCTTATTATATAAGCGGTTATGTATAAACAATTTCTATAACAAAAGATAAAATAAAGTCAAATTGTTTTAATATAAGTTATAAACTTTTTTCATAAGCTATCATGGAGAGCTTATGGAAATAAGCTTAATACAACTTGTGGGCATACCATAAGTTGCTTTCATAAGTTCTCCCAAACAGTCTTACAAATACTTAAGTCAGTAGATAAGTTCAAATAAATCAATCCAAATAGGCCTTAAGTCAAACAAGAAAATCATGAGTTCCACAGCCCTAGCTATCATTTAAATGGAACACGTATTAAAGAATTAATCATAAATTGTTAAGGTATCAGAGGAATCTCCACTATTGTAATGATGATGATAATAGCAAATGTCAAACAAACATTGTACTGAAAAAGAGGAGTAAAAAAGAGTAAGCAGTACCATAGAACATCAACCAAGAAAATGAATAACAATGCTGAATATACACGAAGATATGTCCACGGTGTGGCTGACGGAGATGCATTCAGCCGCTCCAATCGATCCCTAGCCAGAGCTTGAAACATCTATGCAATTTGCGAAGTATGTGCAAGAACGTGTTAATGAAAATTTTGTACATATCAAAACTCCACAGAATTATTTCAATATGTTCTCTTCTAGACTTCTAGTATAAATATATATACCTTCAAAGAACAAAGCACAGCCAACCATGTTGACCAAAGACCTGCTTGATAAAGTGTTGGTGGCACAATCAATGGAAGAAATGTCCCCTGTTCATCCACCATCACATGATGATAAATAATAATATAAAAGTAACATTGGTTGGTGATTTATCAACATCAAACTGTTCCCATTACATTTAAACTTTTAAAAGTTGATACAGTATATATTTACTAGCTGCTCACAAATGCTTCCCATATCTTCCAAGCCAAAACAAAAAAAAAATGATATTTTCATATTGTCAACAAACTTGCACATTATCCAATGATGAAAAGTGAAAATTTGAAGTAAATAACGCCAACAAACAAAAACAAAAATGTGGAGCAAAAAAAAGCCATTGGTATCCCAGCATGTCAAACTGGCTAGCAAAAGAAAAATCATTCACAACAACTATCCTATACCACTTATGGTTATATTTTTGCCACAACATCAGCTATTTATCTGACATATTATATTTCATAATCAACATGTTTAAGGTAGTATTGTCAATCGTAGATCACAGAAAATAGCAATTTGTTCAAATTTCATTACACTACAGAGCCGCCATAGCAACTATTTGAGAGCACTTTGTACTCAATAGTGCATCACAAAACAATAATGATTTGTTCAAATTTCACTATGCTATAGAGCCACTATTTGACAACACTAAGGAACATTGGCATTGACCATGTCAACTAGCTAATAAAAATGTTCCAAAAACCAAAAGAAAGGGATGCCAAGACAATGGAGTATCTCTCAATCATAAAGCATTACAAACTAGACTCAATAGTATTTTGAAGAAACAATTACTTTGCTAAGCTTAACTGTCAACAAATAGTCAGAATAAATTTTCTGGGTGATGGGTCACACATTTCATAAACCACGGAAATAGAAAAAAGCGCTAACCTTGTAAATAACATAATTAACGAGACGTTCAATCAGCTTACGAGTTTCAGAAGGATACAACTCTGCGAAAAACATAGCCTGCATGTGATAAGAAGGATCGTGAATAGAAAGAACGTCGTTAACTGATAAAGGGAAAAATGATATATACTTCCATTAAAAAAAAAAAATCATGGACACCCTTGCCACCTACTAAATTACAAAGTAAGGAAAGCGAGGAGTGTAAAACATTATTGTAACTCTTTTTCGATGAAAACAACATGTTTGGCAGTAAAAACATATGATAACAATAGACCATCAAACCAAGTAGTTTGGCTCAAGGGGTTAATGAGCTTCAGTTAAGCAAAGATCGAATCGATCAGGAGTAGCAATTCGAACACTGGCTAGAACATTCTTTGGCCAAACTTACTAACCTCCCAGCCGATTACCAAACCCCCTTACTCCTAAGAACTAGAGGATTAAAACAAAACAAAATTGACCATCATAAGATTCACAACTTCAGGGAACTTATTCTTCTATCAACCCACTATACACCCCCATAAAAGAATTAAAATCACACTCAAGCACCCGGCTATTCTACTTCAACGCTACTTGTTTCACCGTCTATCCTAGTTTGAAATGAAGCATGAGAAACTTTGCAAATAATATTAAAAAAACACCATCTTCCAAAAGTACTAAACATACAAACTACACCATAGATCAACATGTCACATTGGGCATAATCTATAAATACTTCATATTAGTAACTAAGTAACTAATATTCCATTACAAACTCACCTTGAGACAAAGATTGAGAAGGACAAATACATTGATCATGCAATTTGTCAGTAACCCTATGGTGGTATACAAACCCAAAGGTAACTCAATGCCATCGTCGACATTGTCCAAGTGAATTGAATTCCAGCCAATTAGTCCATCTGATTTAAGTTTATCTAGTGAAAAATCTGTGCAAAACTGAAGACCTACAAAACTTAACACCGTAGAAACCGCCGAAATCGCTATAAACTTCAGAGCCATTAGTAATAATAACTTCAGCCTCTCTACTAGCACCAATCTCCTGGATTTTCATCTGACTTCAATCATTGCCACCCTTTGTCCATCATTAATATGGTTCAACATCCAATGGAACCAGAGGGCAAAGTTTATGAAATCAGCTTAAAACACCACCGTCATTCGGTCACCATCCCAGGTCTCCAAAAGAAATAAGATATCCTAACAACAACAAAAATAAGCGGTCAGTTAAAAACTTAAAATGCTACTGAAAAGTATAAGTTTAATTTTGATACACCGTCAGTGTAAAAAGTTTTACGCTATCAAAAAATCACAATCAATCATATTAGTGACTTTAGAACTAGTTATGATTACAGTCAAACGTTTTTATTAATCTGACCATTATGATTGATTGACAACATAAAATATCTTTACATCAACTATGTATATGAATTAAATCCAAAAATAATATATAAACCAAATCCAGCATTATTCAAATAACAAAAACGAAAACTTTGAACCCAAATAAGGTCATCTCACAACTCACTACTTTAAACAACAAAAATCTAAAACTGTAATCTCAAACTTAGAACCACTAAATCAAATGCAGCATCAGAGTTAGCACATGTGAATATGAATTTTCCAATATCTAAATTTGATTAACAAAAATACTATATTTCCATTTCCAATTCAATACGCACAGAAATCAAAATTGATACAATCCAATTTCTTTCCAACACAAAATCCACCAACCAATCAATTAGATTTCCGCTAATCAACTTCCAATCGTAGAGAACCCTAAAATCATACTCAAAAGAGGATTGAGAAATTGAAGCGAAACGAGAAAAACCCAACAATCAAAATCAATAATAAAATTCAAAGGATAATTGGGAGACAAATAAAAAAACAATTTTTTTTTGTATTTTTCGAAATGGATAAATACGAGAACAATAATTGAGAATTAAAAAAAAAAGGAATGAAAAATGAAAATGATAAGAACCTGAGTCGATCTAGAAGGAAGGTGGGGTAAGGAGGGTTGGGGTTTCTGCAATAATCATTCGCAATTCAGAATCAACAGAGAGAGAGAGAGAGAGAGAGAGAGAATTTAGGCAGAGATAAAAAAAAAAAGACTATATATATCAGGTCAATATTTTTGAAGGAATTTAAAATGTTACTACTTTTTAAAAATTAAATTAAAGTATGAGTTAAGTTAAAAAATTTCTTTGACCAAGCATCAAATATTCGTGCGAGGCAAATATAAATTTTTTGTAAATATTTGTAAGTTTTAAGATTTTTTTGTTTTGAACTGGATATAAAATTCTTTAATCAAGTTTCCTTAAATAAAAGTATTTCACTTTTTCGTTTAAAGATAAAAAAAATACATATTGAACTATTTGAGTTATAGAACACAAGTAATTTACAATATAAATTATTCAAAAAAAATTAATACAAAATTATGAAAATAATTTTTGGATAGATTTTAACTATATCTCTATTAAATCGAAGAATTAAAGACAAAAAATTATATTATTTTTTTAAAAGAGACAAATTAAAAGATTATTTATGCATTAGAGTTATACTATTTATTTAGTTTTTAATAATTTATCTTTAACTTTACTCTTTTTTTTTTTTACTCAACTATACTCTTTTTTACAAATAAGTTATGACTATCGATATAGAGACGGCCATAACGTCGTGTCTATCTAATTTTTTTACACAAA
>JBBPBO010000004.1:52876460-52905553 GCA_037974295.1 Cicer cuneatum | reverse complement strand
TAGTTTAAAAGAAATATAGTACATAATTTAAAAGAAATAAACTAACTAAATAAATAAAAAATCAAATTAGTAAATCATTTATTTATTATAATTTAAAATACACAAATAAATAAAAAATATATCATAATAATAAATTTAAAATTAAAAAAAATCAATCAATTTTAAACTACAATTTTAAAATATTTTAAATATTAATTAATATAAATTTTATTTTTAATTAAGAATGTTATTTGATGTCATTTTACAATTGAACCGTTAATATTATCTAACACTTCAACTAATTTAACAAGTATCAACTATCAATTAATTTTTGCTAAAAAGAGTTTATGTCTTTTCCTTAAAATCATGATTTCATTTTGACCTTTTTATAATTTAGATTTTGTTTTGACTATTATTCAACTAATTAAATAATTATATTTTACACTTTAATGGAAGTACAGTTGTATTATAATTACAAAATAAAGATATAATCAAATTATATTTTAGAAAAAAAGACCAAAATAAGATTATTTTTTTACAATTTTGAACAAAAGAAGAAAAGGATGGAGAAATTTCCAACATTATTGATGTTTAGAAAGGTAAAAGACAATTTTGATCTTAAACTATCATTATCCATCAATATAGTCTTTGATATTGTTATCGCAATTGAAAAATTGAATTAATGATAGTTTGTAGGCTATTTATTATATGAGACCTGTATTTTAAAAGTATTTATTAAAGAACTACAAATCAAATTAGAGAATAATAGATTAGATATCAAATTAATAGTTATTGAAAATCTAATTTAGAGATGAGATATTATTTAATAAATAAGTTTCCTAATTATTAGTATTATTTTGTATTAATTAAATCTCCTTGTTACAACTCTTCCATGTCCCACTGACCTAAATAATTTATGACTAAAAATAATCAAGTGGAAACAATCTTCAAAATTAGAATAAAATGATGGCATGGATTTGGAATTATCAAATAAAAGTATATATTTTTTATTCTTCATCACTGTTCATAGACACCGTCACCGCTAACGAACACAACTCCACTCATAAAGATTTTGTGAACATTTGTTGAATTTTATGATTTATAAGAGAAAAGAAAAGTTTTCTTTATCTTGAAATAAATTTGCATACACTAAATAGTTATGATAAAAATTTAATGGTTTTTTTTCATGAACAATATATTGATTATGATTGACATTGTAAAATATTTTTTATATTAAAAGTTTATTTGATGCAACAATAAGAGATCGTATCATGTCTCAATTAATATTTGATTAATCAACATGATATGATGATATATTCATGAATTTTATTATATTATGTCTTTATAGTATAATTTTTATCTTGAATATGAATTGAGTTAGAAACTAGCAGGATATGATAAAAATAATAATTTGAGCAGTTACGTTTATAAAATATAATTTAAAATATACAAAATTAAAATCTAATAAATATAAATATTAATAAAAAATTATATAAATTTATATTAAATTTAAAACAAAAAATACCAATAGTTAATTTTTTAAAAATATGTATAGTTTATGACAAGAGTAATTTTGTCATTTTCTCTTTTGTTTTTGTGTTTTGTCATTTTTTATAAACTAATAAATTATTATTTAAAATCATGAAATTTTGAACAATAATTTAAATTTAAATTTTTTTTAATATTTTGTGTTAATTTATAATATTAAAAGTATTGTGTAAGTTATTTAATAAATATAGTACATAATTATTTCACATTGATAATATTATCATTTAAATATGATATATATTATATCATATCATAACGATGAATATACAAAAAATATGATAAAATAATATTAAATAATTATTTATTACGTACGCATTAAACATGGGATGTCGTGAGACCTACCACTCACTCCTCATCTATAACTTTCATTCCAAAACACTGTTTTACTGTTTTTTACTATATATAAAGTTAGAAAAAAATTTTACTTCATTTCTTTATTAACTTTCATTTCTTTAAATGATAATATTATCATTTAAATATGATATATATTATATCATATCATAATGATGAATATACAAAAAATATGATAAAATAATATTAAATAATTATTTATTACGTACGCATTAAACATGGGATGTCGTGAGACCTACCACTCACTCCTCATCTATAACTTTCATTCCAAAACACTGTTTTACTGTTTTTTACTATATATAAAGTTAGAAAAAAATTTTACTTCATTTCTTTATTAACTCGTTTGAAAATTTGAAAACCTCATAAATAATTCTCCGCACCTTGAATCTTTCAAAAAATTTGAAGCACAAGCAAATAAAATGATCAAACTTTTTGTTTATTTTGAAACTTTCGAAATATTTGTTTACAATTTTTTCAAAAGTTTCTAACAATTTGAAACACCTGAAACATATTTATACAAAAAAATTTAAAAATTTCATTTATGTCAAATGTTTTGAAATGCAAATTTTTCTAGAAAAATGAAATTTTTTATGAACATTAAACTTTTAAAATTTACGAAATATATATATCAAATTACACTGTGCCAATTAAATATTTTTCAAAATCAATCATTGGATTGAAATTTGAAAGATACTATCATATAAATCATGTCTATAAATTTTGACGTTAATCTATAATCATTTCCTATGTCATCTTGATGCGTTAAGATTAACATCAACTATGTAATTGTATATCGTTAATTTTGACGCATTTTGATAACATGGGAAATGATTATGGATTTATGTCAGATTTTATAGATGTGATCTATATAATAGTAGCTTTCAATTCGACAATGGATTTTGAAATATATTTTTCCGACAAGATGTTATTGAATGAGTATAACTCTTAGTATAACTATTTTGGTGTAATTTGATATCTCCTTACGTATGTGTGTGAGTATATATATATAATTGATATGTTTATTTTATTTTTGTGACACTGACTAGGACGAGAGTCATAAATGAAGAAATCATTCGCACTATCGTCCACAATGTAGGAGATAGAGGCAAAAGAGTTTCATCTACTACATCTAATTTGTAACACCCTAAACCCCAAATTAATATTAAAATTTATTTTCTTTATTATTTTTCAAATAATAAATTCTTCAAGAACATATATAAACTCTCAAACACATTTTTTTAGGTGAAGGGTATCACGTAATCATTTAACATATCACATTAATCTGAAAATTTTCCATCACACATAACAACTTGAAATCATAATATTAGACAATAAAATTCCTTTTGAAGCGCACACACATAAGTTTAATGATAAATGCAACGTATTCCCAACCCGATGCCACTATTAGAGTGGAAGTTCCCAAAATAAAAGACATTCAAATATGAAGTTAACAAAAGGAAGATAATAAAAGTCTTCAAGATAAGACGGCTTCTACACTTTGAGAGTATTAGTCTTCACCTGTAGCTTGCAGCTCGTTTGCGTCAATAGCAAACGCCAAACACAAACAACGAGGGGTGAGTATCGAAATCATGTAACAGTATAATAAAAGCAATACGCTAGATCGTGGGTAGGGTAGTTCCTATCATGAATCTTCAGTTGCCTAGAAGCATATGCTACGACTTTCCCATCCTGCATAAGCACTCCACCTAATCTTGAACCGTACACGTAAGAATATACTACAAAGGGTTCACTCGGGTTAGGTAACACTAATATCGGTGCAGAGGTCAATCGTTTCTTAAGCTTTTGGAAACTATTCTCCCAATGGGTATCCCACACAAACAATTCCTCTTTCTAGGTCAACTTAGTTAAAGGTAAGGCCAACTTGGAGAATCCTTCTATGAACCTACGATAATAACCTGCCAGTCCTAAAAAACTCTTAATCTCAGTCACTATTGAAGGTGCAAACACGAGAAGGGGGTTTGAATTATGTTTGCTAAACTTGAATTCTTTTTGCTGTTTTGTTGAATGTTGAAGTGAATTACTTGATGAATAAATAATCAGACTTAGAAGCAGAAAATAATAGCACAAGAACACAATGATTTATCCTGGTTCACCATTAACTTGGCTACATCCAGTCCCTTCATCCTGAAGGCCTTAATTCACTAATTCAAAACCTTTGAATTACAGCACCTAACCCTCCAAGTCAGTCTTCCCAAACAGTCTGAAAATCCCAGACTTTTGAGGAATGACAACAACACCTTGACTCTACAAGTCAAGTCTTCTTCTACCAATCTAACAACCCCAGATTGAAGAAGGATTCTGTACCACTATCGGGTTAGATTACAAGGGTTGGAACTCTGCAAAGTTGCTTCTGGAAGTTGATTACTGCACTGATTCTTGCACACTTTTGTTACTTCTGGAAAGTTGATTGTTGCACTGAATTTCTCTCTCGAAAACACTTAGAAAATATTGTTTTTGCACTCAAGTGATTCTCTTTTTTGAACTCTCGGATTGTGTTGAATATGAAGCTTGAGTTCTTGTATTTTCGATGCTTAATGATGCTGCCTGAAGTCTCCTTTTATAGTTGCAAATAGGGCTTTGTCCAAGCTTAAATTCAAGATATATCTTGCTCAGATTTCCTTTGAAAATTCTATTGGCCAATCCTGTTTCACTTAATTTCAAACCGTATCTTTTTAGCTTCAGATTGCACTTGAAAATTCTGTTGACCAATCTTGTTTCTCTTAATTTCAAACCATATATTTTTAGCTTCAGATTGCATTTGAATTTCTTCAAGTCTTCAGTGATTTTTGAATCAAACCCCCTTAATACTTTGATCAAATTTCTATCAAAATTTAATCAAGTATTATTCGAATTTTAATGAAGTCTTCACTGATCTGATCATGATTTAAATTCTGGACCGTGTGATCTTCTAATCTCGACCAACTCTGGACCATGAGATTTGATCTGTACCATTCTGTGATCTTTTGATCTGGACCATTGATCTTTTAATTTGGACCATTTATCTTCTGATCTGGACCATTGATCTTCTGATCTGGACCAAGTATGGACTAAGTCTTATGTTCTGGACCATTTTATCTTCTGATATGGACCAAGTCTGGACCAAGTTTTATGTTCTGGACCATGCTATCTTATGGTCTGGACCAAGTCTGACTTATGTTTCCTTTTGGTCTGGAACAAGTCTCCCTCTGACAAGATTCTTTTTGGTCTGGACCAAGTCTCTTTCTGGACTCTGCTTCATTCTGATCTGGGCCAAGAAAGATATCCTCTGATGATGTTATTATTTCTTCCCTTTGATGATATCCTCTAATTGATAATATCCTCTGATGTTTGGTTTTGATGACATTCTTTGTTATCCTCTGGAGGTATCTTCTGGTATCCTCTGGTGACATCCTCTAGTATCCTTTGGATGTATCCTCTTGTTTCCTATGGATGTATCCTCTGGTGGTGTCATCCTCTGATTTTGCACAACCTCTGATTTTTTCTTCTAAGTCAAAATACGATTTACATAAAATACTTTTGTTAACATCAAAACTTTAATTGAAAGAACCAACTTGGTTCCAACAATCTCCCCCTTTTTGATGAAGACAAAACTTTATATTTTTTATAACTATTTTTCTTTCTTTTGACTTTGACTCCCCCTAAGAATAAGCTTTACTTTGAACATAATCTCTGATGAAGTGCTGTTTGATCTCTATGTGTTTGGCTCTGGAATGAAGGATAAGGTTTTTGGTTAGGTTGATGGCTGAAGTGTTGTCACAGTATAAAGGGATGTTGGTTTCCATGACGTTGTAGTCTTCCAACTGATGTTTCATCCAAATGAGTTGAGAACTGCATTTGGCTGCTGAAATGTATTCAGCTCTACTGTTGACATGGCAATGGTGCTTTGTCTCTTGCTTGACCAGGATATTAAATTATCTCCCAAGAATGTGCAGTTTCCACTTGTGCTCTTTCTCTCAAGTTTGTCTCCGGCATAATCAGAGTCACAGTATCCCCTCAATTTGTATGTAGGAGTTTTCTTGTAGAACAAGGTGAGGTTGGTAGTGCCTTTTAGGTATCTAAGGATTCTCTTAACGCAGTTAAATGGGATTCCCTAGGGTCAGACTGAAATCTAGCACATACGCATACATTAAACATAATATCAGGTCTCGAAGCAGTGAGATAGAGTAGAGATCCTATCATACCTCTGTAGGATTGTTGATCAACTTTTTGGCCTGAGTCATCCTTTTCAAGTGAGTAGGTAGGGTACATTGGGGTAGCCATAGGTTTGCAGTCACTCATCTTAAACTTCTTGAGAAGCTCTTTCATATATTTTGATTGATGAATGTATATACCTTTTTGACTTTGCTGAATTTTTATTCCTAGAAAGAACTTAAGTTCTCCCATCATGCTCATTTGAAATTCCTACTGCATTAATTTAGAAAATTCTTGGCAGAGAATGTCATTAGTAGATCCAAAGATAATATCATCAACATAAACTTGAATAATCAGAATATCATCTTTTATTGATTTTCTAAAAAGAGTATTGTCTACTTGTCCTCTTTCAAAGTCATTTTTAAGTAAGAAGTTACTAAGTCTATCATATCATGTCCTAGGTGCTTGTTTTAAACCATACAAAGATTTTTTAAGTTTAAAAACATGGTTTGGAAATTTAGAACTTTCAAAACTTGGGAGTTGTTTAACATAGACTTCTTCACTTATATAACCATTTAAAAATGCGCTTTTGACATCCATTTGAAATAATGAAATGTTATTATTAGCAACAAAGGAAAGTAGGATACGAATAGCTTCTAACCTGGCCATAGGAGCAAAAGTCTCAATGTAGTCAATACCTTCTTGCTGACTGTAGTCTTGTGCAACAAGTCGAGCCTTGTTTTTGACAACTTCTCCTTTTTCATTCAGCTTGTTTCTGAAAACCCACTTGGTTCCAATAGTGTTCTTTTCGGGTCTTAGAACTAGATCCCAAACATAATTCCTTTCAAATTCATGTAACTCCTCTTGCATGGCAAGAATCCATCCATCTTCCCTTAGTGCTTCATCAACAGAAGTAGGCTCAATAGATGAGAGTAAGCAAAACAAACTGGTTTCTTTAAGTGATGATCTGGTCCTTAAGGGATCACTTGCACTCCTAATGATTAGAGTTTCGGGATGTGAATACTTGTACTTCCATCCACATCTCCCTTCTGACTTATCTTCAGATTCATCTTTTGAAGATTTGTCAGGTTATTTTGTTTTGCTTTCATCCTCCACCTTTTCATGTTCTCTTGGTTTGTTTGCATCAGCTTCCTTTGGTTCTGGTAAACCTGCACTATCATCATCTTGCTTTGACTTTTCAAGGTCAAGCTGTTTGTCATCAAATTTAACATGTATGGATTCATCCACAATATTTGATTACGTGTTAAACACTCTATATGCTTTGGATCTTTTAGAGTAACCAATGAAGGTACACTTTTGAGATCGAGAATCAAAATTTCCAAGATTATCTTTAGTGTTCAACATATAACAAGTACAACCAAATTGTTTAAAATAAGATATGTTAGGCTTTTTACCTTTCCACAGTTCATATGGTGTTTTATTCAATATGGATCTAATATAGACTCTATTTTGAATATAAATGTGGTATTAATTGCTTCTGCCCAAAAGTGTTTTGCAACATTCATATCATTTAGCATTGTTCTGGCCATTTATTGGAGTGTTCTATTTTTTCTTTCTACAACTCCATTTTGTTGGGGTGTTCTAGGAGAAGAAAAGTTGTGAGAGGTTTCATTTTCATCACATAAATTTTCAAAGAATTTGTTCTAAAATTCTCCTCCATGATCACTTCTAATTATTATAATTTTAAGACCTTTTTCATTCATTATTTGTTTGCAAAAAGTGATAAACCTTTGTGGGATTCATCCTTACTTCTTAAAATTTTTACCCATGTCCACCTAGTGTAATCATCTACAATAACAAACCCATATTTCTTTCCACTTAGAGATGTTGTTTTGACTGGCCCAAATAGATCTATGTGTAATAGCTGAAGGGGTTTTGTGGTAGATATTGAGTTTTTAGGATTGAAAGAATTTGTTGTTTGTTTTCCCTTTTGACAAGCTTCACACATAATTTCAGTTTTGTAGCTTAGCTTAGGTAGACCTCTCACCAGTTGAAGTTTATTTAGTTTTGAAACTAATCTTTTATGCCAAATTAATTTCTCTTCATTTACTGACACTAGACATTTAACTTTTTGTTTCTCTAGACTAAACAGATTTATCTTGTAAATATTATTTTGCCTATAACCTACTGATCCATCCTTCTGACTAATAGCTTTGCAAGTTTGTTGATTAAATATAATATCATAATTACTATCACTTAATTGACTAATACTTAATAAATTATGCCTAAGACCTTTAACAAGTAGTACATCTTTAATAGTGGAAGAAGTACCATTACCAACTGTGCCTCGACCAATTATTTGGCCTTTTTGTTTTCCTCCAAAAGCCACTGCACCTCTTTTGCTCAAGGTTAGTTCTTGGAACATAGACTTTTCTCATGTCATATGTCGCGAGCATCATCTGTCCAGGTACCATGACTGTTGTTTCAACTTGATTGCTGAGGACATCTCTTTTTCATCTTCTGATAATTCAGTTCCAGAATCAAATTCTGTATCGGATCCAGAGGCAGCGCTTGTGTGAGCCATCAGAGCAAGTTCTGCTTCTTCATCTTATGATTCTCTTCCAGAGTTAGCATCAGTGTCGTATCCAGAGGCAGAATGAATATAAGCCATCAGTGCCAATTCTGCTTCTTCTGATTCACTTCCAGAGTTGGATCTAGAGGCAGAATGAGTTCGAGCTATCAGAGCCAATACTGCTTCTTCTGATTCAATCTAGAGTCAGATTTTATGTTGGATCCAGAGGCAGAATTTAAGTGAGCCATCATGGCTAATTCTACTTTTTCATTTTTAGAAGATTCATTAGAATCATCCCATGTTGCCATCAGATTCTTCTTCTTGGGTCTGGAGTCTTTCTTATGATTTTTCCCTTTCTCCAGATTTTTCCATTCTGACTTGATGTGCCCAAGTTCATTGCATCCATAGTAGATGATGCTCTTCTTGTCTTGTTCATCCTTTCCTCTATTGGAGTGATTCGAATACCTCTAGGGAAACTTCTTCCTTCTGTTTTGCCATATCTTCATAACCTTTTTGGTTATGAAGGCAATGTCTTCTTCTTCTGGTTTCTGATTCTGGTCCTTAGAATCACTATCTTCTAATTCTGTTTCTGATTTTGCTTATGCTTTTAGAACTTTCTTCCATTTGGATTTTAAGACTAGGGTTTTATTCTTCTTCTTAGGTTCATCTTCTTCCAGCAATATTTCATGTGACTTGAGGGAGCTGATTAATTCTTCCAGCTTCAGCGTGTTCAAGTCCTTTGCTTCCTGAATGGGAGTGACCTTTGGTCTCCACTTGTTTGGCAGACTTCTAAGAATTTTCTTCACGTGGTCAGTAGTGGTATATCTCTTCTTGGGTACTCTTAATGCTGAAACTAGAGTCTGAAATCTGGAAAACATTGCTCCAATGTCTTTATCTTCTTTCATCTTGAACAGCTCGTACTTCTTGACTAGAATGTTGGCATTTGCACTCAAGTGATTCTCTCTTTTCAAACTCTCGGATTGTGTTGAATATGAAGCTTGAGTTCTTGTATTTTCGATGCTTAATGATGCTGCCTGAAGTCTCCTTTTATAGCTGCAAATAGGGTTTTGTCCAAGCTTAAATTCGAGATAAATCTTGCTCAGATTTCCTTTGAAAATTCTGTTGGCCAATCCTGTTTCACTTAATTTCAAACCGTATCTTTTTAGCTTCAAATGGCACTTGAAAATTCTGTTGACCAATCTTGTTTCTCTTAATTTTAAACCATATATTTTTAGCTTCAGATTGCATTTGAATTTCTTCAAGTCTTCAGTGATTTTTGAATCAAACCCCCTTAATACTTTGATCAAATTTCTATAAAAATTTAAACAAGTCTTCTTCGAATTTTAATCAAGTCTTCACTGATCTGCATCATGATTTAAATTCTGGACCGTATGATCTTCTGATATCGACCAACTCTGAACCATGAGATCTAATCTATACCATTCTGTCATCTTTTGATCTGGACCATTGGTCATCTGATGTGGACATTTATCCTTCGATCTGGACCATGTCTGAACTAAGTCTTATGTTCTGGACCATTCTATCTTCTGATCTGGACCAAGTCTGACTTATGTTTCCTTCTGGTTTGGAACAAGTCTCCCTATGACAAGCTTCCTTCTGGTATGGACCAAGTCTCCTTCTGGACTCTGCTTCCTTCTGATCTGGGCCAAGAAAGATATCCTCTGATGATGTTATTGTTTCTTCCCTTTGATGATATCCTCTGATTGATGAGATCCTCTGATGTTTGCCTTTGATGACATCCTCTTGTATCCTCTAGAGGTATCTTCTGGTGACATCCTCTGGATGTTTCCTCTGGTATCCTCTGGTGGTGTCATCCTCTGATTTTGCACAACCTCTGATTTTTTCTTCTAAGTCAAAATACGATTTACATAAAATACTTTTGTTAACATCAAAACCTTATTTGAAAGAACCAATTTGGTTCCAACAACTGACTTAGATGCTTTCCATTCTAAGACACTCTCTACCTTAGCAGGATCAACAACTATTCCTCATTTTGAAATTACATGTCTTAGGAAACTTACTTCCTCTAACCAAAATTCACACTTAGACAGCTTGGCAAATAATTGTTTTTCCTTAAGAGTTTGCAAGACTATCCTTAAATGTTCACCATACTATTCCTTAATCTTAGAGTACACTAAGATATCATCTATAAACACAACCACAAATGAGTCTAGGTAAGGATGAAAGATTCGGTTCATGTAATCCATAAACAATGCTGGTGCATTAGTAACACCAAAAGGCATGACCAAATACTCATAGTGGCCATAACGGGTCCTTAACGTGATTTTTGAGACATCAAAAGACTTCACCCGAATCTAATGGTAACCTGATCTCAAGTCGATCTTACTAAATATGCAGGATCCTCTCAATTGGTCCATAAGGTCATCTATCCTAGGTAGCGGGTACTTATTCTTGATTGTCACTTTATTAAGTTGGCGATAATCCACACACAGCCTCATAGATCCATCCTTCTTTTTAACCAATAACACAGGTGCACCCCATGGTGACACACTAGGTCTTATAAATTGTTTATCTAAAAGCTCCTCCAATTGTTTCTTAAGCTCAAACAATTCTAAGGGAGACATCCTATATGGTGCCATGCATATGGGTCCAGTACTTGGTACAAGGTCAATGCTTAACTCAACCTCACGCTCTGGTGGTAAAGTATTGACATCTTCAAGGAATTCACACACAATAGGAACATCTTGTACTACCACTTTTTCTTCAAGTTCCAACGAGGCTAGGATCGTGTATAACTGGGCATCTTCTTTCAAGAGTGCCTTCACTTGGTTGGCAGATATATTGTTAGGCTTCTATCTCTCTCTTATGGTTCCATGAATTCAATAGTTTTACTAAAAAAATCTACGCGGACTCAGTTAGCAGATAGCCAATCGATACTGAGTATCACATCGACTAGACACAAAGGTAAACACACTAAGTCAACTCGAAGTCCTTTCCACACACATGGATAGAAATGTCATGATAAACACTAGAGGTGTCAACATAGTTACTAGTTATGGTATTCACAATAAAATCATATTGTAAACAAGACACATGTAGTCCTAAACATCTAATACAATCAAGAGACACAAAGGAATAAGTTGCACCACAATCAAATAGTACAAGTAAAGGAGTATCACTTATGAGACACGTACCTTGGATCAAGTTGTCTTTCTCATACGCTCCTGCACCATTGAGGGCAAAGACTCTTTCATTAGTATTAGGTCGGCTAGCTTGGGAACTCTTGAAGGTGCAAACACGAGAAGGGGGGTTGAATTGTGTTTGACTAACTTGATTACTTTTTCTGTTTTTGCAGTTTTAAAACAAAACCTGATGTATTAATAAAACAGAGTTAGCAGCGGATGTAAAGTAAATATAAAACACAAAATTTTATACAGGTTCACCGTTAACTAGGCTACATCCAGTCCCTTCACTTTGAAGGATTTCACTAATTCAAAAACCTTGAATTACAGCAATACCACTGACCCTCCAAGCCATTCTGAAACAGTGTAACAATCCTAGACTTTTGAGGAAAAGAACCTTGAATCTAACTACTAAGTAATCTGCTACTCCTTCGGACTCCTTCAGATTGTATACTCTACTTCAACAACTTAGATCTAACACAAGGGAACAAACACTTAGAGTATTTGCTTCTGGAAAGCTGTATGACTCTCAAGTTTTTTCGATGCTAAGTCTTCTGCCTTGAGCCTCCTTTTATAGATGTGAATTAGGGTCTCTTCCAAGCTTAAATTCGAGCTGTATCTTGCTGGATTCTCTTGCAAAAATAACTTGGCCAATCGGTTTCACTTTAAATAAAAAACATATCTTTTTAGCTCTAGATTTGCTTTCAAAAATAACTTTGGGCCAATCTTGTTCTTAATTAATTTTGGATCCAATCTTTCTTCCCGCTAATAATTTCTGAATTCCACAAGACTTCAATTTATTTTTGTTTTAAATCCTATTAATACTTTGATCAAATTTAATCATGTCTCCACTGATTATCATCTTAATTAAATCTGGACTGTTTGATCTTTTGCTCTCGTCCACATCTAGACCATACAAACTGATCTGCTGTGATCCTCTGATCTCGGCCAACACTGGACTACACGTTCTATTCTTTTGATCTTCTGATCTCGGCCAACACTAGGCAATATGGTCTGATCTTTTGATTTCGGCCAACACTGGACCATGATGCTTAAATCTGGACCATTGATCTGAATATCTTCCCTCTGATCTAGACCAATTCTGGACTGGGTCTGGATTAAACTGAAATTAAATCTGGAATTATGATATTTTAGTATGGAGAATTACCTTCTGATCTGGATCAGGTCTGGATTAAATCTGGACATCATTTCTTCTGGTTTGGACTTAGTTTCATACTCTGAACCATGCTATCTTCTGGTCTAGACCAAATCTGGATTAAATCTCTTGTTCTGGACCAATTAATTTATGCTCTGATTAAGTCTGGGTCAAGTGTGGACTGATTATCATTTCACTGCCAAGTTATCTTCTGGTCAGAATAAATTTTGGACCAAGTCTGACTTATGATTCCTTCTGGTCTGGAACAAGTCTCCTTCTGGCAAGCTTCCTTCTGGTCTGGTCCAGGTCTCCTTTTGGACTCTGCTTCCTTCTGATCTAGGCCAAGAAAGATATCCTCTGATGGTGTTTTGTCATCCTGGTGTATCCTCTGGTGCCTTCAGAATGCATCCTCTGGTACCTTCAAGATGCATCCTCTGGTACCTTCTGGATGCATCATCTGGTATCTTCTGGAGGTGTATCCTCTGGTATGATTTTATCCTCTAGTAATTCATCTTTTGCCTCTGGTGACTTCATCTTCTGCCTCTGGTAACTTCATCTTTTGGTGGCATTTAATTAAATAATTCTAAGTACAAAATAAGATTACATGGAGTGCTTTTGTAAACTTCAAAATCCTAAGTACTTAGAACCAACGATTGGAACCAAGTTGGTTCTAAGTACTTAGGATTTTGATGTTTACAAAAGCACTCCATGTAATCTTATTTTGTACCTTGAATTATTAAAGTAAATGCCACCAGAAGCTGAAGTAATAAGAAGCAGAAAATCAAAGGGTTCCAGAGATTGAATCCTGAAGGTACCAGAAGATACTCCAGGATGTCAAATCATCACCAGAAGATATCTTTGCTGGCCCAGATTAGAAGGAAGCAAAGTCAGAAAGAGATCTGGACCAGACCAGAAGGAAGCCTGCCAGAGGGAGACTTGATCCAGACTAGAAGGAATCATTTGTCAAACTTATTCTAGAAGTTATTCTGACCAGAAGATGGCTTGGCAGTGAAATAATAAACAGCCCAGACTTGATCCAGACTTAATTAGAGGATAAGTTAATGGGTCCAGAACAAGAGAATCAATCGTGATTTGACCCAGACCAGAAGATAGCATGATTCAGGGTAGGAAACTAAGTCCAAACCAGAAGAAACGATCTCCAGATTTTGATCCATAACTGATCCAAAACAGAAGGTAAAATGTCCAGACTGAAATATTATTTGTGTAGATTTAATTTCAGTTTAATCCAGACCAAGTCCAGAATTGGTCCAGATCAGAGGGAAGATATTCAGATCAATGGTTCAGATTTAAGTATTTGGCCCAGTGTTGGCCGAGATCAAAAGATCAGACCATGGCCCAGTGTTGGCCGAAATCAAAAGGTTAGAATGTGTGGTCTAGCAGTGGCCGAGATCAGAGGATCACATCAGATGAGTTTGCTAGACCAGGATGGCCGAGATCAGAAGATTAGAAAGTGTGGTCTAGGGTTGGCCGAAATCAGAGGATCACAGACAGAAACAGAAAAAGTATTCAAGTTAGTCAAACACAATTCAACCCTCTTTTTTTGTGTTTGCACCTTCAATTGGCATCAAGCTCGGTGTCAAGGCTAAGCACTTAACAATGTTTGAGGAAAGGTCCAAGGGGTTCAACATGGCAGAATCCAAAGATGATTTGGGAGGCAACATCAACAGACCACCACTATTTGATGGAGAAAGATTTTAGTATTGGAAGGACAAAATGAGAAGTTTCTTTATATCTCAAGATCCTGAATTATGGAGGATGGTAGTCAAAGGATACACTGCACCTACTGTTCCAAGAGATCCAACTAAAGAACTAGACATGGATGATATGAAACCAGACCAGATTATACAAACTTCATCACAAGTCCAGAAACATCATGATCAGTGCCATCACATTCAAGGAATTTGACAAATGCACAGATAAAGAAACAACAAAGAGCATATTCGACAGTCTGGTTCTGACCTATGAAGGAAGCCATCAGGTTCAAGAAGCAAGGGCTAACATACTGGTCAAACAGTATGAGATGTTCAAGATGGAAGATGATGAAAAGATTGATGGAATGTTCTACAGATTCCAGACTCTGATATCTGGACTGAAGGTCTTGAAGAAAAGCTACACAACAGGAGATCATGTCAAGAAGATTCTAAGAAGCTTACAAACCAAGTGGAGACCAATGGTTACTGCAGTTCAGAAGCCAGAGATCTGAACAACTTAAAACTTAAAGATCTGATCAACTCACTCAGGTCTCATGAAATAGAACTGAAGCAGATGAACCAAAGAAGAAGAAAAATGTGGCTCTGAAGTCGAAACATAAGAAAGCTGCAAGGGCAGCATCAGAATCAGAGGATAGCGACAGTGACTGTGATGATATGGCTTACTTAACCAAATAGATGGTTAATATCGGGGAAAATAGGAAGAGAAGAGGTTCCAAGAAGAAACATAACAACAAAGGAAAGGAAGAATCTGACAAGAAGAGCATCATCTGTTATGGATGCAATGAACATGGACATATCAAGTCAGAATGTCCAAATCTGGAAAAAGGAAAACAGCACAAGAAGAGTTCCCGATTCAGAAAAAAGGGTCTGATGGCAGCTTGGGATGTATCAGAATCAGAAGAAGAATCGTCTGATGAAGAAGAGGCAGAAACAGCAATGGTGGCTCACATCAGGTCTGCCTCTGGACCTCATAAAGGCACAATTTCAGAAAGGAAAGTAGGCAGAAGGAAGAATGATCAAAACAATCTTTCAGGCAAGTTTGGAAGCACATCAGAGGAAGCGATTCTGGCTCTGATGGCTCATACCAACTCAAGTTCTGAATACAGCTCAGGCTCTGGAACAGAATCAGAAGATGAAGATAATGAGGTATTTTCTGATCTCTCTAAATCTGAATTAATTGACGCTGTAAAAGATTTTTTAAAAGCAAACAGTAAGATGTCTTTAAAACTGAAAACTCTTAGGGAAGATAAGAAAAATCTGACCAAAGAAGTCCAAGTTTTAAAGAATCAAAATTCTGAGTATGCAACTGAAAACAAGGATTTTAAAACTGAAGTTGCAAGACTCAAATCTGAAAACCAAACTCTCAAAAGTAATATTTGTTCCACTTCTGAAACTGTTTGTGAATCTGATATGCATGAGTAATTGTTTCAAAACTTTATTTCTAATGGAATGGAAAGAAGTAAATATGCATCGATGATTTATGGAAACAGTAACATTGGAAAGAGAGGTCTTGGTTTTACAGAAACTATTGCTGATACTAAAAATGTTCATTCTGATGTTTTTGCTAAGAAAGGTCACTCTGAATTACCTTGTCAAATGGTAAAATCTGAACAAGATTAGAGAGCTACTAAAACTAACAAACCTTAACCCAATCAGTTATGGGTACCAAAAGATCAAATTGTCTATGTTGCAGATATTCTGAGCAACCAGAAGGAGACACCAACAATGGTGCCTGGACAATGGATGTTTGCAATGCACAAGCATAATAAGGTTTATGTTCCTGCTACAACAAGACAAAGGCAATCTGAGTCTGATGGAAAAATGTCTGGTCAACTCAACCAGAACCGGAATCAGAACCAGAACTGGAACCATAATCAAAACTAGAACTGGAATTAGAACTAGAACTAGAACCAGTATCAAAAGCACAGAAACTGGAACCAGAACCAACACTGGAACCATAACCAATACTGGAACAAGAATCAAAATCAACACTGGAACCAGAACCAGAATCAGAACAGGAATTACCAGAATTACCAAATTCATCAGAACCACCAGATTCACCCAAATCACCAGAATCACAAGATTCATCAAGGTTATCAGAATCAAAACATGTTCCAGAATCATCAGAGGAACATGGTTTATCAACCAAAGCAGAATCAAGGAAACTGCTCAAACAGGCCAGAAGAAGAACTGGCTCTAATGGCTCGAACAGAAGCTAAGTCTGAATCTGAGTCTGACTCTGATTTTGACAGAGAAAAGGCAAGATCTGATCAGCAACACAAAGCTTGGTATCTTGACAGTGGATGCTCCAAACACATGACAGGAGACAAGTCCATGTTTCTAAATCTGACTATGAAGAATGGACGCAAAGTTTCCTTTGGAGGAAACTAGAAAGTTCAGATTATTGGTACATGAACTGTTGGTAACAAGTCTTCTTCCCTGTCTATTAAAAATGTTCTGCTAGTTAAAGGGCTAAAACATAATCTTCTGAGCATAAGTCTATTAAGTGATTGCAATTATGATGTTATCTTTAATAAAAAAACTTGCAAAGCTGTTAGTCAACTTGATGGGTCGGTTTTATTTACTGGCACTAGGAAGGATAATGTTTATAAAATTGATATGTTCAGTCTTGCTAAGCAACAGGTTAAATGCTTATTGTCTGTGAGTGAGCAGAATCTGATTTGGCACAAAAGGTTAGGGCATGCAAACCCTAGGCTTATATCCGAATTGAGCAAACTCCAGTTAGTAAGAGGGCTTCCCAAGGTAAGTTCCAAAATTGAGATTCTTTGTGAAGCATGTAAAAGAGGTAAACAAACTAAAAGCTCTTTTAAAACTAAAAAATGTGTTTCTACCTCTCAACCACTTGAACTGCTTCACTTAGATCTGTTTGGTCCTGTTCAAACAGCTTCTCTCGGTGGTAAGAAATATGGTTTTGTAATTGTTGATGATTACTTAAGTTGGACTTGGGTAACAATTTTAAAGAACAAAGATGGATCTCACAGAGTATGTATTTCTTTTTGTAAGCAAGTTATGAATGAACAGGGTATTAAGATCATAACCATCAGAAGTGATCATGGAGGTGAATTCGAGAATAAGTATTTTGAAGAATTCTGTGATGAGAATGGCATCTCTCACAACTTCTCATCCCCCAGAACACCTCAACAGAATGGAGTGGTAGAAAGGAAGAACATATCACTGCAGGAGATGGCCAGAACCATGCTAAATGATATGAAGGTTGCTACCTATCTTTGAACATGGTCCCTAATGAAATGGTGTTTTATTTCAATGTGTTTGGCTCTAGAGTGTAAGATAGGGTTCTTGGTTAGGTTTATGGCTGAAGTGTTATCGCAGAACAAAGGGATATTGGTTTCAAAGATGTTGTAATCTTCAAGTTGATGTTTCATCCAGATTAACTGTGAGCTGCATCCTGCTGCTGATATATACTCAGCTTCCGCTGTTAACATGACAATTGTGTTTTGTCTTTTGCTTGACCAAGAGATCAAATGATCACTTAAGAATGTGCAGTTGCCACTTGTACTTTTCCTTTCCAACTTGTCTCCAGCATAGTCAGAATCACAAAAACCTCTTAGTTTGTAGGTGGGGGTTTTCTTGTATAACAAGGTAAGGTTGGTGGTTCCTTTAAGGTATCTCAAGATTCTTTTGACAGCAGTTAAATGGGATTCCCTAAGGTCAGCTTGAAAACGGGCACAGACACAAACACTAAACAAAATGTCAGGTCTAGAAGCAGTTAGGTAAAGAAGGGATCCAATCATACCTCTGTATGTTTTCTGGTCTTACTTTTGGCTGGTTTCGTCTTTCTCAAGTGAGCAGGTTGGGTGCGTGGGGGTGGCCATAGGCTTACAGTCACTCATCTTGAACTTTTTGAGAAGTTCTTTAGTGTATTTAGATTGGTGAATGAGTATACCTGATTTAGCTTGGTGAATCTGAATTCCCAGGAAGAACTTGAGTTCTCCCATCATGCTCATTTGGAACTCTTTCTGCATTAGGTCAGAAAACTCCTTGCATAAAGTGCCATTAGTGGATCCAAAGATGATATCATCAACATAAACTTGAATAATCAAAATATCATTTTTAATGGATTTCCTAAATAGAGTATTATCAATCTGGCCTCTATCAAATTCATTCTTAAGCAAAAAGTTACTAAGTCTGTCATACCATGCCCTTGGTGCTTGTTTTAAACAATATAAAGATTTTTTAAGTTTAAAAACATGGTTTGGAAAATCAGAATTTTCAAATCCATGGGGTTGTTTGACATAGACTTCCTCGCTTATATAGCCATTTAAGAATTCACTTTTAACATCCATTTGATACAACATTATATCATGATTAACAGCAAATGATAAAAGAATTCTAATTGCTTCTAACCTGGCCACTGGAGCAAAAGTCTCAGTGTAATCAATACCTTCCTGTTGACTGAATCTTTGAGCTACAAGTCTGGCTTTTTTCCTTACCACTTCTCCTTTTTCATTGAGTTTATTCCTGAACACCCAATTGGTTCCGATAATGTTTTTGTTTGGTCTGGATACCAGATCCCAAACATCATTCCTTTGAAATTCATTCAGCTCTTCTTGTATTGCAAGTATCCAACCTTCCTCTGCCAAAGCTTCATCAACATTGCTTGGTTCAATTGTTGAGAGTAAACCAAACAGACTGGTTTCTCTACTTGATGATCTGGTCTTCAATGGTTCTGCTGCACTACCAATAATGAGAGTTTATGGATGTGAAGACTTGTACTTCCATCCATTCTTTCCCTCTGACTTGTCTTCAGAGTCAGCATGTTCTGCTTCCTTGCTTTCATCTTTATCCTTTTCAGGTTCTACTGCTGGTCCAGCTTCTGATTCCTGTGCCTCTAGTTCACCTGCAATTTCCTCATCTTGCTTTGACTTTTCAGAGTCAAGCTGTTTATCATCAAACTTAATGTGGATTGATTCTTTCACAGTGTTAGTTTCTTTGTTAAACACTTTATAAGCTTTTGATCTCTCTGAGTAGGCAACAAAGATACACTTTTGAGATCTAGAATCAAACTTAGCTAGATTATCTTTAGTGTTTAACATAAAACAGATGCAGCCAAATTGCTTAAAGTAGGAAATATTAGGTTTCTTACCTTTCCATAGTTCATAGGGAGTTTTGTTTAAGATTGACCTGATGTAGACTCTATTCTGAATGTAGCAAGTTGTGTTGACAGCTTCTGCCCAAAGGTAGGTGGCAACCTTCATATCATTCAGCATGGTTCTGGCCAACTCATGTAGTGATCTATTCTTTCTTTCCACCACCCCATTCTGTTGTGGTGTTTTGGGGGATGAGAAGTTGTGAGAGATGTCATTCTCTTCACAGAATTGTTCAAAGTATTTGTTCTCAAATTCACCTCCATGATCACTTCTGATGTTATGATCTTGACACCCTGTTCATTCATTACTTGCTTGCAAAAAGAAATAAACACTTTGTGAGATTCATCTTTGTTCTTTAAAAGTTTTACCCAAGTCCACCTTGAGTAATCATCAACAATTACAAAACCATATTTCTTACCACTGAGAGAAGCTGTTTGAACAGGACCAAACAAATCCAAGTGAAGCAGTTCAAGTGGTTGAGAGGTAGAAACAAATTTTTTAGTTTTAAAAGAGCTTTTAGGTTGTTTACCTCTTTGACATGCTTCACACAGAATCTTAGTTTTGGAACTTACCTTGGGAAGCCCTCTTACCAACTGGAGTTTTCTCAACTCAGATATAAGTCTAGGGTTTGCATGCCCTAGCCTCTTGTGCCAAATCAGATTCTGCTCACTTACAAATAATAAACATTTAACCTGTTGCTTAGCAAGACTAAACAGATTAATTTTATAAATATTATCCTCTCTAATGCTAGTAAATAAAACAGACCCATCGAGTTGACTAACAGCTTTGCAAGTGTTCTGATTAAAGATAACATCATATTTGCAATCACTTAGTTGACTTATGCTCAATAGATTATGCTTCAGACCTTTTAGTAACAGAACATTTTTAATAGAAATGGAAGAAGATTTGTTACCAAATGTTCCTGTACCAATAATCTGACCTTTCTGGTTTCCTCCAAAGGAAACTTTGCCTCCATTTTTCATGGTCAGATCCAGAAACTTAGATTTGTCTCATGTGATGTGTTTGGAGCAACCACTGTCCAGATACCAAGCTTTGTGTTGCTGATCAGACCTTGCTTTTTCTCTATCAGAATCAGAGTCAGACTCAGACTCAGCTTCTGTTCGAGCCATCAGAGCCAGTTCTACTTCTGGCCTGTTTGAGCAGTTTCCTTGATTCTACTTTGGTCGATAAACCATGTTCCCCTGATGATTGTGGAACATGTTTTGGTTCTGGTATCTTTGGTGAATTTGGTGATTCTGATAACCTTGATGATTCTGGTGATTTGGATGAATCTAGTGATTCTGATGATTCTGGTAATTCCTGTTTTGGTTCCAATGTTGGTTCTGGTTCCAGTACTGATTCTGATTCTGGTTCCAGTGTTGGTTCTGGTTCCAGTGTTGGTTCTAGTTCCAGTTCCTGTGCTTCTGATACTGGTTCCAGTTCCAGCTATGATTTTGGTTCCAGTTTTGATTCTGGTTCCAGTTCTGATTCTGATTCTGGTTTAGTTGACCAGACCTTCTTTCATCAGACTCAGATTGCCTCTATCTAGTGGTAGCAGGAACATAAACCTTCTTCTGCTTGTGCATTGCCAACATCCATTGTCTAGGCACCATTGTTGGTGTCTCGTTTTGGTTACTCAGAATATCTGCAACATAGACAATTTGATCTTTTGGTACCCATAACTGATTGGATCCAGGTTTGTTAGTTTTAACAGCTCTCTGATCTTGTTCAGATTTTACCATTGGACAAGATAATTCAGAGTGACCTTTCATAGCACAAACAATTCATAAAACATCAGAATGAACAGTTTTAGTTTCAGCAATAGTTTTTGTAAAACCAAGACCTCTCTTTCTAGTGTTATTGTTTCCATAAATCATAGATGCATATTTACTTCTTTCCATTCCATTAGAAATAAAGTTTTGAAAAAATTGCTCATGCATATCCGATTCACAAACAGTTTTGGAAGTGGAACAAATATTACTTTTGAGAGTTTGGTTTTCAGATTTGAGTCTTGCAACTTCATTTTTAAACTCCTCGTTTTCAGTTGCATACTCAGAATTTCGATTCTTTAAAACTTGGACTTCTTTGGTCATATTTTTCTTATCTTCCCTCAGAGTTTTCAGTTTTAAAGACATCTTATTGTTTGCATTTAAAAAATCTTTTAAAACCTCAATTAATTCAGATTTAGTGAGATCAGAAAATACCTCATTGTCTTCATCTTGTGAATTTGTTCTAGAGCCTGAGCTGTATCCAGAACTTGAGTTGGTATGAGCCATTAGAGCCAGAATCGCTTCCACTGATGTGCTTCCAAATTTGCCTGAATGACTGCTTTAATCATTCTTCCTTCTACCTATTTTCCTTCCTGAAACTGTGCCTTTATGAAGTCTAGAGGCAGACCTGATGTGTGCCATCATTGTTGTTTCTGCCTCTTCTTCATCAGATGATTCTTCTTCTGATTCTGATGCATCCCAGGCTGCAATCAGACCCTTCTTTTTGAATTTGGAACTCTTCTTCTGCTGTTTGCCTTTTTCCAGATTTGAACATTCTGACTTGATATGTCCAGGTTTATTGCATCCATAACAAATGATGCTCTTCTTGTCAGATTCTTCTTTTCCTTTGTTGTTATATTTCTTCTTGGAGCCTCTCCTCTTCCTATTTTCCCAGATCTTAACCATCTGTTTGGTTAAGTAAGCCATATCATCACAGTCACTGTCGCTATCCTCTAATTCTGATGCTGCCCTTACAGCTTTCTTTTGTTTCGACTTCAGGGCCAAATTCTTCTTCTTTGGTTCATCTGCCTCCAGTTCTATTTCATGAGACTTGAGTGAGCTGATCAGATCTTCAAGTCTTAAGTTATTCAGATCTCTAGCTTGCTGAACTGCAGTAACCATTGGTCTCCACTTGGTTGGTAAGCTTCTTAGAATCTTCTTGACATGATCTGCTGTTGTGTAGCTTTTCTTCAAGACCTTTAGTCCAGATATCAGAGTCTGGAATCTACAGAACATTCCATCAATGTCTTCATCATCTTCCATCTTGAACATCTCATACTTTTTGACCAGTATGTTAGCTCTTGTTTCTTGAACCTGCTGGCTTCCTTCATAGGTTAGAACCAGACTGTCGAATATGCTCTTTGATGTTTCTTTATCTGTGCATCTGTCAAATTCCTTGAATGTGATGACACTTATCATGATGGTTCTGGCCTTGTGATGCAGTTTGTATAATTTGCTCTGGTCTGGTTTCATATCTTCCTTGTCCAATTCTTTAGTTGGATCTCCTGGAACAGTAGGTGCAGTGTATCCTTTGACTACCAGCTTCCATAATTCAGAATCTTGAGATATGAAGAAACTCCTCTCACCCCTTACCTTGGCTGAATATTTTTCCCAACGAGGCCGATCCGCTGATTTAATGTGTCACGTCTTCGTCAATCATCGTCTCTAACAGTCCGCGAAAGAGAATGAATCAAGACAACAACCAAATACAAATTAATTACTTGGTACAATGGGTAAATAAATTGTTTACTATTTGCAACACCATCCAAATATATATATATATATATATATATATATATATTAACCTAAAATAAAAATAAAATCACATAGCATATATGAAATGAAATTGGCAGTATTTATTTAAATTGATACGTATCGTAAACCACTTTTAACTATAGCTAAAAAAAATGAATTCTTTAGATGTAGATTAATTTTTGAATATATGTCTAGTAATATAATTCAATCATATGTACAAGTCTACTATAACTAAAAATTGAAATAAAAGAATATATGCCATGTACTCATATAATTCGATCAAGTAACTAAGATTACACATATACTGCTCAACATTAATAAACTTCGATCAACAGCCATATATTGATATAATTGATGGAATTGGGAAAAGTATATCAAATTGATGGAATTAGGAACATATGCTCTCTTCTTTTTATTTAGACTAAATCGTAGCAATTGATGGAATTAAGAAAATATACCTATTGTAGGGTACTATTGTATTATTTTATTTATGGAACAAGGCTGTAGGCGGCTGATCCGTTTTTCTTTTTCTTTGTTTAAGTGCGTACGCATAGTATAACCTAGTACTTATATATATATATATATATATATATATATATATATATATATATATAAGAAAATATACCTATTGTAGGGTACTGTTGTATTATTTTGTTGATGGAACAGGGATGTAGGCGGCTGGTGTGTGTGTGTACAATATTAGTAGTGTACCATTATACTATTAAAACAAAATAATGAGAAATTAGGGTGTTACATAATCAACGAATGTATGAGACTAACCATCAAATCCATCAACATCATCGTAAGCGTGATTTAAAGGAACTTGATGAGGATGTTCATGAGCTTGTGCAGATGGAAGAGCCTAAGCAGATTAACTATTAGGAACATGAGCAGATGGACCATGAAACAATGGAGGATGAAGAAGCATAGGCAGATGAGGAAGTGGAGGAGTAGGCATATGAAGAGCAGGTCCATCAACATGTGTTCCCTAGAGGGCCTTTCGTCACATCAATGTTGCCACGATACGGGAACACCATTGCTCTAGAATATGGAAATGAGGGATATATTTTAATTATTTTTTTAATTAAAAACATGTATATTATATTTAGTACATTTTTGTAACAAAATTTAGTACATTATTTTATTGTTATGTTATTTATGTTTTTTAATTACTTGAAGGATCGTGGTCCGTTGAAGGTGATCATGCACGGTTTGAAATTGAAGTACGTTGAAGTAAAGGTACATGTTATTGTAGAGCAATGGATTCAAGACTCCAAATTAATGGACTTGTCTTTGGCTTATTTGATGATGGTCGATGTGTTTACACAAAATCTCAAATTAAGTGTTTTGAGAATAATCAAACAGTTAATAAATCACATAATCATGATTTTGGTCATATTGCTATTCAACTTGTGTTTTTGAGTGATTCATTCAAAGATAGGCGATCAAACATATCCATGCAAAAATAATGTGGCTCTCCTTGAAAGAAATCAAGAACATTGTTGTCATCCTATATCATGTCAAAGATCCACTATACAAGCTCAAGAGTTTTTGAAGGATCTTCAAAATCAATAGCAAAATGATTTGGAGAATGATTAGAAGAGCATTCTGGATATTCTCTATTATAGACAAAATCAAGATAGATCATGTAAGATCATTTTCTGCAGTCCAAACTACAAGTTAACAGTATCAAGGTTGTTTATATCAGTGGTCAAGCCCAGAACTCGAATAGAAGACTCAAAGGAAGAAAACAACCTTCAGATTGATGACCATAATGATATCTAGATTGATTAGTTGTGTGCAAGGACAACAAGGACACAAGTACATTGTGCCTATACTGTTATGTAGAAAGTCTTGCATGCTTCTGAGTTAGAAAGTACCAACTGGCATATGACAGCTTATACATTAACGTTTCCATCAAACTTAGAAGCAAGAATGTTCTGGTTTGTCAAGAACGTCCTGGACAGTAATATAAACATGTGTTTAATTATTTTAAAATAGATTTGACACTTGACTGACGTGTCTAACAGCTATATTTAGTTTAAACTGAATATTCAAAGTCTCTCATTATCTATAAATTGAAGATCAATTGGAAGATGAAGACAAGAGTTTCCAAAGTAATCAATCTACACTTGATCATTTAAACTCAAGTAGCAAATCTCTTCTCTCAAGCAAAACTCCAATTCTCTCACTATATTTGCTGATCATTTTACTGAGTTCTTGTTGTTAATCAATCTCAAACAAGTGTTGAGAAGTTTCTAGATCCCAAACACTTTTATCATACACATCATTTTGTAACTGAAGTCTATTTCTTAAGATATATTTAGTGTGTTGTAAAAATCCTTTCTTGATTGAAAGGTACTTGAAAAATTCTTTATGGAGTGAAAGATGACTGTAAAAATTCCTTTCAAGGTTGAAATGTGAAAGTTGTAATTGATCAAGTGTGATCAAGAAAGAAAGGGTAATGGTAGAATGTTTTGGTGTTGAGCACATTAGTGGAAAATGTCACAAGATTTTGAGGACTAGATGTAGCCCACCTTAGGTGAACTAGAATATATCATTGTATGATCTTCTTATCCTTATCTATATTTATCCTCTACTCACTGATCACATTGCACTTAGAAATAATTTGATTTGTTTATTTCTAACATATCCAGAACATTTTGGACCTTCTATTTCAACTAAGATTAATCTTGAGTTAATATAAAATTAAGTACATGAATCGAAAATAAAAAATTCATCACAATTTAAACACATTTCTTGTGATTGATATAGCTACTTCACGACATTGATCACATATTTGCCTTCATAGAAAGGTGGCATAGATAGACTAATTTGTTTCAAATGTCATTAAGGGAAATAACCATCAGATTGGATGATGTCACGACTCTTTTGCACATTCCTCCTTGTGGTAGGTTCTTTAGTGCACCTGTTGAGACAAAATCTCTTTCAAAAGGTTTTAATGATAACAAAATTATTGATTATGATTCTTGTTAATGACTAATTTGTGCTCTTGAGTGAATTAATACTAGAAAACAAGTTGCTCTTCAAAAGAAGCAAAATCTAAGTCGATCCAACAAGTTTTTCAAAGCTGGAGGATAGACTAGAGGATGAACCCTCAAGAGGACGAACCAACAAATATGCAAAATCTTCAACATCACTATAACAATGATTTCTTATCAAAAGAGAAGTTAAATCAGTGTTAGAGTTTGAAAGAAAAATAAAGTTAACTGAAGAGGACAAAGGCATAGGGTAAACAAAGAAAGATGAACTATAAAAGGATGAACCTCCAGCTCTCTTCATCTGCATATGTTGAAAATGGTTCTACCTTTTCAAAGTACATAAAGGCTATACCAAACAAGACCAAAATAGAATCTGACATGTCTTAGAGAACGAAAAAGCAAAAGGACAGCTAAGACCCAAACTTCAAGGAAGTTTGAACCTCTAATACGAGGATGGACTGTATTCCTATCCTCATGTGCTCAAACAAGACAAAAGACAGTTGGATGGCATTTATGTAATTAAGATTACTGGCCTTGGACTTTTGATTAAGTCCCCAACGGACATGAAGCATCTCAACACATGAATAGACTATCTTACAACTCTATAAAAGGAAGGGTTCTCTTCTTCATTCAACACAAAACTACAAAGCATACAAAGAGAAAGTCTAAGAGCTATCAAGAGCATTCCCATCCTCTCTTTATATTTTCTATAATCTTACACTAGATCTTTGAAATATCTTTTTAGAAAGTGTTAGTAAAGAGAAATATCATAAACATCATCAAACAATATTGTAATTTCTGAGTGAGTTACACTTAGAAATAGTTGAAATCTGTGAGAAGAGATTGTAAGCTTGGTGAGGCTCTAGAACACACAAATTGTAACTGACCTATGTGAGAGGTTGGTTGTTTTGATTCTTAGTAAAATCTCACAAGTGTGTGAGGACTGGACGTAGCCCTTATTGGGTGAACCAGAATAAAGTTGTGAGTGTCATTCTTTATCCTCTCTCGCTCTATCTTTTAGTAATCAGTTCATACTCATAGTTTTAAATTTCCAACCTCTGATTTTCATCCTCTCGAAGAGGATAAAGCTTTAAAACTTAAAAGAAAATTTAAAACAACAAATATCTCTATTGCCCCTTCTAGTGATATTCTAGCTACTGTTGTGATTGCTGCAAATGAACTGTTAGGGGCAACAATGGAAAAAACAACTATTGAGATAAATTTTAACAATTGTGTCAAATATAGACTACAGTCGTTGTGCTATCTATTCAATAGTCTCATCGAACTGGCCAACTTGATTGTGATGCAAGAACATATCTTTGCACTTAGATGGAAACACTATTTTCACTGACAATACTCACATTCTGGTCGAGGCGAAGTATATTAGCTTGTTCACTAATTTGGAGTGTTGTCTTGACTATGCATGCGGTGCAGCTACATTGGTTGTGTTATATGATAACCTAGGAAATGGAGTTATTCATGATACAAATCAGTTAGGAGTGTATATGACTCTGTTACAGGTATAATTGTGATTTATAACTATGATTATTATATATTTTTTTTATAATTTTCATATATTAAGTTGTGTTTTTAATTTACTAAATTATCTTTTATTTTTAATGCAATGATGGATTTACGGAACACTTTTCTAAAATTTGTAAGCGAAGGACACTGGAAGGATATCTAAACATACTCCAAGAGCACGTAGGTGGACCGCCAAGTATTACCACAATTTTGTCCAACCAATTAAAAGTAATTTCAATAAAATAAGTAATAATATGTTTAATAAATATTTTGCACTTATTATTATTAAATCTAAAAAATTCGTTTTATAAATCTGACTCAATTTTGATTCTATTTTTACATTGATTCCCATTACATTATATTTAACACCAAAAATAAAATTAAAATAAAAATAGTACCTCTTTGATTCCTATCGCAAGTAAACAGCCTCTACTTCCTTTTCCTTGAGCTCAGCCCCTAATTCTTTTTCCTTTCCTTGAAGGCCATATTTACATGAGTTCCTTTTTTATTTTAACTTAAAAAGGTTATTATTTTTACTACTTGTATATTCAATAAAGAAAGATAAGTCACCTATTTCCCTAATTATCTGAGGTTGTTTATTATTTGCTATAAAATAATAAAAAAAATTCAAAACTTAATTTTATCTCGTGGACACACTAATTAATCATTTGAATATATAAATTGAGAACAAAAAATTAAAAAAGGGAGGACAAAAAAATTGCTACAAAAGAAAAATCATATGAGAGGAAACTAAAAAATAGAGAAAAATAAAATAAACTAGAAACAACACATATATTCAAAGTATTTTTTTATATACAATATTATGTATGTAATTTTGTCTTTCTAAGTAATATTTAGATTTTTTTTTAAATATACCAAATCAAATATCAAACTTTTTTTTAGTAAGAATAAAATAAATATATGTATGGAAGTTAAATCCAAAACTTATAACATCTGATGTCAAACCTTTTTTTGGAGTAAGAAGAAAAATGGATAATGGAAGTTAAAACCAAAATAAAAAGAAGATCAACAAGCATTATATAATCTCTCTCATTTTCTCTTTTCTTTTCTCTCTTTTTTTTTTCTTTTTCATTTCTTCTTCTACTCCGTTTTTGTTCTGGGCTCCCTCCTTTCCTCTCTCTTTTTTTACTTTTTTTTCCTTTATTCTTCTTCTCCCTTTTTGTTTCGGGCTCCCTCTTTTCCTGTCTTTTTCCTCCTTTTTGTTCTCTTTCTTCTTTTCTTCTCTCTGTCGTCCCTGCCCTTTCTTTCTAATTATTTGCCTTTCTTTCTTTTATATA
>JBBPBO010000004.1:52801782-52876174 GCA_037974295.1 Cicer cuneatum | reverse complement strand
ATATATATATATATATTTTTTTTTTTTTGAAAATTAGGTTTTGGACATCAAGCCCACATATTTTTTTTTAGTTTAAGACTTTTAATATCTATTGTTTAACAAGTTTGACTTTTTTTATTCATTATCATGTTTAATTAATTTCTAACAAATATTAAATCTTCAAAAAAAAATAATAACAAATTTTTTATTAAATGTTAATTATATGAAACGTCTTTTTAATCTTTGAGTTGTTAGGACACAAGTTGCACAACTTGATAGTTCTAACACTCATTTTTATAAATAAATTAGTCTAACATCGACCTTTAACTTTGATTAATTAGATGTGACATACTTTTAGTCTTTGAATTTTTAAGACACAAGTTATACAACTTAGTGGTTTTTAAAACTCCTTCTTATAACAAAAATAATGAAACTATTCTTAAATGGGTTAACTAAATATGACATCTTTTTAGTCCTTGAGTTTTTAAGACACAAGTTGTACAACCTGATAGTCTTAAAACTCGCATTTTAAAATAATTATTTAAATCAAACATACTCATTTTATTTCATCAAAAAAACTTTTTTTTGTACGACAAAACAAACTTTTTTTAAAAACAATTCGCACATCTGCAATTTTTATTCAAAAATGACGTAGTTTTGATTTCTCCATCGCACCTGAAGATATGTAGGATCAAGACTCTTATCAAGCCGAATAATGAAATTTCTTTTTTCTTGTCTATTTTAAGCACCCTTTTATTTCAATATCACATTCATAAGAAAAATAATTTATATTTGTATTTATTAATAAGAATAAAGTAAATATTTTTTAATTTAATATAAATTTTGCAGAATTAATTACAGGTAACCGCTTTTTAATGGATGTCGTAAGGTGCTAATTCATTTCATGCGCATAATCAACTCCCGAACTCTAAAGGTTGTTCAGAGTGTGTTACCTTTAGCGACGTTTATCGGTGAGATGTCAGATAACTATTATGAACGGTACTTAGATGTTTCAAATCCTCATATCCTCTTTAAGGCTCCACCTATCGATCCACATGTTCCAAATAATGAAGTTCATAAGAGTTTTTTGTTTTGTTTACAAAAGTGAACTTCATGCGTTATTATGTGAGTTACTCAACATGTTCTAGGGAGGCTAAAAGTAGATTGTCTTAATAGTTTTTATTATTTTGGATTTCTATTTTATTGTGTGATTACTGTTTTATTTTTATTTTGTGAGATATTATGTATTTTATAGCGTGTCTTATGTTTTATTTTTATTTAGTGTCAATTACACAACTAGTATTTCATTTCTCCAAAATAAACAAACAACAAAAACGTAACTTCATGATGGATTTTATGGATCAATTGAAGTAAATTTATAGAAATATCAATTTAATCAGTGCAATCTAAGGCATGCAAATTAATATTCATCTAATTAAATACAAAATGGTGCGATAAATGTTGGATTTATTTGTTCCCAATGTTTTAGACATCCTACATAAGTTATTTCTCATGTCTTAGCACCATTACTATAAAAGTATCTCCATTTATTAGAGGTATGTAGCAAATGACAACTAGACTTCAATTTTACTTGCATAATAAAGCATTGGGTTTAATTAAACATTACTTTACTATTATAATAAATTTTATCATAAATTTAACTTGTACCAATGGTATTTGATTGCTATTAAAGAATGATAAGAAGAAACTCTTGATGGTGGTTCATTCAACGGAAAAAATGTCATATTCAAATTATGAGACAATGACACCAAAATTACATTATATCTTGTCATTATCACGTAACTCGTCTCTGGTAGAGTCATCCACTTTTTTGATCCTTGAACACTCAAACTAGATATTTTCAATGAGTTATTTACTTTTTCGATATTGCCATAGAAGACATTGGAATAAAGATCTTGATGTATACTGATCTCTTTATCCAAATGTGTTCGAAATAAAGGCCAAAATTCTTCACCCCAACCTAATAATGTTGCAATTTCACAACAACCATAATTTCCATCATGTAGAACATCTATTTTGTCATCAATATACTAATGCATAAAAGTATCAAAATGATTTTTCGATGGTTGCTTTTTATATACTTGACATGGTTGCTTTGCAGAACGGTGATCTGGGTGCTTTGTAGATCCCTGAGAATCATCTTTTCGCTTTTGATTTTTCTTAGTAGCTTATTTGGTTTTCATTTTATCAAGTGGTGGATACATTATTGTTGTATGTGGAAATACAAGTTCACACACCTTTATCTTGAATATCTCTTGACCAACAATATCTTGTGTCTTCATTTATGCTTTCATTGTCTCTCACTCTTCTAAGAAGTCGTGTTGTGATAGAGATTCTTCATCCTCTAATTCATACTTCATGCTCAATTTTCTACAAAAAAACATAGACGGTATCTAAAGGGATTGAAGTAGCAGATCTATGCAAATATGTCAACTACAATCACAAAGTAACGCACGAGTTGTCCTGATTGAGCAAGATTTGTCAATACTCCCCATCTTTACTCTCGTTAACTCTTTAGCAATTTTGTTTAAACATTTCCTTCATACAAAGTGATGCAATCTCGGATAAAATTGTGAATTAAACTTGTGCTCAATATCGATAATGTTTTTTTGAAACGACGCTTTAATTTTACACATTTGGTTCTTCAACATTATATTCATACCATCCCAACTTTTGCACAAGTCTTCATTAATAGTTTACAACATAATTTTCAATCTCAGATGAGCAGACTCAACCTTACAAATCAATTAATTAACACAAATTAAAACAAATCACACAAATGACTCAATCATATTTTTAAAACAAAATCATAAATTAAAAATACTTGATGATCGTTGTATTCTATAAATGCATCACTCTATTGGTCTATGATATGATAAATTTTTCTTTGTAAGGAGTGAACCATGCATCTTTAACATCATAAAAAAATGATAATATCGGCACACACTAACTCAAAGTATTGCAAGTGATGATCATACTCCTCTACACTGGTCGAATAGACAATCTGTTTCCATAAATCTATTACCTCATCTTATCTATCCTTCCACATACTGTTTGTATTTTTCCAACATTTTTTTATTTGAAAATGACATAACATATTAATTGAAGTAGGAAATACGACAATAATTACATTTATCATGTCTGTTGAGACAAAATCTCTTTTTAATGGTTTTAATGATAACAAAATTAATGATTATGATTCTTGTTAAGACTAATCTGTGCTCTTGAGTGTATTATTATTGGATAACAGGTTGCTCTTCAAAAGAGATAAAATTTATGTCAATCCAACAAGTTTTCAAACAGGAGGATGGACTAGAGGATGAATCTTCAAAGAGGATGAACCAACTATTAGGCAAAATATTCAGCATCACGATAACATTGATTTCTTGCCATTGAAAAGTCAAATCAGTGTTAAAGTTTGAAAGAAAAACAAAGTCAACTGAAGAAAAAGAAAGGCAGATGATGAACATAGAAAAATGAAATATAAGAGAATCGACATCCAGCTCTCTTCATAATGCTTATGATGAAAATGGTTCTACCTTTTCAACTGCACATAAAGGTTATACTAAACAAATTGGAGAACGAAAAAGCAAAAGGACAACTAAGACCCGAACTTCTAGGAGGTTTGAACCTTCCATACGAGGATGGACTGAATTCCCATCCTCCTGCGCTCAAACAAGACAAAAGATAGCTGGATGGCATTTCTGTAATTCAAATTACTGGCCTTGACTTTTTGATTAAAGTGCCCAACGAACATGAAGCACCAAAACACATGGATAGACCATCTTACAACTCTATAAAAGGAATGGTGCTCTTCTTCATTCAACACATAACTACAAAGCATTCAAAGAAAAAGACTAAGAGCTATCAAGTGTTATTCTCATCCTCTCTTTATACTTTCTATTGTATTACACTAGATTTTTGAAACATCCTTTTAGAAAGTGCTAGTAAAGAGAAACATCACAAACACCTTCAAACTATACTGTAATTTCTAAGTGAGTTACACTTAGAAATAGTTGAAATCTGTGAGAGGTTGATTGTTTTCTTAGTGAAATCTCACAAGTGTGTGAGGACTGGACGTAACCCGTTTTGGGTGAACCAGTATAAAGTTGTGTGTGTCATTTTCTAACCTCTCTCTCTTTTAAAGTAATCTGTTCTTACTCATAGTTTTAAATTTCCAACCTCTGATTTTCATCCTCTCGAAGAGGATAAAGCTTTAAAACTTAAAAGAAATTTTTAAACTTCAAATATCTCTATTCAACCCCCCTTCTAGTGATATTCTAGCTACTTCAATGTCAAGATCTGTATCGGTCACAATAACTTTAGAAATTAAACTCCCAGAGATGAACAATTGTCTTAACTTTTCAAATGCTCATATGAAGTTTTATTGTCGCTCATGTTTCAAGTAAGCAAATGTTACATAAAATGTCAACTTTGTAGATGATACATCGACAATTTCAAGCAACGATAGTCAATATCTATTTGTTTTGTACGTGTTGTCACATATCAAAACAAAATGAAACATGTTCAACAAATTTATACAATCAGGATGTGTCCAAAAATATGTATCTCAGAACATTTGAATCATCCTGCCTTCTTATCCAATGCACATAATTTTTACTTTGTATTAACTTCAATAATTGTTGCATTTATGTGTACGAACTTCTAAACGATGATTGATAAGCACCATCAACTTCATACCTGTTTCAATTTTAAAAAGTATATTAGTTAACAAGTATACCAAATTTAATTAATATCTATATTGTAAATAAAATATTTTAAAAAAATTAATGTAATTTTTTTATAAAAAATACATTTCAAAATATTCATCTTCTCCCAAATTTATGAAAACTTCAAAAAATTCATTTTCATTGAAAGTTTCGAAATGTAATATTACATTTCAAAATTTTGTTTTTTGAAACTTTGAAAACTCTCTCGTTTTGAAGGTTTTAAGGTTTCAAATATTCTCATTTTCAAAAGTTTGCTTCAAGATGAAATCTTTGAATAAATTAAAAACATCTAATATACTCCATTTCAAAATTTTCTAAATTTACAAAACTTTTGAATTCCATAAATATTAACTCGCTTTATATTTTGACGCTTTTGAATTTAACTAAATTTTTGAAATTTTCCGTGAGCGTTTTTTATAAGGGTAGAAAGTAAATGTCAAAATTTAGTAACAAATTTTCCATAAAAAATATTTTAAAAAGGGTAAAATGGTATTTTCATATATTTTGAGAGGTATATGTAAGGTGTGGGTGATAGATTTCACTATTAGGTCTCTGTCTTATATTGCACGTTAAACAGATCTTAAAATTATATATGAATTAAATCATTTTCTTTTCATACCTTTGAATTTTGAGTTTAATCCTCTTAAACGCAATATTAAAAAAAATATGGATTTTCAACCATTGTCCTTTCCATTGCTTTGTCTTATTTTTCCTCTCAGTTTCTCATCATTTATCTTTATCTTCATCTCAATTTTGTATTCGAGCCCATTTTTCTCTACCTATTTTTTATATTTTATTTTAAATATGGTACGAGTATACACGTGAAATGAGTTTGCAAAGACATCCCACAATTTTAAAAAGCATGTGTACATTGAATTCATTTTATATATGTATACGTTAATTCACTTGACGAACATTTATTTCACATAAACTTTTGTGTAAAATCTTCAATTTACATATACCTTCAAAATTACTCTTCAAAGTCACATAAAACTCAATTTTTGTAGGAAAAACTCTTGCCTCTTCTCATTAAAAATAACGTGCGAAATATAAGAAGGTATATAATAAAAAACGTGGGAACTAGCAAAAGAAAGTGATGCCAACACAATACAATTAGATTTTTGAAGAAACCAAAATCTCCTACAAAATAAAATAAGGTGGTCAAATTCACTAATATCAAGTTTGTCTCAGGATCGGATCGAGGGTAAAACCACTAAAGCAACCACTTTAAACTTTCATGGAAAACAAAATTTTTACTTAATAAAAATGCATAAAAAAATTTACTTAATAAAATAGCATTGGATTTTAATTTTTTTTTTTTAAATAAAAACATATAATTTTTTCTAAATTTAATATTATTTCAACAATATTATATCAAGTGAAAAAGAATATACTATATGACATCAATTATATTAATTTAGTAATATAATGTTAAATTTTAGAAAATACGATTTAGATCCCATAGTAAAATTCGCTTTAAGTTTTTACATGTGTTGGACCGATCCTGGTTAGCTCGTAACATAATTCTTCCACCATTGTCACATAATCTGGCTCGATAACTCTCAGAAATCACACTTCTTTTAGCTTGGTTTAATAGTCATTTATTGAAGGTGCAAACACGAGAAGGGGGGTTGAATTGTGTTTGACTAACTTGAATACTTTTTCTGTTTTTGCAGTTTTAAAACAAAACTTGATGTATGAATAAAATAGAGTTAGCAGGGATATAAAGTAAAAATAAAAACACAGAATTTTATACTGGTTCACCGTTAACGAGGCTACGTCCAATCCCTTCACCTTGAAGGATTTCACTAATTCAAAACCTTGAATTACAACAGTACCACTGACCCTCCAAGTCAGTCTTCTCAAACAGTCTAACAATCCTAGACTTTTGAGGAATACAACACCTTGACTTCTTAAGTCAAGTCTTCTCCTACCAATCTAACAACCCCAGATTGTATAAGGAATTACAACACCTTGAATCTAATTGCCAAGTAATCTGCTACCCCTTCTGACTCCCTCAGACTGTAGACTCTACTTCAACAACTTAGATCTAACACAAGGGAAAGAAAATAACACGAGTGCTTGCTTCTGGAAAGTTGGAATTCACAATTAACCTTACTGAAAACTTGATGTTTGCTTTTGGAAAAGTATGACTCTTTTGTGATTTTCGATGCTAAGTATTCTGCCTTGAGCTCCTTTTATAGATGCGAATTAGGGCCTCTTCCAAGCTTAATTTCGAGCTGTATCTTGCTGCATTCTCTTGCAAAAATATCTTGACCAATCGGGCTTCACTTAAATAAAAAACATATCTTTTTAAGCTTCAGATTTGCTATAAAAAATAACTGGCCAATCCTGTCTTTAGTTTCTTCCCGCCAATAGCTTCCGAACTTCCATACGACTTCACTTTATTTTTGTAACAAATCCTTTGAATACTTTGATCAAATTTAATTAAAACTCCACCGTTAATCCTCATGATTAAATCTGGACCGTTTGATCTTCTGCGCTAGTCCACATATGGACCATACTAAGTGATATGCTGTGATCCTCTGATTTCGGCCAACCCTGGACCACACTTTCTGATCTTCTGATCTTATGATCTCGGTCAACCTGGTCTAGCAAACTGATCTGATGTGATCCTCTGATCTCGGCCAATGCTGGACCACACATTCTGACCTTCTGATTTCGGCCAACACTGGGCCATGGTATGATCTTCTGATCTTGGCCAACACTGGGCCAAATACTTAAATCTGAACCATTGATTTGAATATCTTCCCTCTGATCTGGACCAATTATGGACTTGGTCTGGATTAAGCTGAAATTAACTCTAGACAAATAATATTTCAGTCTGGACATTTTTCCTTCTGTTTTGGATCAGGTCTGGATCAATTCTGGACATCATTTCTTCTGGTCTGGACTTAGTTTCATACCCTGAACCATGTTATCTTCTGGTCTGGGTCAAATCTGGATTGAATCTCTTGTTCTGGACCCATTAATTTATCCTCTGATTAAGTCTGGATCAAGTCAATGCTGTTTTATCATTTCACTGCCAGACCATCTTCTGGTCAGAATAACTTCTAGTCTAAGTCTGACTAATGATTCCTTCTGGTCTGGATCAAATCTCCTTCTGACTTTGCTTCCTTCTGATCTGGGCCAGCAAAGATATCCTCTAGTGGTGGTTTGACATCCTGGTGTATCCTCTGGTAATTCCAGGATGCATTTTGGATGCATTTTCTGGTGTCTTCATCTTCTGCCTCTGGAACCTTCATTTTCTGGTGGCATTTAATGTAATAATTCAAGGTTTAAAATAAGATTACATGGAGTGCTCTTGTAAACATCAAAATCCTAAGTACTTAGAACCAACTTGGTTCCAACATTTATAATCTAGGATAATTAGGTGGGAGCTAGGGTGATTAGTTAATATTAATTAGGTTTTAAGTAAAACTTAGTTAAGGCACCACTTGGTGTCACATTTGTATTTTATGAGTTTGTTAATGTTCAGTAATTTCCATACTCAGGTATACTGCTAAGTGTTGTAGCATGTGATGCCTTGTGTTGAGAAAGGAAAAATTAATTCAAAGGCAAGTCATTAAGAAAAAAAAGATAAGAGAGAGCAATACTCAGTTGTCACAAAAAGAAAAAGTTTGGATCATCTAAATTAAAACATCCCTTAATTTGTTTTATTTCTCTTAATTTTACCTTTTTTTTTAATGGAAAATTGATATCATAAAGATTGTGCATGTAAAATTTTACACAAATCTAAAATAATTTGATATGTTATTGAGATATATTAAAATTAGTATCTTATCCACTTTGATTGAGCATTGTTAATTTTCATGAGTTTCAATAACATATGAAATGATTTTATATTTATGTAATATTTTACATGCATGATCTATACGATATAAATTTTTTATCCAACAAAAAAATATTGAAAAAAAAATTAAAACTAAAAGAAATAAAAAAATATTGATAGAGATTTATATTGAGAGGATTCAAACTCATATAGGATTGGTCCGTGTTAAGAGTCTCACATTGAATTATATAAGACATGACAAAATATTTATAAATTATGGATAGTCTTCACTCTACAAATTAGTTTTTGGTGGTTGTGTAGGGTCCAACCTAAATTTTAAGAGTCCTCGACATTGTCAGCTACAATCATATAGAGTCTTTCTTACAGAAATACTAAATTTTATATTTTAATTAAATATATATGGGCTGACATGTCAGATCTAATATGCTTTTTAGAGATTTTGAGTCCGACTAACTTAGACAATAAACTTTTAAAAAAATTGAGTCTACCCTTGTTTTTTAAATGGACTTAATTGAACAAACTTTTAATAGTCCGAATCATATACTTATGTTGGACGATCTGACTATTCCTACCATAACTGTAACACATGATCAACTAAATCAGCAGAGTAGCGGCTCACTACATAAAACTTCAATCTTGTATTTCCTTTGTTGAATAATTGGTTTCTCGTTGTAATGGCTTTGAATTTAGATATTATTTCATTGGTGTTTTAGTGCTCACTATGAGCTAGTTTACCATTTGTTATTATGATGTTTGACTTGTAATGAACATTTTGGATTAAATATGCAGTACAAGAAAAAGTGTTATTACCTACGGTAGATTTTATCTTTACCCACAGCAAGTCTGTAGGTAACCTAAAATTACCCACGGACACGGATCCATAGCTATTTCGCTCGTAGGTAAATATTTACCCACGAACAATCAGTAGGCTATGGTTACCTAAGGAATGTCCGTGGGTAAGATACCCACAGATTTTCTGTGGGTAAATTACCCACAAATGTTCCGTGGGTAAAATACCCACAGATTTTCCGTGGGTAAAATACCCACAGATTTTCCGTGGATAAAATAACCACAGATTTTCCGTGGATAAATTACCCACAGATTTTCCGTGGATAAATTACCCATAGATTTTCCAAATAGCATTCAAAATTTTACGACGATGCATTTTCTGTGAATCTAATTACGATATACGATAGTCTCAAATTCTCACTGCTTTTTTTTGTTCGAAAGGTGGCAAAAATTTAGTTGGTAGGGTTCTTTTTTTAAAAACAACATGTCCTTAAGTACTTCCAAAGCAGTTTTTCAGGTTCTGTCCAGGGTTGTTCCTCAATCTGGGTATAACGAGCCTATTGTGAACACTTCCCAGTTGCAAGTAAAATGTATGAAGAAAAGATCCTTAAGGCATAGGTATTTTGTCGAGAGTTCTAGCATGCTTCAAAGTGGTTATAAATTTTTCGTGGGTAATTAATAATTTACCCACGAACTAAGATCCGTAGGTAATTTTCCGTAGGTATAAAAGTTTTTTCTTGTAGTGATGGGGCAAAACACCAATTTAGTTCATGAAGGACGCTGTAACTTTGGTCTCTAACTCACTGAAAAATTCAAATTAGTTTTCGAATTATCAAAATGTCTGTGAGTTTAGTTCTTGATGTTATAAGAAACATATACTTTGTTTATAGTAAAGTGTATCTTTCAAATAGTTTTATGATAATAAGTTACATCTTTCAGTGATTATTTTGATGATTCAATAACTAATGTGAGTTTTTTTTTTTCTTGAGTCAGGGACCAATATCATATACTTTCAAAGACTAAAACATGGTTTACCCGTTACATATGCTATGATGTTATTTAGTAAGTTTGATTCTTATACATTAATTAAAAAACAAAATTAACTAAAAAAATGGCGGGGCGACTGGGTTTCAAGAGAAAGGGAAAATAGATGCAAGATGAATGTCTTGATTGAGTGAGTATGTTGCAATAACCAACTTTTGTTTGGTGCATTGTACACATTTGGGTGATGGTTAACATGTCTCAAAGTTGTATGAAAAATAATTTCTTTCATAGTTATAATTTTTTTATCAAAATTAATATTTAGATATAATTTTTAACCTTAAAATGAAAATTTAGAGTGAACGAATGGTATTATAATATAAGGTAGAGAAACTTTAATATTTATTAAACACTTATAAATTTTTTTTACATAATATTTATTAAACACTTATAAATTATTTTTACATTTGTCTCATTCCAATGACAATAGTTAATATCGAATTCACAACTTGCGAATCTATTATTTGTCACTTTACCACTAGACCAAATCATTGGAGTTTAGTTTGCGTTCTTAACTATTGGTACATTTACATTTTTAGGTTTTGTTTTTTTTTTTACTAAACCGTTCACATGACTTATAGATGTTTTTTTTCCATAGATTTCCTCCAATAAAGTGTCTCTGACACTAAATGTTAATAACTTTTCTATGAAAATTCGAATATGAATTTCACATATTGTTGGAGTCTAACTCCTTCCGCTAAATTTAATTCCGTTGATTAAATATTTTTTTTTACTCGTGACTTATAGGTATGGAGAATAATTGGTTTTTAACTTTTCCAAAAAAATAGCACATTAATAATTTTGTAAATATAAGTAATGTATAATTTCATAAAAATAATTAATCGATAGTATAAAAAATTAAAATTAACAATTGATATTATATTTTTATTTTACAAATAGAAATGTTGATAGTTTTAAAAAATGTCTATGTTTAAAAATTGGAGTTCAATAAAAAAATAAGAACTATATTAACTAAGTTGAATTATGCAGTTTGATCTTCGATTAGCGGTTTTCTAAAATTTATTTATTTTAATTAAGTTGAACGATAGAGTTGGATTGTTTGTTCGTGATTTTCTAATACTTATTTAAATTAAATAAGATGAATTATATGTTTGATCTACAATTGATTCCTAAGATTTATTTATACTAATTGAGTTTAACTATATGACTCGATATTCAAATTTTGAATTTATATCTTATAGTTAATCTAATTATGATGAGTTAAACAATTGAATGATCAAAATTTGAATTTCTAAATCGCAGTTACTTTAATTAGATTCAATTGAATCATTGGATTATTGAGAATTTAAATTTATAAGTCATAATTAATCTAATTAAGTTCAATTGAACTGTTGGATTTATCGAAATTCCAAATTTAGAATTCATAATTAGTCTAGTTAAGTTTGATTGAAATAATAATTTATAAGTCTTAATCAATAGTTAAGATTAAAAAATTGGATCATCGAACTTATAATCTCTAAGTCATATTTATTCTAATTAGTTAAAAATAAACTATTAGAGCATCAAAATTATAATTTCTAAGTCGTAGTTAGTCTAACAAAGTTATATTGAATTGTTGGATTATTGAAATTATAATTTTAAAGTCATAGTTAATTTATATTGATTTGATTGAAACGTTGGATCATTGAAGTTTGACTTTTAAGTCATAATTAATCAAACTATGTTAGATTTAACCATTGAATAATCGAAATAACAATTTCTAAGTATAGTTAATCTAATTAAATTAGACTGAAATATTGGATCGTTGAAAAAGAATTTCTAAACCATAGTTTAATTATTTTTTCCTATATTATCATTCAACTATTACTACCTATCAACTTTCAAAGCATTAATTTTGTAATATTTTACATTAATGATAGTAAAAAACACACAAAAGATTATTAGTTTGATAAATGATTTTTCTCTTTCTTTTAATTATTATTGTATTTTTTTTAATACGTGTAAAAAATCTTAACAACACTCATGCTCACTGTGAGATAGTATTTCTTTTGATTAATTTTTCATGTTATAAAATCAGCATCAATGATAATAAATCATCTTGAAAATTTGAATGTTAATTAAAAAAAATTGTTTTTGCAAGAGAAGATTAAAACGTTAAAAAAAAGTACATTAAAATTAAAATTAAAATTAAAATTAAAATTAAATGCAAAAGGATTGTTAAAAGGAAAGAGTATTATGCAAATAAAGCTGAACCAGTTTTGTAAAATCTGCAGAAAGGAGAATGTTCTCCAGGTTGTTCTCAAAATGGAGAACGTTATGGAACAAAAGCTGAACTTTCTCCAAAAAGTTTGAAAAAAGGAGAATGTTTTGGAATTTCATCAAAATGAATTTCAAAGACGTTTAAAACTCAGATTTTCAAACCTTCTTCAAAACCAACAACAAAGTGTGCCTATTATTCCAAGAATGACCACTTCGAGTCAACTTGCTATTTAAAAAAGAGATCAAGTTTTAAAAAATCTTCTAAAAGAAGATATACTAACCATCAAGGACCCAAACAAATATGGGTACCAAAGTCATTACTAACTTGTGATGCAGGAACACCATCCAATAATCAAGAAAGAACATTGATACATGAACAAGGCATGCTCAATACACATGAATGGAAAAGTACGATGCCTCCTCTCATTACAAAATTTTGGAGTGTCTATAAACTTTGGAAACATTAACAAATCAAAGGTACATGTATCATTTGTTGAAATAATTTTGCATAGATTAAGGATGTTTGATATAACTTTATAAAATTGCTTTTAAAGTTATTTTTTAAACCCCACATGGCTGAAGTAAAACAAACATCCTCATTTTAAAGAAAAATCCTTATGTTTTATACTTATATGAATTTCCATCCAAATCATGCTTTTAAGACTTTTGAAAAAGAATTGTCATTTCTATAAGAAATGATCAAAGGAAATTTGAAACATTATTCTTCAAATAATTCTTTGATGAAAATGATATTTCACATAATTTGTTTGTCAAAGAATTTCCAACAATATGAAGTTGTTTTTAAAAAAATTAGTTACAAGAAATGGCTAGAACAATTTTAAGTTGAATCAAGTGTTGAAAAATAATTTTGGAGAGAAGCCATACAAAAATTGTTTGCCATATTTGTAATATCGGCTCTATTAGAAAATATCTTGAACATATGGGCAAATTTGTTTTAAAATGCCATCAAAGTCTAATTATTGAATACTCTACATTCTATAAATAATATAGAATATAAAATCTCAAGACCCAAATTACAGATGAAATTATAAATATTATGTTTGATGAATATGTTGATTTTTATGATGAAAGATAAGATGGTGAAGATAAATAATTACAATGTTAAATTTGGATAAATCACAAAGTTGATAATGTTCAAATATCATTCATGAAAACTCCAAAGTCTGATCATGGCAAAACAAAAAGGATTTAAGAGAAAGATCAAATTAAGCAAGAAGGTATACACCAGAACATTCTCCACAAAAGCAGAACGTTCTCAACAAAAGCAGAATGTTCTCCACAAAGAGCAGAATGTTCTCCACAAGAGCAAAATGTTCTTGACAATAAATATATTTCATCCAATCAAAGCTAATGTTGCACATCATGATGATATGGTTGAAGAACATCAACAATGAGTTTGAACCATTTGCTCCTATACCTACCTCACTATTAACCTTTCCTCCAAAACATCTCCTCATGATCAAATTATTAGAAGAACTAATTGGGAGGAATTTACTGGGACCAAAGTTGTTGCTGCTGCAGGTGAAAATGAGTGGCTCTGCCATCAAGCATTCCAAGCTATAAAATTCAAGTAGCAGGGCATTGTATATGGCATAAATTTGATTATAGAGCAATCATCCTATTGGATAAAAGCTTGTGTGAAGAAAGGAATAAAGCATTAATTTCAAAGTGGTTAAGAAGACCCTTGAGAGTGTATTACAGTTTTGTTTCATCATTGCAAGAACTAAAACTATTCCTTAAGAATTCCTAGGAGCCGTATGGCATGAATACAGTGCATGCCACACATAATTTGTACTTAAGTGGTGATGGTGTCCAAAATAAGGATGAAAATATGAGGTTCATAAGAAAGAAAAGTGAGAAACTGAACTAGTCTAGTAATAGAGGAACTCTCTCAACAACAAAAGATAAATTGTTCCACTTTGACCATCAATCAAGATGAATAAAAGAGAATGAAGAGAAGCTCCAAAATATTTAAAGATCTCTCATCGTTGAACTAGACCACTAAAGGAGGTACACTCAATCCCAAATTCTTATGATATTTGCATCGTGATAAGAATGAATTTTTTTTTGATATTATGTGATTGATTGGGTGTTCTTAAAATTAAAAATGCATGCTATTTTTATGTGAGTATGACTTTAAAGTTTAAATTGATTACATTACTCTTTGCCATTACTTGTATATGCATATGCCTATTTTCTATTCTAAATTCAACATGTTTTCACTCTTTGTTCATACACTTTTTATGATAAACAAGTGTGCAAACATAGTTTGACATTCAAAATTATTGTTCTACTTATAAAGACATTTAAAATAAATTACTGTCTTTAATAATTAGACAAAGGGCTATTTTGTCAAGTATACTTCATTGAATTTTTTTATTTTGCACAATAATATCTTTCAAATTATCATGTTAAATGAATTAACATCATTCACCTTCTTATGAATTTGAAAGTATTCTCTATCATGTTCTCCAAATATTTTGAATATATTGAATATCTTATACATTGCTTGTTGTCTGAGTATAATATTTTGAACATGGCTTTTCAAAAAACCAAAAAAAAATTAAGTTTATAATGTGGCTTTTGAAAAAAAAAATCTTTCTTCAACATATTTTAAATTTGTATTCTTGTTTAGGATTCATTTTTGAAGGATTTCAACAAGAGAGCATGTGTTTGGTCTTCATGAAAATGATTTGTATCTCTTGTGGCTTTAAAACTCAAAACTAATCCAAAATGATTATGCAATGAAAGTCAAAAATTGATATGTGAACATTTTGAAGCATATTAACATATGTCTTTGCAAATGAGTCTTATTTGTTGCTTACTTCTTTTGTGAAAATTGATCTCAAGTGTTTAAATTTATTTTAAGCATGATAGATAAAAATAGCAACAGTAAAAAAGTCTCATGAAAGTAAGCTTGAACATATGCCTTATTGTTTATTTGTGTGTTTACAAAAAACTTTGGGAAAAACATTTCTTTAGTGTGAGCATATCCTTTGGCATATTTTTTATTATCCATTTAAAAATTAGTTTTTGAAAAATACAAACATTTTTAGCATAAGAATGTTTTGTAAAGAGAGAAATTATATTTGACATGATATCATATCCATCTTATTTCGCTTCCTTGTATGCGCTCATTCTCTCTAGTTTTAAAAATGAAAAATGGATCTATTTCTAACAATAAGTTTGATCATATTCAAATTGAAAGGTGATCTCTTGTGAAAGAGGACAAAGAACAAAGTGACATTTTCCTTGTTTTATGGAACTTTGAAATATTAAAGAATGTTAATTTCATAATATTTAGGGGGAGTTTTTAGAAAATATTATTCTTCTTAAAACTGAAGTCTACTCATTGTTTTCTTTCTCAAAAATGAGAAGAATTTATATTCATGGACTATTTTTCAAAGTGCGTTAAAATGCTTGCATACAGTTATGTCATGTTGTTGTTGTTAGCATTATCCATATCTTGATTTCAATATTGACTACAATGATATGATCATCATACATGTTATGTTCTTTAATGTTGAATGCAAACTTGACTAGTTTGATATATGAATGCATTAGTCAACCACATGATTTCTATGTGTAGTACACTCATGCTATTACACCATTTGTTTTACTTCTATGTCTACTCCCCAACCTTTTTGATAGGATGAAAGAAATTAATGAAGAACGTTAAGAATTAACCTCTTGCATATATTTAGGGGGAGTTTAATTAGAATGATAAGAATTAAACTCTTGCATGTATTTAGGGGGAGTTTAATTACATATCTATGAACATTCTTGCATTTTATTTATATCCATCTATAAAACTTATGATTTATTCAAAAGATTTGTCATCATAAAAAAAGGGGAGATTGTTGAGGAAAAAACCTTTTTGATATATGTTTTAATGACAACAAACCTTTTGTATTAAATGATTGAGTTATATGAATGGTGATCTACTAATTATTGCATTTGAGTTTTGTTTAAGGAAAAAGACTATGAATCAAATTGTTCCAACAAGACAGATCAGTCTCCAGAAATGTCAAGAATGATCATATCAGTCTCCAGAATGTCCAAAATGATCTGCTGTCTAAAATGATCTTCTGTCCAGAATGATTATCATTCTCCAGCATGTTAATATTAATCTCCAACATGTTTAACATCATTCTCCAGCAGTGTATCATCATTCTCCAGATTGATAAATAATCTCCAGCAGTTAACATCTTTCTCCAGCATGATTAACAATTATCTCCACAATGATCAAACATCATTCTCCAGTATGATAACATCAGTCCTGAATGATACCATCATTCTCCAGCATACTAAACATCATTCTCCAACTTGACTGCCAAGAACGTTGAACGATCTTGAAGTATATCTTCAATTACAGGATATCATCGAAGGGAAGAAACAATGACATTATTAGAGGATATTATTCATGGCCCAGATAAGAAGGAAACATGCTCTAGAAGGAGACTTGGTCCAGACCAGAAGGTAATCTTGTCTAGAAGAAGACTTGGTCAGACCAGAAGGAAACAAAGTTCAGAAGATAACTCAGTCCAGAATAGAAGACATGTTCTAGATTTGGTCCAGAATTGAAGACTTGATCCAAACCAGAAGATAGCATGGTCTAGAACATATCACATGGTTCAGATCAGAAGATCACAGGTCCAGATCAGAATATCACATAGTCCAGATCAGAAGGGTACACTGTCCAGATCAGGAAGCAAAATGGTACACATCAGATCACATGGTCCAGACTTGATCCAGATCAGCAGATCATATGGTCCAGATTTAAATCATGATCAAGTGAAGACTTAATTAAAATTCGAAGAAGACTTGATTGATTTTTGAGAGAAATATGATCAAAATATTAAGGAGATTTGATTCAAAAATCACAGAAGACTTGAAGGAAATTCGAATCAAAATCAGTTGAGAGAAGCAAGATTAAATATGAAGATCCAAGAACGTTCTGGACAACATTCTGATGTCACCAGAGGATACCTCCAAAAGTCGTCACCTGAGGATACCTCCAGATGACGTCACCAAAGGATACCTCGAGTAGTCGTCACTAGAGGATACCTCCAAATGACGTCACCAAAGGATACCAGAAGATACATCCAAATGATACCTCCAGAAGTCGTCACCAGAGGATACCTCCAGATGACGTCATCAGAGGATACCAGAAAATACCTCAAGAGGATATCACCAGAGGATCCCTATAATTTAAAAGTCAAGAATACACATCACTATGATCAAGACTCATTTGCAACACAAAGGAAGAACCAAGTCTGCTCTTGAACATTAGAAACATAATGAAGAATGTTCTTGCTTTTTGACCTACTCTCACCTAATCACTGACAAAGGACAGCCAGCTATTCCCAAGGGGCAAATGAGCTGTCAAAAGTACTTTTTGAGTCTATAAAAGAGAACTCAAGATATAGGCAACAACAAGCACTCACAAAATCAATTTTTTCATCATTCATAATCGATTCAAGAGCTTCAAGTTCAAATCAATACATCACTTACATACTTCAAAGCTTCTCAATCACAACAAAAGATTCAGTTGTGTTCTTCTTCTTCCTATTAGAATCATTCTACTTAATTCTTTTGTCAAAGAATCAGAACTCAAACAAGAGTTGAGCATACTCATATTATGTCCAAAATCAGAGCTTCAAGTACTAAGCAATTAATTACTCACTTCAATCATACTTGAAGTTATCTCACTCACATACATTGAGTCAGTTTTGATTTTTCCTATTCGATTCCTAGAATCATTCTCGTGTATTTCTCTATCAAAGAATCAGAACTCAAACAAGTGTTGAGCCTTCTCAGATTCTGACAAAACAATTAAAATCATATCATTGTAAACTCAAGGCTATAGTGTGAAGTATAGTTTTGAGTAAGCTTGTTGGAAATCCTTTTATGATTAAAAGGTGAACTGTAAAATCCTATCTAAAGATTGATAGGTGATTTGATTGAACTCCTTTCTGGGTGGAAATAATTTGTTTTTGTAACAGATCAAAGTTGATCTGAAACAGGGTGTGTAAAACCAAGATTGAAATTTGTTTTAGCACTTAGTGAAAATCTCACCGTTGTGATGACTAGACGTAGCCCGGGTTGGGTGAACCAGGATATATCTGTGTGTGATTTCTCTTCCCTTATCTTTATTTACTTTTAGTCTTTTAATTATCCAATTAAATAGATAAACTGAACTGTTGATTTTAACTAACCAAGAACGTTCTCTGTTTTCTGGTGAAAACCAAGAACGTTATCTTTTTTCTATTTTCACAACCAAGATTAATCTTGAGTTATTTCTTAATTTTTAACAGGAATTTTAAAAGGGAGAATTTACAATTCAACCCCATTTCTTGTAAATTGACATTGCTACTTCATTAGTGTCCCATCAAGTTCACATATATCATAGTGTATCAAATCTAAAGGTTCAGATTCTCTAACAACTGATTTATGTGAACTCTTAGTTATTTTAGCTTGACTACAACATTCACACTTTTCAAGTTCATTTATAGATAATTTTGGAACTAAGCCTAAGTTACTTAAGTTTGTAATCACACGTTTGTTTATATGACAAAATCTAGCATGCCAAATATTAAAATCACACAACATTTAAGTAGAAGAAGACATTTTATTCATTTCAACATTTAATTTAAACATGCCATCAGTGGCGTACCCTTTCCCAACAAAAATACCATTTTTAGAAACAGTTTACAAATCTACCCATATAGCCTGATTAAACCCAGCTTTATTAAGAAGATAACCAGAAACTAAATTCTTCCTTATTTCTGAAGTGTGCATGACATCCTTCAGAATTAAGGTCTTTCCGGAGGTGAATATTAATTCTACATCTCCTATACTAGCAACATTTGTGGTGTGGGAATCTCCCAATAACACTTTCTTATCTTCAGCAATAGTGTATGTTTTGAACATAGCACGGTCATAACAGACATGGCGTGAGGCGCCAGTGTCTATCCACCATCCATCTGATCCACCAACAATGTTGATTTCAGTTATCATAGCAATGAATTGCTCTTTTGTCAAGTTAGCCTATTGAATAGGGTTTGGCTTGTTCCTACTCTTGCGTGCCATATGCCATTCTTTTCCACAATTATAGCAGAGAAAAGGTGCATTTCTAGGAGGTGGTTGCTGCTGCTTTATAATTGGGACCTTTGGAGGGTTCTCATTCTTGTTGTTGTTTCTGCGATTTCGATTCTTAAGTTGTTTGTCGTTTGGCTTCAGAACTGCTCCAATGAATTTCTTCTTTTTGTTACTGGTAACAAAAAGAACTTCTTCTTTTTGGTCTTGCTTACGGGATTCTTCCTCAATTCTGATGCGAGTTATCAGACTTTCAAGAGAGAACTCTTTTGTTTTATGCCTGAGAGAATTTTTAAAATCTTTCCAAGCAGGGGGCAGTTTGTCAATAATATCAGCAATTTGAAACTGTTCATCGAGGGACATACCTTCAGTGACGATTTCATGAGCTATTTTATGGATTTCATCGGATTGAGCTTCCACTGATCTGTCATCTGTCATATGATGTTTGAGGTAGCGGCTAACAACATACTTCTTGGCTCCAACATCCTCAGTATCATATTTCTTCTTTAGAGAATCCCAAACCTGTTTAGTAGTATCGCTGGTATTGTAGTAATCGTACAGATCATCAGCAAGTCCATTAAGAATATAATTCTTACATAAGTAATCATTATTATTCCATTGGGTTAATTCAGTAGTTTTTCTATCCTTTTCTGTTTGTTCACCTTTTTCTGGAACAACAGGAATGTCATCTTTTAGAACGTTGGCAACCTTTTTCGTTGTTAGAAAAAATAACATCTTTTGTTGTCATCGTTTGAAGTGACATCCCTCAAACCGAAATGGTTTGTTGAAATCAGAAGCAGAAGAACCTGTACTAGTAATTTTTTCGGTAGACATGGCAGAAGGAAACGTCTTAAAATTGTTGTTTTGAGTTTTGAAAAACAGTTTTAAAAAAAAATTTATGCCACCGAAAATATTACTAGGTTGAGTCGCGGACTAAGTCACTCTCTTTAAGACGTTTCACGACACAGCTCAGTTACCCTGTATCGGAGTTTCACTGCATCGTGAAAAACCGTTCTAGAATTACACCCTCAATATGGCAATGTAGTGATTGTCCCTCGTTATATGGTACTAAGACCCTCGAAAGAACAAAAAAAGAGGAGTAAGAATAGGGAGGGAGAAGAAGAGAAAAGCCTCAGAACCCTCTATTTATAAAGAAGATTTGCTACTGGATCTGAGGGATTTCGGGATCCATCAGACCAGACTGACACTAAAAATGTGTCCCATTATAATGACTACTGGATCAGAAATAACGTGTTGACTTAGTGGAGGGTCATTTAAGTAAAAACGCAAGCATTCGTTTTTAGAAAATAATTAATTTTTTAATTTTCTTTGTACTAAAAAAATAATTCACCACCCAAGTCTAGGCCCAATTGGCTAAAAGGCAGCAACACGCATGTGGTGATTTATTTTGCATGCGTTCTCACCTCTTCACAAAATTGGGGTACCCTTGGGACACATCCCAAGTATCATACCTCCACCTTATAAACACTACTAGAATGTGTAGTCATTTCTATGTGGGACTTCTAATTTTTCAATTCACATACTAGCTCTATGTTCTTCATTTCCAACACATTTTCATTAACTTATATTTTATCTTCTCTTCTTAACAATGATTAATTTAAGAATTTTTTAATAAAATAAATGAATACATATTTTAAAAAATAGAGACACCAAATATTTCTACAAAATAAATGAGGCCAAATTATTTTTAAAAGTAATAAAATATTATTGAACTGAAATACTAACACATTTGATTAATTTACTAGTTTTATATACTTATTGTTTGCTTTTAATCAATTAATTAATAATTTGAATATTTAAATTCAAATTACTAAAGCAGTGATTAGACATGTTTTTAAAAATACTGAGAGCAGTGATTTGACACGTTTTAGAATTTTTAAAAATATTAATCTATTTATCATTTTCAAAAACTTGTAATTGTATAATATTCTTTTTGGTAAATTATTATGTTAATGATTAAAAATATCCCCCGACTACCTTCATGACTAATCTTCCTTTAGGAACTTAGTTGACCAATTTAATTTTGTAGAGTCTCGCATTTCAACTAAATTTTGACCATGTTAAAAACTCGTATAATATGACTAACTCAAATTTAAGATAATCCAAGATGCAAAAATAGCTCGTAAGAAGATTCAAAAGAGTAGTGTAGTGTACAATGATTAAATTTATTTATTTTTCTTGTTTTACATAATTCAATCTATATTTTATCATAACACTTGGAAAGAACCACCGGTGACTTGGAGTCCTATGATTATTAGGAGAATCTTAATATGAAGTTAGCTGTAATCAAATCTTAATTTTTTTACTAAATAATTAAAGTTTAATTAATGATTGAATTTATTAGTGTTATAATAAAGAAAATCTTAGATGGTCGCATACCTAACACATGTTAATTTTGGACACATTCAATAAGGTTGTTCCACATCATTTAAAAATAAATAAGGTCCGTACAAAAACAAAAAGATTGCTAGAAAGAAGTGTAAAAAGAAGTGAGTGGCTTTAATCCTCAAAAAGATTACTAGAAAGAAGTGTAAAAAGAAGTGAGTGGTTTTAATTTTCTATTGAAATCGTGACTATATATATATATATATATATATATATATATATATATATTAAGAAGGGGAATAAATTATTCACAATATGTTAAACGATGCAAGAAATAAAAAATAAATAAAAAATTGTTTAACTTCATATGTTTATATTGTTTTGGAGTTTCAAAAACTGTTTGAAAATTAATTTATGTCACCAAATATATTACTGAAGTCGCTCTTTTAAGATGTTTCGCGATATTGTACAAATTGTACAAGACAGACTATCAACTACGAAATTCTCATGATAGAACAGTCCAGACAAATTATATCAGAGTTCTACTGCACCGTAGAAAACCGTTCTAGAATTACAGCCTTAACATGGCATTAAAGTCACTCTCTCAATATGATGGTTAAAGTTATTTTCAATATAGCGGTTAAACTCACTCGCAATATAGTACTATGATCACTCATAAATCAAAAGAACTACGACACAAAAACGCTAAAAAGGGGTATTAGGACCACTCAAAATCGAAGGGACTATCACATAAATCGTTTTAAAACGACAGTGGTATCGTGACCACTAAAAAATCGAAAGGACTACAACATAAAAACCGTTCTAAAAGAAAGTGATATTAAAACCACTAAAACTCGAGTAGACTACGACATACAAATTGCTCTAATAGAATGTGGTATTAGAACCACTAAAACTCGAATGGATAGAAAGAAATGGGAGAAGTGGCTTGAAAATATATCGAGCAGAATAGAAAATAGAGAAAATAGAAAGTTGGAAAATGCATCCAACTTTGGTGTGCTTTTCACAAGAGATTGACACTCTTTATATTGTGATGGAAGCAATCCACATATGTTTTCTATCCAATGTGATACTTTAGTATTTATGAAGTTGAACACTACTCAATATATGAGTGTTTTCCAATGTGGGACTTCAAAAAATTTTAAATTCACACACTAACATACTCTATGTTCCAACAATCCCACATTTGAATTAAAAAAAAATATTTCTGAAGTAGCGTTAAACCCTTCTATAAGATTGTGCATAAACAGAGGTATCTTTTGACTTGAACCTTTGCATAGTAATTAATATTCATATTCAACAAGAATGACTCGTAGTCTTGAACTCTATCTATGACATCAAACCCTCACACAACATTTTCATAGGGTGTATTATCAAAAGCTCGTGTGTTAACGGTCCTGCACATTTATCCTAATATAGTAACGCTCTAGGAATTCTGCCTCAAATTTCCATAGGAAGCGGCCCCACTTCCATATTCACATAAATGATTCTATCTAGAGTACTCATGTAGATAGGTACTCCACTCCACATATAGTATAGATCTCATTAAGAGTTTATATTATCTCATCCTATCATTGCTTCATGAATCATACTTCTTTGATTTATAATAGCATATTCATCTCATATCACTTCACGACTTGTTATTACTCATTGAACCTTGGGATATCTAGTCTTTTAGGTCAGGTTACCATCATGAGTGACTCTATAGTCATTAGTCCTATATTTTTGGATGTATTTAGGATTTTCTCTCAAGCTAATCCTTTTGTCAAAGGATCTGCTAAATTGTCATCAGTGCATACATGATTCACTATAACATCTCCTTCAGAAAGAAATTATCTAATAGTGTTGTGCATACGACGTATTTGTCGTCTCTTACCGTTATAATAACAATTCTCAATCTTTGCAATAGTCGCGGTACTATCGCAATGGATCAAAACAGTTGACATAGATTTTTCCCATAAAGAGGCATCAGCTAGCAAGCATCTCAATCAGGTCGCGTCTTCACTAGCATTAACTAGTGCTATCATTTCAGACTCCATAGTTGACTGAGCCAATATTGTCTATTCTTCGATTCCCAAGATACATCACCACCGACTATACTAAAAATAATGCCACTAGTTGCTTTGGAGTCATCTGATAAAATATTCCAATCAACATCACTGTATCCTTCAAGGACGGTAGGAAATCTTTGATAATGTAATTCGAGACTCATGGTCCTTTCAGGTATCTCATGACTCTTTCAATAGTGTGTTAATGCTCCATATACTAGTTCTACTGGTAAACCCGCACAATAGTGAAGGTGCAAACATGAGAAGGGGGGTTGAATTGTGTTTGACTTAACTTGAATCTTTTTCTGTTTTTATACTTTCAAAACAAAACTTAATGTATAATTAAAAACAGAGTTAGCAGCGGATAAAAATAAAAATAAAACTCACAGATTTTATACTGGTTCACCGTTAACGAGGCTACGTCTAGTCCCTTCGCCTTGAAGGATTTCACTAATTCAAAACTTGAATTACAACCGTGCCACTGACCCTCCAAGTCAGTCTTCTCAAATAGTCTAACAATCCTAGACTTCTTTGAGGAAAAACAACTCATGTCTTCAGCCAATCTGACAACCCCAGATTGTAGAAGAAACCACAACACTATGAATCTAATTGCTAAGTACTTGCTACCCCTATTGACTCCCTCAGTTTGTAGACTCTACTTCAACAACTTAGATTTGACACAGTGGAAAGAAAATAACACGAGTACTTGCTTCCTGAAAGCTGAAACTCACAATTGACTTATATGAAAATTTGGGAGCGTTTGCTTTGGAAGTGTATGACTCTTTTGTGATTTTTGATTCTAAGTATTCTGCCTTGAGCCTCCTTTTATAGATGCTGATTAGGGCCTCTTCCATTGCTTAAATTCGAGCTGAATATTGCTGGATTCTCTGAAAAAATAACTTGACCAATTGTGCTTCATATAAATAAAAAACATATCTTCAGATTTTCTTTCAAAATAACTGGCCAATTAAATCTGTTGGTTGTTCCCGCCAATGCTCCTGAATTCCACAACACCTCACTTTATTTTTGTAATAAATCTTTTTAATACTTTGATCAAAATAAATTGAAATCTCCATCGTTGATCAATTCTGGACCATCAGATTTTCCTGTGCTAGTCCACATTTGAACCAGACTAATTGTATGCTGTGATCCTATGAATTCGGCCATCCCTGGACCACACTCCCTAACCCTATGATCTTCTGATTTCGGCCAACCTGGATGCGTGCCTAATATGCTATAATCCTCTGAACTCGGCCTTTGCTGGACTGCTCATCCTGTCCCTCTGATTTCGCCCAACACTGGGCCATGGTCTGATTTTCTGATCTGGACCATCACTGGACCAAATAATTAATTCTGAACCAATTATCTGGACATCTTCCCTCTGATCTTTGATTTTAGATCAGGTCTGGATCATTCTGGAAATCATTTCTTCTTGTCTGAACTTAGTTTCATGCCCTGAATCATGCTATCTTATTGTCTTGGTCACATCTGGATTAATTCTCTTGTTCTGGACCCTTAAACATAGCTTTTGGTTGAGTCTGGAACAAGTCTGGGCAGTTTAATATTTCACTGCCAGGCCATATTCTGGTCAGAATAACTTCTGGAATAAAATTGATATTTGATTCCTTTTGGTCTGGAACAACTCTCCTCCTGGCAGGCTTTCCACTGGTATGATCCATGTTTCCTTCTTATTTTTCTTCCTTCTGATATAGGCCTGCAAAGATATCTTCTGGTGATGTTTTGACATCCTGGAATATCTTCTAGAAATTCCAGAATTCATTTTCCTTTGATCTTCTACTTCTGGTTTCTTCATATTCTGATTGTATTTAATTTAATAATTCAAGGTACAAAAAAAGTTTACATTGAGTGCATTTGTAAGCATCAAAATCCTACGACTTAGAACCAACTTGGTTCCAACAAATAGTCCCACGGCGTAGGCAATGTCGGGTCTAGTACAATTAGTGGCTTACCTGAGGCTGCCAATGATGCTCACATGTTTAGTTTGTCTAACACCTTCCCTAGTGTTCTTGAAAAGTTTCACACTTGGATCATATGGTATGCATGCAGGTTTACAATCAAAGTATTTGTATTTCTTTAGGATCTTTTCAACATAGTGAGACTAATCCAAAGAAATTCCCTTTTCTGACCTAGTAATCTTGATTCCAAGGATTATATTCGTTTCTCCGAGGTCTTTCATATCAAAGTTATTACACAATAATGATTTCACCATCTTTACAGCATGAATGTTTGAACCAAATATGAGTGAGTCGTCTACATAGGGACATATGATCGTGCAAATACCATTTTTAAATTTGTAATAAATATAGTGTCACTTTCATTCACTTTAAACTCATTCACTATGATCAAGTTATCAAACTTTTCATGTCATTGCTTAGGAGCTTGTTTAAGACCATACAAAGATTTATCTAACTTACAAACATTGTCTTAATGTTCATGAATTACAAAACCTTCAAGTGTTCCATATAGATTTCTTCTTCCACGTCACCATTTTTAAAAAAAGTTGTTTTGACATCCATTTGGTGGATCATCAAATTATGAGTAGCAGCTAGTGAAATGAGTACCCTAATGAATGTTACTATAGTGACCGGCGAAAAGGTTTCGAAGAAATCTATATTTTCTTTGTCAAAAACCTTTGGCTACAAGGCGAACCTTGTATTTATCAACAGTTCCATTGGATTTTAGTTTCTTTTTCAAAATACATTTACAACCTATCGGTTTGCAATAATGAGGCAAGTCTACTAGATGTCAGGTCCTGTTATACTCTAGAGAATTCATCTCATCGTTTATAGCTTCTTGTCATAAATCTGCATCCAATGATGACAAAACTTCTTGAAGATTTGCAGGATCCTCTTACTTCTTCAAGTTTCTGTTTCACCTTGTTTGCTGCTTTCAGTGCTTCTTGTCGCACGGACATGAATTGGTTTGCTGCCCCCACTATTTCTCGATTTGAAAGGAAATTTATTTTCATAGAAGTCAACATCATTTGACTCTATGATCAATTTCACATTTAGGTTATAAAACCTATAACTTTTTGTTGTTTACTACATACTCAATGAATACATATTCATATGCTCTATTAGCAAGTTTAATTTGCTTGGGATCAAGAACTCTAACATAAGCCAGACAGCCCCAAGTTCGAAAATAAGACAAGTTCAGTTGTCTTTTCTTCACTATCTCATAAGGAGATGTTTTGTTTTTAGATTTATGAACTCTATTCAAAACATAGAAAATAGTCAAAATAATTTCCCCCCTCCCCACTAATGAGATACCACTGGAGTTAAGCATAATAGCAACAACTAATTCAGTAAGAGTTGTATTCTTTCTTTCAATTTAACCATTCATTTAAGGTGAATATGGTGCAATTTTTTCATGTATAATTCCATGCAATGTATAAAACTCATTAGATGAACTAGAATCATATTTAGTTCCTCTATCACTACGAAACCTCTTAATCTTTCTACTAAATTGATTTTCAATTTCAGTTACAAAGATCTTAAACATGTCAAGTGCTTCACTTATATTTTTCATTAGATATACAAAAGTATAGTTAGAACGATTGCCAATAAAAGTGATAAAATAACGTTTTTCATTTCTTGTTAATGTCCCATCAAGTTCACATATATTGGAGTATAATAAATCTAAAGATTCAAATTATCTAACTACATATTTATGTGAACACTTTGTTATTTTAGTTTGACTACAAAAATCAAATTTTTCAAAATCATTTAAAGATAACTTTGGAATTAAACCTAAGTTACTTAAGTTTGAAATCACATGTGTTCACATGACAGAGTCTAGCGTGTCAAATATTAAAATTACACAACATGTAAGTAGAAGGATACATTTTATTAAGTTCGAACATTTAATTTAAACATGCTATGAGTGACATACCATTTCCCAACACAAATATCATATTTAGAATTGGTGTACAAATATTGAAGATGCAAACACGAGAAGGGGGGTTGAATTGTGTTTGACTAACTTGAATACTTTCTCTGTTTTTGCAGTTTTAAAACAAAACTTGATGTATGAATAAAACAAAGTTAGCAGCGGATATAAAGTAAAAATAAAAAGATAGAATTTTATACTGGTTCAGCGTTAACGAGGCTACGTCCAGTCCTTCACCTTGAAGGATTTCACTAATTCAAACCTTGAATTACAACAGTTCCATTGACCCTTCAAGTCAGTCTTCTCAAACAGTCTAACAATCCTAGATTCTTGAGGAATACAGCACCTTGACTTCTTAAGTCAAGTCTTCTCCTACCAATTTGACAACCCCAGATTATAGAAGGAATTACAACGCATTGAGTCTAATTGCCAAGTAATCTGCTAGCCCTTCTGACTCCCTCAGATTGTAGACTCTACTTCAACAACTTAGATCTAACACAAGGGAAAGAAAATAACACGAGTGCTTGCTTCTGGAAAGCTGGAATTCACAATTAACCTCACTGAAAACTCGAGTGTTTGCTTTTGAAGTGTATGACTCTTTTGTGATTTTCGATGCTAAGTATTCTGCCTTGAGCCTCCTTTTATAGATGCAGATTAGGGCTTCTTCCAAGCTTAATTTCGAGCTGTATCTTGCTGGATTCTCTTGCAAAAATATCTTGACCAATCGGGCTTCACTTAAATAAAAAACATATCTTTTTAAGCTTCAGATTTGCTTTCAAAAATAACTAGCCAATCATGTCTTTAGTTTCTTCCCACCAACAGCTTTTGAATTCCACAAGACTTCACTTTATTTTTGAATCAAATCCTTTTAATACTTTGATCAAATTTAATTAAATCTCCACCGTTAATCCTCATGATTAAATCTGGACCGTTTGATCTTCTGTGCTAGTCCACATCTGGACCATACTAAGTGATATGTTGTGATCCTCTGATTTCGGCCAGCCCTGGACCACACTTTCTGATCTTCTGATCTCGGCCAACCTGGACTTGCAAACTAATCTGATGTGATCCTCTGATCTCGGCCAATGCTGGACCACACATTCTGACCTTCTAATTTCGGCCAACACTGGGTCATGGTCTGATCTTTTGATCTCAGCCAACACTGGGCCATATACTTAAATCTTGACCATTGATCTGAACCTTTTCCCTCTGATATGGACCAATTCTGAACTAGATCTGGATTGATCCAAGAGTTGTGTACATTGGCATATACATATTGCATTGGGATGGTTGACCTGTGAGTCATGATTGGATATGAGTTGATGAGTGGAAATCGACGTGTGCAAGTATCTTATGAATTCTAAGTTTCCAATGAGTTGTGGTGATGGTTGATTGTATTTGTACTTGCAACATGATTGATATATTAAACTTTTTGTTGTTTTGGAAAGTTGCAGATGTCATGCATTTTAAAAAGTGAGCATCCTTATTTATCATCGTTGTTATAGCATTGAAATATGCCATGAATGCATCTGTTATATTTGACATAATCGCTATGTGGTAATTGTTAATTTCGATTGGTCACCCTTTACAATTATTGTGGAAAATTGGGCTTTGCCCTCAGATGATACCTGAACCCGTATCACCGACGGACACTCTAACGACGAAGACGTCATTAGTTTTCCTTGATCTTCACATACGGAGTATTTATGGACAACCCAGAGGGACGGACAGTTGGGTGAAGACAATAGTTGTAGAGGATTCGGTGGAAACCGTGCTACTGTAGCTTTAGTGCATGATCAGACTAGACTTTTTGTATAGCGCCTAGTGTTGAGGGCTGTATTTATTTATTTTGGGATCATTGTATATCTTTTCCGCACTCTGATAATTTTTTGTGGGTCCAAGATACAGTTTTTGATGTATTTTATTTTGGTATATTTTGAAGATCAATTTCCCAAAATTATCTTACTTGGTTATAATCATGGTTTAATTAATTAATTACTTTTGTCGTTTGAATTTATGACGTTTTATTTTAAGAAAATGACTTAATGTAAATTTTATTTTAATTATCTTGAATTAATTCGAAAATTCTTTTATTTATTTGATTTTGGAAAAAAAAATACACTCGCGCTGTTTAAAACTCGGGGTGTTACATGATGGCTAGTGGGAGGAATGACGCTGCAATTGCTGAGGCTCTAGAGTCCATGGTAGGAGTTACAGTGCAGGCTCTACAGGCTTTAGCTGAATCCCAAGCTACTGCGCAAGCCTCTGCACAAGCTACTGCTCAAGCTGCACAGGTTGCTGCTCAAGTTGTTGCTCAAGCTAATAGTTACACTAGTGATCAAGGAAATGTGCAAATAAATGAGTTCATGGTGATGGATCGATTCCATAAGGCTAATCCTCCATCATTTGAAGGTCACTATAATCTAGATGGAGCCCATAAGTGGTTGCAAGAGATTGAGAAATTTTTTAGAGGAGTGGCATGTCTCAAAGGCCAAAAAGTGCATTTGGGAACTTTTATGTTGATAGAAGAAGCTGAACATTGGTAGGATAATGCGCGCCAACGTTTAGATAATGCAAGGACTGCAATTACTTGGACAGTATTCAGAAACATGTTCCTAGTCAAGTATTTTCCTGAAGACGTCCGCAATAGGAAGCAAATGGAATTTATCAAGTTTGAACAAGGTAATATGTCAGTGGCAGAATATGCCACTAAGTTTGAGGAGTTGTCCAGGTACTATCCAGTCTATGTAGGAGAAGCAGGAGAAAAATCTAAGTGCATCAAGTTTGAAATGGGACTCAGACCAAAGATCAAGAAGCAGGTTGGAATGCAAGAGATCCCTGACTTCCCTACCCTAGTGAATAAGAGTAGGATCTATGATGAGGATAGTCGTGCTGAAAAGGCACATTATCGAAACACTGGAACCATGAAGGACAAGATGCCTATGCATCATAATAGGGGAAAACCTTACTCTTTCCCTCCTAGTAAATTTGAAGGTCGTTCGAATTATCACCAACACGGTTCTCCAACTTGAAGAGGAAATGGTAATGGTAATGGAAAAGGAAATGAAAACAGTTATAGTTATGGGGGTGGTAAAGGAAACCCGAATGGAAGAGGAGTTAGTTATGTGAATAACAACAACAGGAGTCAAGTCTCGAGCAACAACAATAGTAACAGCAGTGATCCAGCTACTCCTATTTGATGTCACAAGTGTGGTAAGCAAGGTCACATGGAATTTGAGTGCATAGATGCTGCAGTTACTTGTTTTAATTGTCAACAACAGGGCCACATCAGCACCACATGCCCCTATCCAAAGAAGACTCCCCAATCCAGAAACCAGAGTTCCCAAGCCAGCCGACCTATGTCTAATGGAAGAGTCTTTGCCCTTAGTGGTGTAGGAGTAACTGAGAAAGACAACTTGATCCAAGGTACGTGTCTCGTAAGTGATACTCCTTTGTTTGTGCTATTTGATTGTGGTGCTACTCATTCCTTTGTGTCTCTTGATTGTGTTAGACGTTTAGGACTACCTGTGTCTCGTTTGCAGTATGATTTGATTGTGAATACCCCAACTAGTGACTCTGTTGACACCTCTAGTGTTTGTCATAATATTTCTATCCATGTGTGTGGAAAGGACTTCCGAGTTGACTTAATATGTTTACCTTTACGTCTAGTTGATGTGATCCTCGGTATGGATTGGTTATCTGCTAATCGACTTCGTGTAGATTTTTTTAGTAAACTATTGAATTCATGGAACCAGAAAAGAGAGAAAAGCCTAGCAATATATCCGCCAACCAAGTGAAGGCACTCTTGAAAGAAGATGCCCAGTTATACATGATCCTATCCTCGTTGGAACTTGAAGAAAAAGTGGTAGTACAAGATGTTCCTATTGTGTGTGAATTCCCTGAAGTATTCCCTGAAGATGTCAATAGTTTACCACCAGAGCGTGAGGTCGAGTTTAACATTGATCTTGTACCAGGTACTGGACCCATATCCATGGCACCTTATAGGATGTCTCCCTTAGAATTGTCTGAGCTTAAGAAACAATTGGAGGAGCTTTTAGATAAACAATTTATAAGACCTAGTGTGTCACCATGGGGTGCACTTGTGTTTTTGGTTAAAAAGAAGGATGGATCTATGAGGTTGTGTGTGGATTACCGCCAACTTAATAAAGTGACAATCAAGAATAAGTACCCACTACCTAGGATAGATGATCTTATGGACCAATTGAGAGGATCCTGCGTATTTAGTAAGATCGATTTGAGATCAGGTTACCATCAGATTCGAGTGAAGTCTTCTGATGTCTCGAAAACCCCATTTAGGACCCGTTATGGCCACTATGAGTACTTGGTCATGCCTTTTGGTGTTACTAATGCACCAACGGTGTTTATGGATTACATGAACCGAATCTTTCATCCTTACCTAGACTTATTTGTGGTTGTGTTTATAGATAATATCTTAGTGTACTCTAAGACTAAGGAAGAGCATGGTGAACATTTAAGGATAGTCTTGCAAACTCTTAAGGAAAAACAATTATTTTCCAAGTTGTCTAAGTGTGAATTTTGGTTATAGGAAGTGAGTTTCCTAGGACATGTAATTTCAAAAAGAGGAATAGTTGTTGATCCTGCTAAGGTAGAGAGTGTCTTAGAATGGAAAACACCAAAATCAGTTACTAAGATTAGGAGTTTCCTAGGACTGGCAGGTTATTATCGTAGATTCATAGAAGGATTCTCCAAGTTGGCCTTACCTTTAACTAAGTTGACCTAGAAAGGGGAATTGTTTGTGTGGGATACCCATTGTGAGAATAGTTTCCAAGAGCGTAAGAAACGATTCACCCCTGCACCAATCTTAGTGTTACCTAACCCGAGCGAACCCTTTGTAGTATATTGGGACGCGTGTGGCTCAAGATTAGGTGGAGTGCTTATGCAGGATGGAAAATTCGTAGTGTATGCTTCTAGGCAACTGAAGATTCATGAGAGGAACTACCCTACCCACGACTTAGAACTAGCAGCAGTTGTCTTTGTACTTAAGATGTGGAGACACTATTTGTACGGATCTAGATTTGAGGTTTTTAGTGATCATAAGAGCCTTATGTACCTTTTTGACCAAAAGGAATTGAATATGCGGCAACGTAGGTGGATGGAATTTCTTAAGGATTTTGATTTTGAACTTAACTATCACCCTGGAAAGGCCAATGTAGTGGTTGATGCCTTGAGTAGGAAGAATTTGAGTGTGTCCGCTTTAATGGTTAAGCATAGCGAGTTGTTGGAACAGTTTAGAGACCTTAGTTTAGTTTGTGAATTGACACCAGAAAGTATTAAATTGGGAATGTTAAAGGTGACTAGTGGACTATTAGAAGAGATTGAAAAGAATCAGAAGTTGGACTTATACCTTTTTGATAAGTTACAACTGTTTGACCAGGGGAGAGAACCTGATTTTAAAATGGGTGTGGATGGAATTTTGAGATTTAAGGATAAAATTTGTATACCCGATGTAGAGGAGTTAAGAAAGATAATCTTAGAGGAAGGACATAGGAGTTGTTTAAGTATTCACCCTGGTGCCACAAAGATGTATAAGGACCTCAAGAAGATATTTTGGTGGCCTAGGATGAAAAAAGATGTTGTTGAGTTTGTATATGCTTGTTTGACTTGTCAAAAGTCTAAGGTAGAACACCAGAAACCTTCACACTTGAGGCAACCTTTGAGTATTCCTGAATGGAAGTGGGATAGCATCTATATGGACTTTTTTGTAGACTTACCTCGAACTCCAAAAAAATATGACAGTATTTGGGTTATTGTGGATAGATTAACCAAATCTGCTCATTTCATTTCGATACACATAACTTATTCTATGGAAAAGTTAGATGAATTATACATAAAGGAAATTGTTAAGTTGCATGGAATCCCATCGAGTATAGTGTCAGATAGAGACCCTAGATTTACCTCTAAATTTTGGCAAGGTTTACAAAGTGCTTTGGGCACGACCTTATGATGAGTTCAGCCTATCACCCACAAACAGATGGTCAAACTGAAAGAACCAATCAATCCCTGGAAGACTTATGAGAGCTTGTGTGTTGGAACAAAGTGGAAGTTGGGATAGCTTTTTGCCACTTATAGAGTTTACCTATAACAATAGTTTTCACTCTAGTATTGGAATGGCCCCTTTTGAGGCGTTTTATGGAAGGAGGTGTAGAACCCCTCTATGCTGGTTTGAGACGAGCGATAACCTTGTGTTAGGACCCGAGATTTTCCAACAGACTACTGAAAAAGTAAAAATGATTCAAGAAAAGATGAGAGCGTCTCAGAGTAGGCAAAATAGTTACCATGATAAAAGAAGGAAATACCTCGAGTTTCAAGAAGGTGATCATGTATTTCTGAGAGTTACTCCAACAACTGGGGTTGGTCGGGCGTTAGAAATGCGAAAGCTTACTCCTCGGTTTATAGGACCCTACCAAATTCTTAAACATGTCGGTAACGTAGCATATCAAATCGCGTTGCCTCCGTCTCTTTCTAATCTGCATAGTGTTTTTCACGTGTCTCAACTTCACAAGTACATTTTCGATCCTTCACATATAATTAAGTCAGACAAAGTCCAAATAAAAGAGAATCTAACTTTTGAGACCTTACCGCTACGGATTGAGGACCAGAAAGTCAAATAATTAAGGGGTAAGACAATTTCATTGGTTAAAGTTGTCTGGGGAGGTGCTGTTGGTGAAACTGCTACGTGGGAAGTCAAAAGTCAAGTGCGTGATTCGTATCCAGAGTTGTTTTCCTCAGGTAAATTTCGAGGACGAAATTTTTTTTTACAGGGGGAGAAATGTAACACCCCAATTTCTTATTATTATACTTTAATTATAAAATATAATGCACAACTATTATTATCCGTATGTTGACATGTGCGATAATTTCCTTCGTGTTTGTCCTATGTGTTCGCCCTGATGATTTATTCAAATTATTAATATTAATAATATTCAATTTTGTTTTAAAATATATATATATATATATATATATTTATATAAAAAAGAAAATAAGAAGTAAACGTGTGTGTTGCTACATTAGTCTATTAACTTAAGCATTAGTAGAGTGGGTTTATGATTGTAGTAATAATAACAATAATAATAATAATAATGATAATAATAATAATAATATTAATAATAATAAGGGTCATGGTCTAAGTGTATAGGTATGATAATAAGCCTAATAATATACCTAATACTACTAGTACGTATAGATAGGTATATAAGTGACTAAAGGAGGCTGTCGTGCATTCCGTGTCTGTTTCCCCGTTCTATTAGGAAGAAAAAAATTGAATTGACTATTGCCCTGTTGCATCCAGCCGCAACTCTTTATAACAAAATCATACATTGATTTCAAAGACTAGGCTGTTAGAGACGGTGATTGGCGAAGACGCGACACATTACATCAACGGATCAGCTTCGTTGAGAAAAATCTTCAGCCAAGGTAAGGGGTGAGATGAGGTTCGATATTATGAGTATAAAATGACATAAGACGAACGAGAATACTGAAATTCCCAGATATTCATTCGGGGCTTACTACGTATTGTCGAGCCCTATTGAGTGATAATAATTAATTAATAATATATGGATGGTAATAGGGAGGACTAAAATACATTTTAGCAACCTATAGAATTGCTGTGAATTTATATATATCAAGATTTCATATGATCTAGTTTTATGAACCTTATGCTGATTGTTAATGTATGAATGATATGTACTTGAGTGTTCTTGTAACTTGATTGAAATTATGATATTACTTGAATGTCCTACATGTTTGATTTATTATTATGTGATTGGACTGTGTATTATGAGTAGTGTAGACCAAATATTGGGGTTTTATTGTGATTGACTAATATATATATATATATACATATATATATAATGATGAATATTGTGAAGTACAACTGAAAATTATTGAGTTATGATAATCCAGTACGTATGAGATAGATGTTGTAGTTTTGGAGTGAGGATTATTTTGTCATCATATAGGGAGGGTTTGACAAACCTAATGATTCGGGGAAGTACAACTGAATGAGCCTGATCCTGGAGGGCTACAGTCAAACCGTAAGGGAAGACTGATAGACCTTGGGGGTACATCTAGTTGGGAATTCCTATGTGGATTAGTGGGTTATTCGCTAAGGCCGGGAGCTACCGTGCAAAACAAGAGTACCCCGACCGTCGCGTATATGTGTCTCGGGTTGAGTTGAGGGGATCTATGAGGACTTGGCCATTCATGAATTATCTGTCCACTCTTGTAGTGGCATAGTATCAGGCCTCCTAACCAAGTACTTCAGAGTAGAATGGTACCAAGTGATGAAGAAGTATAAAGTATAGGACATGCATAACATTTTCTCCCTGTGACTGTTTTATTGTGATTGAATTAGATTAACCTTGATATTATGTTCTGGAACGTTCTCATGTTTGTGTTAATTTGATTACTTATGTGTTCTTCTCGTTTAAATTATACTATTACATAATTTCAATACTCACCCCTCATTGTTGGTGTTTGGCATTTGCGATGGACGTAGACAAGCTGCGAGCTGCAGGTGAAGATTAATACTTTCAGGGTGTAGGAAGCCATCTCATCTTGAAGACTTTTATCATCTTCCTTCTGTTTATTTCATATTTGAACATCTGTAATTTTGGGAAATTTTGCTCTGATAGTAACATCGGGTTGGGACTACATTTATAATTATCAGTAACTTATGTACGTGTGCTTCAAAAAGAATTTAATTTGATCACTGTTATGACCATCGAATTGTTAAGCTGATGGAAACTTTGGACTAATATGACTTGTCCATGATTAAGTGATACTTTTGCCTTAAAGAAATCGTTCAAAAGTTTTATTTATTTATATTCTATTATTTTTAAATTAAAATTTGAAGAAATATTTTTTTTTAAAATAAATTTGGGATTTAGGGTATCACAAATACAACCATCGAAGCACTAGGTCTTATACAACAATACTAGTCTGATCTGATCATGCACTAAAACTATAGTAGCAAGAGTTACTGCCACGCCCTCTACTGGTCTCATTCGACACCGTGGCTCACCTCGACGTGACATCATCCTCCTCATCAACTAGAGAAGGATCAGTCTCCTCTGAAGTCAGATCTATCCATGATCTAGATCGCTTCGGCGGCGCCGGAATCTCAAAGCATTCCTCTACTGGTCTGGACAGACCTGGAATGTCGACCTCTGCTGGCGTCGGCCCTCTGTCCTTTTCACCCGCCTCTGGCTCAGGTACCGCATCTCCTGCTGCAACGGTGAGAGTCACTACACCTATAGTGTTCTCCGTCTTAACCCCAGCTGTCGAACACTCTGCGTCCGCAAATACTCCGTAAGTCTCCAGTACCAGTCCGGAAGGTACCGGAAAATCGATTCGCGCTTGAGTGTGCTCCACAAAAGACACTGCCCCAGCGATCCTGCTAGTCTTCACCAATCTCCCCGCATATGTGGCCCTGCTTGAGGCGGGGTCGTACACCCAAGCAGTCGGTACGTGAAAATCAAGGAAATCTAATGTTGTTTCCGTCGTTAGTGTAACCGTCGGTGGTACGGGTTTAGGTATCATCTGAGGGCAAAGCCCAATTTTTCCACAATAATGTAAAGGGTCACCAACCGAAATTAACAATTAACATTTAGTAGTTATGTCAAAGATAACAAATACATACATGACATGTTCCAACACTATAACAACAGTGATAAAATAAGTATACTCACTTATTAAAAATGTATCTACATTTTTGAGAAACATACGATTTAACATACAAATCATGTTGCAAGTCCAAATACAATCAACAATCACAATAACTCATTAGGAACTTAGAATTTTAAGATACTTGCACACATCGATTTCCACACATCAGCTCATATCAATCATGACTCTCAAGTCGACCATCCCAATGCAATGTGTCTATGCCAATGTACACAAATCTGGAATTTCCAGGATGAAAACCTTCCTTGAAAGGTGCGTAAATCATAATTTTACCGCCTATCACATGCCAAAGTACTAATTACCAAGGTGTAGTCGCATCATAGACTAGCCCGATTTACTTGTGTTAGCCTATCACAGGCCCTACACATAAGTTAAATCCCCGTAAGGATAAGATGGATTGTCAAATACACGCGGAACCACCCCGTAGCCCATCACGGTCACTACTTAACTTCGTGGCCCATCACGATCACCACATAACAACAAAACCCTCCTCGAAGGGGTGTAAATCGTAATTGTACCACCTATCACAGGCCAAAGTACTAATTACCAAGGTGCAATCACAACATAGACTAGCACGATTTACTTGTGTTAGCCTATCACAGGCCCTACACATAAGTTAAATCCTCGCACGGATAGAATGGACCGTCAAATACGCGCGAAACCATCATGTAGCCCATCAAGGTCGCCGCTCAAACTCTGTGGCCCATCGCGGTCACCACCTGACTATGCAATGTATGAGTGTACTCTGTTTCTCTACACTGAAATCAGTACGTACATGCAAATATGGAACCCGTCCACTTCATCACCATGTCAAACAATTTCAAAGAATCCCATATAGTTTATCATATGTCTTACAAATGTTTTCCAAATACTTAAGTGCATAAACCAATGTTTAAAAATAGAATTTTTGGAAAAAAATCCAATCTGTATTCGAATACAGCTTCCTTGCAGCCGAATACAGATGCTAAAACAGTGGCAAAATCAGCAATTCTGTATTCGAATACGGGGTTGTCGTAGCCGAATACAGATGTGAAAGTCAGTAGCAAAATTTGCAATTCTGTATTCGAATACGAGGTTGTCGTAGCCGAATACAGATGAGAAGTCAGAAGCAAAAATTGCAATTTTGTATTCGAATACGACAAGGTCGTAGCCAATTACAGATGTTAAGTCAGTAGCAAATATCACGTAATTGTATTCAAATACGGAGTGTCGTATTCGAATACGAGATTCAAAATTTGAATAAAAACTGAAATTTTATAGAAGTGTATTCGAATACGCCAGTGTCATATCCGAATACATCTTCGAAAATAGTGGGATTTCCAGTAAATTTCAATACAGTTTCAAACTCTTTCCTTTGAAAAACCAACACAAAAACCATAACACAACCACAACTTATTTAACCACCAAACTCATAACATCATCAACACAACAGAATGATTTCTTACTTATCAACAACAACTAGACCACAATACCTCAGCAAAATGCATCTTGGTCATCAACAACAACAACAAAAACATCATCAACACAATAACACAACAACTTCCTTTACAACAAAACTCAGAACATCATCAACACAACATAAATGATTTCTTGCTCTACAACAACAACAGAAAACAATATCTCAGTAAACATTGCATCTTGATCATCAACAACAACAACACAAAACAATGGCAGTTTTATTGTCAAAACATAACATCACGTTTTGAACATTCATAACACAATAATCATCCATCAAACATGCATTTAAAGTCCCTATATGCAATCTAAAAAGTTGGAATGAGCCCCTTACCTTCGTTACATTTTCTTGCTCGTTTTCGTTACCGCGACTAAAACCGGCGAAACACTCGCTCACGTCGTCGCTATCAAAGTTGGTTCTCTAGCACCGTAATGATGAGAGGAGTAACTTTCCCTCTTGACACTCTTCGATTTGAGGCTTGGATTTCGAAGTAATGTGAGTTTTGAGTATCCCTTTTTTTTTCGCCCACACCAACAAAATGAAGAAGAAGAAAAAGAGAAAGAAGGTTGGCGCGGGAAGGTGAGGGAGAAACTGTTTCTGATTTTCTGATTTCCTTCCTTCTCACTTGCATGTATATATATATACACATATTATTGCCACCTATTATATATAAATATATATAATAGTATACTTAAAACTTAACCCTCAAGTAACTAAATACTCCCGTCGCAACTCTATTGACGGATAATTTGTCCTGTATTAATTCTTCGTTAATATAATTAAATTATTCTTCATCGAATAATTTTAGCAAATCTCAATATATATATATATATATATAGATATATATTTAATAATTAATCTATAAAATAATTTAAACTTGACTGAAAAGTCCAAATAGTTTAAATACAAAATATCCCAAAATTGCGTAAATTAATATTTAAAATTAAGGGTCTTACAATTTCAATAGCATACATAGCAGCAAAAAGCTTGGCATGAAATGATGTATTCATACCCAAGTAATCCGAGAAGCTGATGATGTATAAAAAGTAAGTATATGAGTTATCGTATCCACTTGTGTGATATGTAGCCGTTCAAAAAGTTATGGTTCGAAGTGAAATAATATAAGAGTTTTGTTCATTGATTCAATTAGATTAAAAAAAAGTAATTAAACTTAACGATGAGATTAAATTGTTGGGGTTAGATTTTATCAATCACTTTCTCATGTATCCTATTGATCAATTACACATATCTGTATTAATATAACAGCATTGTTGCTATTCACGCGTTATTTATTCCGTAATAACGATGAGAGATCAACTGTCTTGCTTACACGACGGTTCCTTAGCCTGTTAACCAATAAGTCGCATTAACACAGTTCGAGACTATTATACCTAAATCTATTCCTAGAGTTTAGATTCAATAGATGTTTATCCTAAATCAAGATCTAAAATGTATTTTTCAATAAAACTTCAAATGAAATATCAAATGATGAGTGATCAACTCATAGCAAGCATTAAGAACAAGGATAAACATTGATATTCATGAACAACTAGAATATATATAACTATAAATCAAAAGAGATACAAAATAGTATGATTGATTACATCTTGTCGCAACCTAAAATTTCGAGGGTTAACTTGAATTCAATGGCGTCGCTACAAAAGTTTATTTTAATAGCGAAAACATTGAGAAACTCTTAAAAACAGAAAAAATGATATTTGAAACCAGATTTAAGGTTCGGGCGTTGGTTATGTGTAGAGAAGGTATTAACATCCATTAAAAAACCGTTACCTATAATTAATTGTGCAAAAATTTATTTCTCCATATTAGTTAAATGCGAATATAATTTTTTATAAATGTGATGCTGAAAACAAAATAATACTCAAAATAGAGAGAAGAAAAAAAGTTTTTTTTATTGTGCTTGACAAGAGTGCAATCTTGCTCCTACGTATCTCTAAGTGCGATGGAAAAATCAAATGTACGTAGTTCTTAGGTAAAAAATGCAGTTGTGTTGATTGCTTTTGAAAATGTGTTTTGTTGTTAATATACAAGTTATGGAAAAAAAACATAATTTGAGAAAATGAGTTTGCTTTATTTGAATAATTGTGTTTTTATATATATATATATATAAAAAAAAAAAGAGTTTTAGGCTATCAAATTATACAATTTGTGTCTCAAAAACTCAATGATTAAAAAAATATCTCATCTAGTTAACCCGTTTAAGAATATTTTTTTTATTTTTTGTTATAAAAATGAGCTTTAAAACCACCAACTTGTCTACCTTGTGTCTTAACAACTCAAAGATAAAAAAGATGTCACATCTAATTAATCAAATTTAAAAGTCCATTTTTGATTAATTAATTTATAAAAATAAATTTTAGAACCATCAAGTTGTACAACTTGTGTCATAATTAAAAACATGTCACATCTAATTAATCTTTAATAAAAAAAAAATTTGTGTTTTTCTTTTAAAGATTCAATATTTGTTAGAAACTAATTAAACTTAATATAAAAAGGTTGGACTTGTTAAAAAAATGAATGCGGAAGACGTGATGCTAAAATAAAACAAATGGGTATAGAGACCACAACCTAATTTTAATATATAATACAAATTAAGACAATTTGCACCACCATTATTGACTTTAAGACATTTTGTTTGACTATCTTATTTTTACCGGATCATGTTTACATTCATGCAATTAATTACTACTACTATTTCAACAGTAAATTGACCTCTAGGATTAGTATAAATAGGGTCAATTTTTCCATGTATTTTCATCTTGAAGTTTATTAAAAATTGAGGGTTCTCTTTTGAGATATTGAGAGTGGATTCTCTCTAAGCTTTTGAGTCAGTTACCTTCACAATACAAATGCAGATCCTTAAAAATGAATCACAAACTTTCAGAATTCACAAACTTGAGTTCAAAAATACACCACTTTCTACACTATGGAAATCAATTACCATATCAAGTTTTTTTTTTTAATAGAAAATTTTACTCCATATCCCCACATTTATACTCATAATCTCACATTTTAATAAAAATAAAATTTTACCCTCTTTTTTAAATGAAATTCAAATTATATCTTTTGTGGTACAAGTTTGTATTTCGAAAAACGTTTTTCAAGTTTTTCGTAGCACAAATGAATTCGGAAAACTTAAAACAAAATTTTCGGAACACAGTTTGAGTTTTTTAGAAAAACTTGTGTTCCGAAAAGCTTTTTAAAAGTTTACCGGAACACATTTGTATTCCGAAAAATTTGAAAAAAAATTTCTAGAACACAAATTTCGAATTTTTAAAAACACAATTGTGTTTTAGAAAACTTTTTTTTAAGTTTTTTAGAACATAAATGTGTTCCGAAAAACATAAAAAAAAAAATTTCGGTACACCAAATTTGAATTTTCTGACATATTCCAAAGTTTTTTTTGTAAGTTTTTTAAAACTCAAGTTGAATTTAGTGGAGTAAAAAAAAAATAGTAAAATAAATAGTTTATATAAAATATAGAAGTATAAGATTTTAAACTTTTAAAAACTCACGAGATTATTGATATGAAGTTCAAAGAAGTTCGAAACAAACTCTGAATACAATTCTAACAATATAAATCAAAAACTGAGGAATAACAAAAACAGAGTTATTAAGAATGACAAAAGTTACTTAATACAACTGAATAATAAGATATAAATATTAAGGCCTTTAAAGACTAAATTACCCATAAAACGAATATAAAATTTCAATAACATATTTACCAGAAAGATCATGAATGAGGCCACGGGAGAACTCTTCAAAGTCACTAAAACGCGTCGTAGTACTACTACTCGTACTGGTGGTGGTTACTCACTAACCTAAAATGTCGTTAGTGTTAATTTCAAGTTGCTTTGATTTCTTTTTGCTCTACTAATTCATTTCTATTTGTATCTAATATTGCAATCATTATTCATTAATTATTATTAGCAAAATATTAGTAGTTTAATTTTGAATACACCGGTTTTTGAAAGTGAAGAAATTAGACTTTAAATAATCAAAATAGTCTTTAAAAAATACAACTCACTAAAGATAGAGATTAAAGTAATTTAGGTTTTTAGTCGAGTCAAAGACCAAAGTAAAAACACCCTACACTTACTTTCAAGAAGTAAAATAGTGGTTTATCTACTGGACATTTCCATTTCTAGGTGTAATTTATAAGTTCAATTTTGCTACCCACATCCCTCAAATTTTTTATAAAAACGAAATACCCAAAATGTCCTTGCTTATTTATATCATTTTTTAAACCTCAACCTCTCTTTCTATCTTCATCTTCAATCCTAACATCTCTTTCTATCTTCATCTTTTACCTCACACTCATATTCATCATTTTCTCTCACACCCCTCAAATTTTTTATAAAAGCGAAATACCCAAAATGTCCTTGCTTATTTATATCATTCTTTAAACCCCAACCTCTATTTCTATCTTCATCTTCAATTCTAACCTCTCTTTCTATCTTCATCTTTTACCTCACACTCATATTCATCATTTTCCCTCACACCCTCTCATCTTTCTTCCTCTATTTTCAACAACTTCAACATATTCATTACCTCTCATTTACATCAAGTTTGCATCAATCTTATTCTTATTCTTATTCTTCTTCTTGTTTTTTACAATATTTAGTTAGGGTTATGTGATTGAAAATGATTTTTGTGAATATGAAACTCATTTTGTCAACTGATTTTGGTTACGCAAACTGAGTCTGCCCATAAACCTATATGAGCTGAGTTTGCGTACATGAACTTAGTTCGCATACGTGAATTTAGTTTGCGTTGGACATACGTGAACTCAGTTTGTGTAGGACCTACTTGAACTGAGTTTGCGTACGTGAATTCAGTTTGCTTAGGATTTACGTGAACTCAGTTTGTGTAGGACTTACGTGACTGAACAGAGATTGTATCGCAACATATTTGATTGTGTTTTGATTATGATATGGTTATGTAGAAATGGTGCGCACTATGTTTACTGATAGAACATGTCGAGTTATAATTAATGATACTGCTAATGATAAGGGTACTGCTAATGATGAGGGTCGTCGTGTTAGACTAATCGCTTCTGCACGGACTCAACGTCTTGAGGTGCAGTAGGAAGTGCAACGGGAGAGGTGGGCACAACAGAACAACGACATTACAATAGCAATAGCAAGCACAACAAGAGAAACATTCCCAACAAGAAGAACAGACCCAATAGGAAGAGCAAACACAACATGAGGCCCAACTAGAGCACATGGATGAACCTCCATAGGCTGATGGATATTCTGGTGGTCTTGTTGACAAGACAGTCCTTAGGACATTTGTTGATCACATGGCCTCTCGACTTTGGGATGGAGTGGTAATTTTCTCTAAAGCTAAGAGTATTTAGCAAAGGAAAAAATTGAAAGAAGCTGTGATTGAACATAAAGAGGTGGAGCAGTTGGTTTAGAGTTCAGGATTATATTCATTGCTAAAATGCAGTTATGAAATGATCGACAAAGGGATCATATCTGCTTTCGTAGAGAGGTGGCATCGAGACACCAACAACTTTCATCTTCCAATTGGGGAGATGACAGTTACTCTAAATGATGTTTCCTCTATTTTGCATATACCCATCACTGGAGTATTCTTTAGTGTCAATGTATTTAGCAGATATGACGGTGCAAATTTATTAGTTGAACTTCTTGGATTTACTGATTCTTCTGTTTATGCTGAGTTTAATGTCACGCGAACAACCACAAGTCGATATACTTGGCTACTTAGCACTATCGTGACCAGCATTGGGAAATGGCTACAAGGGCATTTCTACTATTTTTTGTTGGTTGCACCCTTTTCAGCGACAAGAGTGCCTTCGCAGTTAGCATTGCCTACCTAGAGTGCTTATGAGACTTCAACTCATGTGGGGATATGCATGGGGTACTGCTGCTCTTGCTTACCTATATGACAATCTCCATTAAGCTAGTATGCATTAGACCAGAACGGTTTATGGGTATCTGACACTCTTACATGTAAACTCAATGGTTGTTTATTATGTTGATAATTTCTATTATTAATTCTAAACTAATGATATGTTATTATATATGTCCAGGCTTGGCTTTATGAGCATTTCCTAATATTATGTGTAGATTTTTGTAGACCTTCTCCTAGATATGTTGAGGACAACCCTAAAGCACTTCGATGAAAGCTGAAGAGGGATTAGAGTTTGGTTCTTCCACATAACACCACCAAGATGGATCAGGTTGATTTATCTCTTTTTGATACCTTACTTTTGCCATTTTTGGGTGCATCATTTGTTTTAACCTTATCAACAGGTGGACACATCGATGTAGTGGATGGATATGCGATCTCTCGTAATTTACCTTTAAGTGCAATCTTGCCTGGTACATCAAGTTCATCAAAGTTTATCAACACACTCAGACTGTAGATATGCAAATCCCACACAAAATGTCATTTCAATAGAAGTAACACTAATAATCTCAAGTAATGGTATTCGATATCTGCAAGTCTTGTATGTGCTATCCATAATCAATACTATGTGAAAATTATTTACAAGAGTGACAACATATGGATAGCCCAGAATATGTCCCTCAACTCATCTGAACCCTTTACCTTCCTATATCAGTACATGTATTTGTCGCGTTCCATCAATGTCATTAAATGTTGCATTTCCGTTCTATTACCTCTAAGTGATGAACGATATGCTTGACGTGCATTGTAAACTTGTTTGATTGTCATTAAACTTTCATCATTATGATTTAATGTCATTAATATGTTTCTTGGTTTGATTATATTCTTCGTCATATCACCAAGTACATCTTTATCTTTATGAGACAATCAGCCTAGGAAAAATAACTAGTCACTTTTTTGGCCAATTCGTGGTTATGGAGACCACATGCTACATGCAGATACCATCCCTCACCAACACTTGATGGTGTTTCTCTCAATCTAAATGGACATTCATATTTTTTAGTCCAAGTACTCCTTATAGGTTTAGGATTCTTCCAAGGCCTATATTTGCTGCTTATTTCACAACCAAGAATTAATTTTGTCTTTATTCTTGGTCGTACCGTTGCAGTTTCAGATCTAAAAATTGTTGGAACCAAGTTGGTTCTTGCAATTAAAGTTTTGATGTTAACAAATGTATTTTATGAAAATCATATTTTGACTTAGAAGAAGAATGAAAAATCAGAAGATGTCATCAGAAGCATAAACCAGAAAATGACGTCACCAGAAGCAGAAATCAGATGATGTCACAAAAAAATCTTTGTATTTGCAAAAGATCATATTCATGACGATGATAAAGGTGGAAAAGAACTCATTTGGATTTGAAGAACCTTAATAATCTGTATTTTAAATTTTTATATATTTTTAAAAATTAATTCCAAAATATAATTTGTTGATTTGGTCGGCCAACTCAACACTATTAAGGGATACATCAAAATCTAACAACCATGTGGATTTCTTTTTAATGGTCATAAACAAAAATTCAAAAACCGGACTCCGATGTACACGTTTTGCAACATAAAGGAGTAATATAGATGAAAAAAAAACTTAAAAGATCAGTTTAGAAAAAAACTCAAATTTAAAAGAGTGTAGGTGCAATTTTGTCATTTTTGTATAAAATTTATTTTTGATATATTGTAATTAAATAAAAATTTTATTTTATTTTTGAAGTGAAAAAGTATTTTTTTTCTTAAAAATATTTAAACTCACATAATATGCAAAAATACCCTAACATAACATTAATCCCTCATCTAGTGCGGTCCTTAAATATTTGTGGTTTTTACTGAAAATCAGCATCGTCTCCTTAAACTACATCTTTATAAATCTAGATTTCTTTCGATGCTCTTCTTATCTTGCTTCTAGGTAACGTGATATATATGACATTTATTATAATATATTAAAATAAACTCTCATACTATTATGACACATCATCTAACATTGTGTCATTTCATTCAAATATTAGCACCTCAACAAAAATCTCATGTGACACATCTAAAAGGTACTCTTTCATTCCCCTCTTTTATCCTCCTTATTATTCCACTTCCAATTTGCTTTAACACATATTTATTATTATTATTATTATTATTATTATTATTATTACTATTTAGCGTATAATATTATGTATAACTATTCATGTGCCATGAGTTACAAATTAAAGTACAATCAATATTAGTTAATCAATACACATTGCTCCTACATCATTATTGATAACAATTTTTTTTATGGTTTTAACTCAAATTAATATATTGGTCCTTTTAAACGCTTCTCGAGAAATATTTTTCTATGGTTTTATCATATATTGTTTATGTTTATTTAGAAATTGGAAGACAATGACACATACACTTTAGTCTCTATTTATTAAAAATAAAATTGAAACTCCAATATTTATTTTGTCGTTATATTTTGTTTAATAACTTTTATTGTTGCATTGCACTATTGTGCCTCGTCCAATTCTAAATTTGTAATTGTTTAAATTGTCGATAATTTTTTCTTATTAACCATTTTCACATGCCTTATGCAATTAACTTTTGGATTGGAGGCCCGCCACTGACACGAGAAAACCTTCCAGATACGTATGAGTTTTCATAATCCCACTTTATTAACTCAAAAAGAAACCTCTTTGCAGCCCAATTATTTTCAAAGTAGATGTGAAGGTGCAAACATGGGAAGGGGGATTGAATTGTGTTTGACATAGTTGATAATTTTTTGTAATTAATAAAAAAAAAACTTGTTCGGTTTTGGTGACTTATTTGGACTATAAACAATCGGGTTAAGAGGCAGCAAACATTGAAAACATCAATAATTTGACACATAGATTTATCTTGGTTCACCACTAACTTGGCTACATCCAGTCCCCTTATTTAGAAGTCTTTAATCCACTAATTCAAATACTTTGAATTACAAACCCCTGACCCTCCAATCCAGTATTCCCAAATAGTCTGACAACCCCATACTTTTGAGGAACTAACCACCTTGACCCTACAAGCCAAGTCTTCTCCTAACAACCTGACAACCTCAGATTGAAGAAGGAACTAAACCATTATCGGATTGGATGCAATAGATTGAAACTTTAAGTGTTTGCTTCTAACAAAGCTGATAATAGTAATAACTCTTACACTCTAAGAAAAGAACACTCAAAAAATATTTGTAACTTGAACAAGTGTTTCTCTCTTTGAACTCCAAGATGATTTTGAGCTTATGAGTTCTTCTACTCTTTATTGATTTTTGATATTTTTCTTATTCAGCCTTGAGTGTGTATTTATAGTTAAAATTTGGGCTTCAATTTAGTCCTTGATAAATTCTGAATTGTATATTCTTTAGATTAAGTTTGTAAATTCTTCAAATTAATTATGTTTGTATTTTGTTCAAATTGAGTTTGCAAATTCTTCAAATTGGTTCTATTTGTATTTTGTTCAGATTGAGTATATAAATTCATCAGATTGATTCTGTTCATATTTTCTTATTCACCCTTGAGTGTGTATTTATAGTTAAAATTTGGGCTTCAATTTAGTCCTTGTTTAATTCTGAATTGTATCTTCTTTAGATTAAGTTTGTAAATTCTTCAGATTGATTTTGTTTGTATTTTGTTCAGATTGAGTTTGTAAATTTTTCAGATTGGTTCTGTTTGTATTTTGTTCAGATTGAGTTTGTAAATTCGTCAGATTGATTCTGTTCATATTTTGTTGTAGATAAATCTTGATCAAATCTTCTATAAATCTTCTTCAAATCTTGATCAAATATTCTTCAAATCTTGATCAAATCTTCTTCAAATCTTGACATATATTCTTCAATTATAAATTTGAATCAAATCTTATTTTAGATTTTCTTCAATTATAAATCTGAATCAAATCTTATTTTAGATTTTCTTCAAAAACACGAATCTTCTTTCATACTCTTTGAAGTCAAATATATTGTTATCATAAAATACTTTTATCATCATCAAAACTCTAAATATAAAACCTTGTTTCCAACAGATAGAGTTGAAAAATTCTGTTTTTGCACAAATAGTTTTTGAGCAAATATTATTTTGTAACATATTATAGCTATTTGCTCACTTTTCTCAAAACCTTGATTGTTGTTAGGTAGAATATTGTTTTTGCAGACATATTTGATCTCATCTACGACATGAAAATATAGTGACTCCCCAAAAGACAAAGAATATTGTCCATATTCAGCTTCATAGTAGTGTTATAATTGTGACCTATGTGCCGTTTATAGATAAAAGAATAATGTTTAATATTTAAAATTAAGAAATTATTGGTTGTTTTTTTTACAGAGATTTTTTATGTTGTCAAAATTTTTAAAAATACTATCTATTTGAAGTTTCTACCTCTATTTTACTTCTACTCAACCTTACATATATGAGTTGTTTGTGAAAATTCTCAAGTCAGGTTGTATAGAAGTCTCATATTCAAGACATTGAAATTTAGATTTGTCATTTCTTTCACAGGGTTAGAAATGAAATGAATATCAAATGATAAAATCATATATATATATATATATATATATATTTAACAATATTTTGATAATAAATTTAGATTTGTTCTTTGACTTTTTCTAATAATATTTTTCTAATAAGAGAGCAATTGTTACTTGCTAACATTCATTTTGTCTTGCCATTTCTAATTCTACTTTTTACTTTGTATTTTCCCTTTTGTATCCTCATCTGAATGTGTCAACTTAGATAATTTCATGCTCAATCATTTTAAAATTATAATTACATGACAACACAACACAAGTAAAAAAAAAAAGCATGACTAATGTGATTTTACGATAGATAATTACATATATTAATATTTTTTAAAATATTTTTAAGATTTTTAATATATTTATGAGTTTGTTTGTAGGATGGTTTTCAATATGAGTTTATTTGAAAAAATTATTATTTTTGATTTTATGAATCCTAACCGCACATTTGAGAGAGTGATTTATTTTTTGGTTGAATATTTGAGAGAGTGATGAATGTTTAATAATTAGTATTTCTTTAAAATAATGTAGTAATTAAAAAGATGTAAATTTTAACATATTAATTTTAATAGATTATTTGGTCCATCATATAGACCATAAATGATTTATGGTTAATGATTAATACTTATTACTGCATTTTAATGCGTAAATATTTTTTTACATAATATTCTTTTTGTTCTATGTTCTTATAATCTTTAATGAATGAAATGTGATATAAGACATTAAATTATAAATCAGTTGATCAAACATTTAAATATTTTTTATCGGTTTTAAATCTTATTCATTCATTAAAATATAACTAAAATTTTAACATAATAATCAATGCGTAAAATTTAATATAGAAATTAGTTGCAATTATGTTCCCTAAAATGTTCTACATATTCTCAAACGTGTGTTTATAAACTCATATATGATCGATTTCTAATTATTAGGCAATAACGTTAATTATTATGAATTTTCTGTTTCAACAATTCATCACTTTAGAGTGATATTGTATCAATTTAAATTAATCTGCACTGGTGACATTAAATCTTCAAATCATAGCATTGAACAAAATAAAAGTATTTCTCATCAACACCGAATCACTTTACTAGTGGCTTGTGCGATAATATAACTTATGGAACTGGCTTCCTCCTTAGCAGTTTCCACCGATGAATCCTGAAAAGCAATATCATACAAAATAGCATTAGATAAACTGATTGATATTTGAAAGAGTTTATATTATATATACGTGATAAAAAGAAAAGGAAGAAAATAATACAAATTACCGTAATAATGAAATTAAAAAGTGATAGGGGTGTTAGTTACCTTACTTATTTCCTTCTCTGTACAAGAAGTTGGAATTTATCTATTAACAATTAATTACACGAGACATACTCTACAATTATATAATCATGTTTTAGTGCAGAAATTTATAAAATATATGAACATGTATATATTAGGATTAAAGATGATGTTTTAGGAATATCTGAATTCATATTTAATTGTTGGCAATCCTGAGTAGTGTATAATCATTCCATTGATCTTAAAAGAGATACAAATGACGAACACTTGTTGCCGTGTAGTTTTTCCTTGACCTAAACTCTTTATGTCCTAAGCATTCTTTAGATGGAAAAATAGGCAATATGCGTTGTGTCTGCTCTATTGAGGACCATAGTCTATATATAGGGCAATGGTCAGGTTCTCATTATTCCCAAATGGACCAGTAACATTCACTCATATTTGAGTTTATCTCAATTAATTAAATAATTAACTGTTAAAATAGGAATCTAATAAGTCTTATTACTTAATTTGATCACTAATTAATTAAGGCTCCTAATTGATAAATTTACCCACAAAATAATATTGGAATGTAATAATTAAATAAAATAGTTAATAAAAATATTCCAACAATCTCCCAATCACATCAGAATATTATTTATCTTTAGATTTGTCTTTTGCAATCTGATCCATCTTATAGATCAATAATAGGACCACCGTGGTGGTTGTCACTAACGTATAATGCGACTTAACTCCGATGATCACTACATCATTGCACTTGATGACATAGATCGATATGGATAACTGATATAAAAATTTCATGTAATGTGATCTCTATATCATGATAAATTATTCACATGATAAATTATGTACAAGAACCATTGTTAAAACATCTTTTTTATACCCTATTCTTAAATATTTTGTAAAACTTTTCAAACATAATTGAATTAAATATATAGAGGAAACTTGTTTTTTCAAAATTGTCAACAGATTAGTCAAATTTGTTACTTGCAATTATGACTTCTACAAAATCACCATTCTATCTATAACAAAAAAATTTGAAACTATAAAGGGATGACTAAAAAAACATATTTGAATTAATTAACTTTAATGGTAAGTTCTTATATATACTTTCATTTTTTCTGAAGGGATAACTATATCAATAATGAGATTCAACAATCATACACGAGAAAAATTATCATTGATACATATTTTAATATAACTATTATATATGTGATGAGTTGTCATTGATTAATTTTTTAAAATAATTAATATATACGGAATAAGTTGTCGTTGATAAAAAATTTAAAATAACTATTATATATGAGACAAGTTGTAGCTGATAAAAAATTTAAAATAACTATTATACACGGAATAAGTTGTCATTGATAACAAATATAAAATAACTATTATACACAAAATAAGTTGTCAATGATAAAAATTTTAAATTAACTATTATACACAAGATAAATAATTACTAATAGAAATTTTTAAGAACAGAACTATAAAAGAAAGTTTAAGATTGCTAATTAAGAATGTAATTTAACTTGTATTAGACGTGCAATGCTTCCAAAGTATTTGTGTATAATGACTCAGAATTTTTTTAAGTTACTAAGAAGTACTATCCATTCCTTATCTCATTCCTTGTGTAACACCCCGAGTTTTTAAACAACGCGAGTATATTTTTTTTTTCAACCAAAATAAATAAAATAATTTTTTTTTAATTTAATTCAGAATGATTAAAATCAATTCAAATTAAAAATGGTTCGACATCGTAATACAAAATAGAAAAGTAATTAAATAATTTCATTACGATTAATCAAGTAAGATATTTTTGGGAATTTAATCTTCAAAATATACCAAAATAAAAATACATCCAAAAGCTGTATCTTGGACCCACCAAAATATTTATCAGAGTGCGGAAAAGATTAGCGGAAAAGTTATACAATAGTTCCAAAATAAATAATTACATTCCCCGAGCTCAAGACCCTATACAACAAGTCTAAACTGATCATGCACTAAAGCTACAGTAGCATGGTTTCCACCGCATCCTTTACAAGTCTCGTCTTCACCCAACTATCCGTCCCTCTGCGTTGTCCACGAATACGCCGTACGTGAAGATCAAGGAAAACTAACGACGTCTCCCTCGTTAGTGTAACCGTCGGTAAGATGGGTTCGGGTATCATATGAGGCAAAGCCCAATTTTCCACAATAATAGTAAAGGGTCACCGACCGAAATTAACAATTACCACAAAGCATTTATGTCAACAATAACAAGTATATTCATGGCATGTTCCAATATTTATGACAACATGAATGAATAAATATGCTCACTTATCAAAATGTATGACATTGACATTTTTGGAAAACACAAACAATTTAACATATAAGTCATGTTGCAAGTACAAATACATTCAACAAAAAACACAACAACTCATTCAACACTTAGAGTTCATAAGTTACTTGCACACAACCATTTCCACCCGTCAACATCATATCCAATCATAATTCACCGGTCGACCACTCCGATGCAATATGTATATGCCAATGTACACAACTTCTTGGAATTACCAAGGTGCAATTGCTCACAGACCAGCACACGTGCAGTCTCTCCCGGACCAGCACGATTTACATATGTTAGGCTCTAACATGCCAACATGACCATGGTGCAGTCTCTCACGGACCAGCACACGTGCAGTCGCTCACAGACCAGCACCAGTGCAGTCGCTCACAGACCAGCACACGTGCAGTCCCCTCACAGACCAGCACGTTTTACGTATACCAAGGTGCAATCGCTCACAGACCAGCACCAGTGCAGTCGCTCACAGAAGTTAAATCCTCGCACGGATAGAATGGACCACCACGAATACGCGGCCATTTCGTAGCCCATCACGGTGGTTACTACTTAACTTCGCGGACCATCACGGTTACCGCATTAACTCTGTGGCCCATCGCGGTCACCACATGACTATGCAATGCATGGACATGCAATGTTTTCTCTTCACTGAAAACAGAATGCAAATACCAGCTGAAAGTCCAGCCACTCCATCACCTCTTCAATTCATCTCAAACTATCTCAGCAATTTCATTTTCATCACATCAACAAAGAATTCAAGAATCTCATCATTACCACCTCAAAACTTCCCAAAAACTCCATTTTAATTAATCACAAACCTTCCCAATGTTTTCCCAACTCTTTAAGTTCATAAACCAATGTTTAAAACTGGAATTTTTGAAAAAATGAATTTGTATTCGAATACAGCTTCCTTGTATTCGAATACAGAAGCTAAAACAGTGAAAAATCAGCATTTATCACCACATCAACAAAGAATTCAATAACCTCATCATCACCACTTCAAACCATCTCAAAAACTCCATTTTAATTCATCATAAACCTTCCCAATGTTTTTCCCAACTCTTTAAGTTCATAAACCAATGTTTAAAACTAGAATTTCTGAAAAAAACTAATTTGTATTCGAATACAGCTCCCTTGTATTCGAATACAGAAGCTAAAACAGTGAAAAATCATCATTCTGTATTCGAATACGAGGGTGTCGTAGTCGAATACAGATGCGAATACAGTGGCAAAAATTGCAATCCTGTATTCGAATACGACAGGGTCGTAGCCGAATACAGATGCTAAGTCAGAAGCAAAAATCATTCATCTATATTCGAATACAGAGTGTCGTATTCGAATACAAGTTCAAAAATTTGAATAAAACAGAAGTTTTGCAGGCGTGTATTCGAATACACCAATGCCGTATTCGAATACACCTTCGAATACAGTGGTATTTTCCAGCAACTTCAACACGTTTTCAAACTCTTTTCTTTAAAAAAACCAACACAACACCAAAACAATGTCACCATTCTTTTGAAACCAAAAACTCAGAACATTTCTCTTCAACACAACAACCACAGATTTTCCAGAAACACCTCCACCCATTTTAAAATCCTTTCTTTTGAAAACCACTATCAACACCAGATTGTTAACAAAAACACAGTAGAAAAACATCTTCTCCTCTAAAACAGTCGCAACAGTACAACTCTTTCCAACTACATGTATTTTGATCATCCCCAAAACGACATGCAAAGCGTTTTCCAGTATCCCCACACAACCAAAACAACATTGATGTATCAATCAAAACAGCAAACATCACAGATGATCAAAACATCAACAACATGCATTTTCATCATTCTATAACAACATGCATAACAGTTCATTTTCAGACCAGACAAATTAGATATAATCACACAACAACATGCATTTACAGCCCTAAATGCAATCTAGAAAGTGGAAGGTGCCCATTACCTCTTTTACGTTCTCTTTGCTCGTTTACGATACCGCGACAAAAGTCGGCGAAACTCCCGTTCGCGTTTGCCGCTACAAAAGTTAGTTCTCTAGCTCCATAACGATGAGAGGAACAACTTTTGTTCTGGACACTTGCTGGTTCGACGCTTGGATTTCCAAGTAATTTGACTTTTGATGATGCTCTTTGGTTACCACTAACATAGAAAGAGAAGAGAAAGAAGGGTACTGTCGCATGCAGTGAGGAAGGAGGGAAAATGTTTTCTGCTTTCCTTTTTTGGCTTCTCATTCATATATATAGACATATATGTGCCACCTCACCCAACATTAATATTATAATATTGCTTGACCGTCAAGTACTTAACTACTCTCGTCGTAATTAACAGATAACATCTTAATTAATTGCCTGTAATTTAATTACTCGTAATTAAATTAATTTATCCTTCATCTAATAATTTTAATTCAACCTCCAAAATAAATATTTATATATATATATTTACATAAAATATACATATATTAAATATTTTACAAATATTCCCAAAATACACTTAATATTAAATCCATAATTTAATTTTAAATTTAAAGCTCTTACACCTTACATGTTTTAAATGCATAATGGTGTTTTAGTTTTTGTGACTTGTTTACTCTAGATGGTGTGAAGCAACATCTGAAGAAGCATGTGAATTGTTTTTAGAATTTTTTAATACTTTTGTACTAGTAAATAAAAAGTGCTTTAACATCATGCTATCATATTTAACTAGTACAATTTAATTTTATTACATATGTAATTTTAGATCAGTTATTATACATTCAATGTAATAAATAGGTGGTAGTAAATTTGTTATTATTTGTTTGATTTGTTAGATCTATTATATTAAACCGAATACGCATGTTAAAAAAAATTGTTTGATATTTGTTAGATTTGTTATATTAAATCATTCCAACAAGTATTAAAAAAAATTTAGTTGATTTGTTAGATCTATTATATTAAACCGTTCTAACAAACATTTAAAAAAAAATTAAATAATTTGTTAGATCTGATATATTAAACCGTTCTAACAAGTATTTTTAATAAAAAGTTATATAATTTATTAGATGTGCTGTATTAAACTAATCTAACAAATATTTTTAAAAAAAAATTAATAATTTATTAAATCTGTTTATAATCTAACAAATATTTAAAAAAAAAAATTCCTTTAATCGACAAATTAAAAAACAGGCACGAAATCCATTTTCCTTCCTTCCGGTTAATCGTATTTGGTTTCTTCTCAACATCATGAGCTTCTTCTTCTTCTTCCCTCCTTCTTCCATTTGAAAAGCTAAATAAATCAATATCATCAGCTTCTTCTTCCTGTATCAACAGCTTCTTCTTCTTCCTTCTTCTTCCTTCTTCTTCTTCTTCTTCTCTTCTCTCTCTCCACCTTTTTTTTTCTTCTCATTCTCCGCCACTGTGCTTCACTTCAATTTCACCAAGTCTCCGATCAGAAACTCTACCAATGCTAACAACGTCGAAAAACCTAAAAGCTTCGATAATATCAATTTCTTTCACCAACGAGAACCTGTTGCACGGTTCGGATCCGGTGAAGGTGGAGCTCAATCGTCTTGAGAATCATGTTCGAGGTGCGTAAATGCTGCTCGATCCGAAGAGTTCGAGAGCTAATTTTTATTTTATTTTTTAAAATTGTTGATTTCGTGTTTATTGTTTGTGTGTGCAGATAAGGACAGGGAATTATCAGATGCACATGCTGAGATCAAAGCGCTCAGGCACTCTGAACAATTAAGAGAAAAGGCCGTTGAAGAGGTCACCTTTAATTTCCCAATTGCTGTTATTGTTATTATATATTTTGGATTAAAGATTATTACTATAATTTATCCATTTAATTTTTGGATTATGTTATTGGTATTATATTAATTACTTATTACTAACTTACATGTTGGGAGTAAATATGGTAGATTGTTTTATTTCCTAATGGGATCATATTATTAACATACTTGAAAGTATTTGTGTAGGGTAAGGTAATCATGTTTGAACATTTTTTTTGATAGCGTAAACTTGTTTGAACATTGAAGTTGCACATAGAAAATGTATGAATCATAGGACACAAACACGATATTGATATTGACACAAGACTATAGTTAAAGAAACCATTTTACTGTTTCTATATGAAAGTAAAATAATTTGAATGTTATTGTTTCTGGTTTGCACTCTTTTCTAGTTACTAATAAGTAGTAACTTCAAAGGGATGTTTACATAAACAGTTTAAATCCTAATAGATGCAGTACATGTTTAACTTTCAAAATGATAACGGTAAATTACTCTTTCGCACCTGGAAGTATTTTCCCAAATCTACTTGTACTAACTAACTTTAAAATCCTACACTTAACACATAACAAGTTTCAGATAGTACTAACATGTTTGGATTTGCTGCAAATATAAGAAGATATTTTGATAACAAAATAAGCTAATTCAAACAGGAACTATTCTCCCTTGGTTATTCAGAAACAATACAAGAGCTAAAAAAATTTCCAAAACCTGAAAACAATACCTGCTAAAGGGATTTGCAACCTCTTCACATTCGCGACCATTGTAGAACCAAATACCATTCACTTCTTGAGCAGCATTTCTATATAATAGATATGGAACCTGAACTTCATACTCGAAATCCCCCAGGAGGTTTTCCACCAAATTTTCTGCTTATGCCAACATGGACAAGGGTTAAATACAACATGCATGAACATTATCAATTCTCCATCAGCACCACATCAAGTATCTATTTCATCCTTAAAACAATATCTAAGAGACATGTTTATAATTTTTGCAATTAATAAATTTGCAACAATCTTAATATCGAGTGCAAGATGCAAAAAGTGGAATGCCGATAGCCAATCCTAAAAGGCTAAAACAAATCCTATAAATTTAAGTATTAAATAATACCACTAGGCTACTAACTAAAATATATATTATTACCCAACACTAAGGAATATAGAGGAATAACTAACATGCTTAATATTCCAAGATCAGAATCTGACTCAAAAAAATATACTTGAATACTCCACTCTTTTCTTGTTTCTAGTTTAAATTAAATCAAATCTACTAGTACTGCATCTATTAGTTCTGAAAAGAGAAGAAAAAATGGAGCGTGCTGTGCTGATTCTTCTATGCATCTTGTCTTTGCAGCAATAAATCAAACGGTGTGTGTGTGTGTGATATGATTATAGTAGGTGTCTGTTCTTTGTGTTCGGATTGAAAAGGCAACAAACATCACATCAAGCAAAAAGGTGAAATAAGATCATTATAATAGTTTTGAGACAGTTTGGAAGAGTTTATTGACAATTTCACTTTATTTTGTTTTGTTATACACAATACATAAACACTTATATATAAACATTTATGCGATAAGCCCTTAATTTAGCTGTTGAGCTTATGGAAATAATGTGTTTCTATAAGCTCTCCTAGATAACTTGAAATAAGTCGATCCAAACTTACTTATAATCATTTCAATTCTAACATGCAATATTTGCAGGTTCTTCCTCTGGTGCCTCCTGGCAGAAAGGCTAATGAAGAGGGATCCCCTTACTCGGGCCAGGTTTTCAATCTTTTGAATTTTGTTTTAGAGTTGTGTAATATCATCAAGCCTCAGCTCTTTAAAACAACGTGGTTTGAAATTTTGCTTTTCAGGATGCGAATTGTGGCAACACCCTTTTGATTTCTCTTGAAGAACTTGTTGAGGATGGATTGTTGGTAAAACACGAGCTTCCTAAACCAATGTGAGAATTTTATATGTGTATGTGACTTAGTTTTGAGCTATTTTCTTTCTGGTGTTAATGGTTTGCATATCTTATAGTTTTTATTAAATGAATGCAGTGATGCAGAGCTAGTGAATTTTTTGGCTGTTGCTGATCTTAAGGATCCTTTAATAACTAAAGTAAGATATTAGAAGCTTGGTTACTGCTAGTGGTGTTGTGCACCTAATTTAAAATGTAATAAGGTGTTAAAATTGGTTGAATCATGAAATGTAATTGAATATCATCCGACCTATTTCAACAATACCCTTGCATACATCAAACGACGACGTGGCATGTTACCTTTAGCTGTTTTATAGTCATTTCATCTGCTACACTAGTAATAGTTTCATCAATAGAATTTTGTCACGGAACATGGCTGTAGTTTTTGCTTGGGAAATAGTCTACAAATGTGATATTATTTTCTTGGAAAAGTCTAGTTTCACAATGGTGAATTGCAAAGGACCACAAGTACTGTGTTGCGATCTTTTGAGATTCTTACTTTGTCATACTAGCGTTTCTTAATTTTCTTTACGTCATTGTACTTTTCAATGCCTTGTGTGTATCTGGTACATTATGTTAATTTTCCTCAGGCAGCAGAGAGGCTAATTTCAAGCAAAGGGGAACTCAAAACACAGTTTGAGACTTTTCGTAGGGATCCTAGCATATCAAGTGAGACACTCATTTAGTTGCTATTTTAATTTTATACCTATGTTTCCTGTTAGCTGCAATGTTTCACTTTAGTGACAGTAACTTGCAAATAGTAATGGAGTTTTCAAACTTACAATACACCAAAAACCATAGTAATGGACTTTTCAATTTCTTTTGAGATATGGGTAGGATTTCACTACTCTTGAACATTGCCTACATCCTTTGTTTCTAAGTTTTCCAAGTGAGGTTTGTCAAAACCACTCATTTGGGCATTTTCTTTTGTAAAGTTGTAACTGTAATATCTTTTATTGTTATAGGTTGGCTTGAAGATGCAGCTTATTTTGCTGCTATTGACGACAGTTTAAACACACTCAGCTGGTACGAGTGGCCCGAGTCTTTAAAAAACCGCCATCTTGTAGCTCTAGAAGATATTTACGAACAAAAGCAAGATTTTGTAAGATCATAAACAATCCTTCTTGCTATAATTATCATTAACAATTTCTCATTGTATCGTTTATACTTTTGCATGCAGATAAATGTATTTATTGCCCAACAATTCTTGTTCCAAAAGCAATGGCAGAAAGTTCGCAATTATGCTCAGAGTAGGGGAATTAGGATAATGGGAGACATGCCCATTTATGTTGGTTATCATAGTGCAGATGTTTGGGCAAATAAGAACCAGTTTGCACTGGTTAGTTGTCTCCAAAAAATATGTATCTAAAGTCTAAGCCAACCTTTTTTTCGGAGCATTTTGTAACTTGTGATCATAAATCATCTCTACTTATTTATCTGGCAGAACAGGAAAGGATTTCCTATTTTAGTGAGTGGTGTTCCTCCTGATCCATTCAGCGAAACTGGTCAGCTGTGGGGAAGGTTCGATGCTAATCCTTTGATAAATGTTTAGCCATAAATCTTAATTTTCCAAGTTCTTTATTCAATTCAATTCTTGTCCTCATTTCAACATAAAATTATTATCTTTTCTTGAAGGTATTTGCTCATTATGATGTAATCATGATCAGCAAGAGTCTGCCCCTCTGACATATCGTTTTAGTTCCTTTTGTCTTTCTGTGATTTAATATATTGCTTGATTGATTCTCTAAACCCCCTTTCAGCATTTTTTGTTGGTCTTTACTTTTACTGTAATAATTGCTCACATATTATATCGAAGCACATTGTGGAAGTTTCATTCAGATTAATGATTTTTTATTTTTACATTTTCACGTTTAAATGGAAAAAGCCCCCTGTATGATTGGAAAGCCATGGAGCAAGAAAGATACTCATGGTGGATACACTGCCTACGGCACGCACAGGATTTATATGACGCATTTAGGATTGACCACTTTAGAGGATTTGCTGGATTTTGGGCTGTTCCCTCTGGTGAGTCTACACTGAGCTTATTTCACCTTTTTGCTTGATGTGATGTTTTTGTAACATGTGTAAGTTGTTAAAATATGAATGTACTTAACACATTTAACTTTTTGCACAATGTAGTCATCATTGGCAATTGCTCGTTATTTGTCCTAGAAAGAATACTATAGTCTTCCTATGTTCGTTGGGATGGAAACCAAATAAAAATATCATGCACATCGTCGATTTGTAAGTATTTAATGTATTTCCCGTATACGTATATGTACATGAATTTTTTGATATGTTTTATAATACAAGTTTGATGAGTATTTTATTTTTGTAGAGCTTTGGGTAAAGATAATAAGTTGCAAAGATTAAGAAAGAATAAACCCACATGGAGCATTCCCAATGTAAGTTGTTTAGATTATATATATAGAATTTCAATTATAATTTATATGTCTCTATCTATATAATAATTACTCACTATAAGTTTATATATGATATTCAATTTTAGTATCAAAGACAACCTAAAGATTATGAGTGTGGCTACTACATTATGACATATGTTGAACATTGTATCTAGTGGTCTCGTTGATTCATGGATGCGGGTATGTGATAGATTTTTTCAAAGTTAATATTAATTAACTACTTATGATTTTTATGGTCACGTGATTTAGATAATCTTGTTATTTAAATGTTTATAATTCAGATATTTGGAGACTCAAAACCATTCGAAGATGATGAAATGATGAACGTCCGACAACGTTGTGCAAACTTGATTCTTGAATTAATTGAAAATGTTTGAAGCATTTGTATCATTTTAGTATATTTAGACTGTTAATAAAAGATAAAGTTACATATATTTTATAATAAAAGATAAAGTTGTATCATTTTTTGATATGTTTTATAATACAAGTTTAATGAGTATTTTATTTTTGTAGAGCTTTGGGTGAATATAATAAGTTGCAAAGATTAAGAAAGAATAAGCCCACATGGAACATTTCCACTGTAAGTTGTTTAAATTATATATAAAGAATTTCAATTATAATTTATATGTCTCTATCTATATAATAATTACTCACTATAAGTTTATATATGATATTCAATTTTAGTGTTAAAGACAACCTAAAGATTATGAGTGTGGCTACTACATTATGATACATATGTTGAACATTGTATCTAGTGGTCTCGTTAATTCATGGATGCAGGTATGTGATAGATTTTTTCAAAGTTAGTATTAATTAACTATTTATGATTTTTATGGTCATGTGATTCAGATAATCTTATTATTTCAATGTTTATAATTCAGATATTTGGAGACTCAAAACCATTCGAAGATGATGAAATGAACGTCCGACAACGTTGTGCAAACTTGATTCTTGAACTAATTGAAAATGCTTGAAAATGCTTTAAAAAACTTCATTTTTTTAAACAAGTAGTAATGATAATGTATCTGAGTTTGATAACTCTGATTTTGTAAGATTTTTATGACTCATTATCATTGATTTTTAAATGTAAAGCTTCATATGAAGTTTTGTGTCTTATGGTTGAATGAAAAATTATAGTTAATAGGATAATATGTGAAACTCTGATTATGCATATGTGAGGAGTGAAAGTTTAGTAAGAAAAAAAATTTCAAAAGTTAATTATTTAAATTGGTTGATTCATCGATATAATAAATCAATTTTGAATATGACTTGTTATATTGGTTCAAATTTAATCGATGTAATAACTCAATTTTGAATTTAATTTGTTAGATTGATTCAAATTTAACCGATTTAATAAATCAATTTTGAATTTGACTTGTTAGATTGGTTCATTTTAGCCAATGTTAGATCGGGCAAGTAACCGATCTAATATGTACATAGGAATCGATGTAACAAGGTTAAATGACACTAGTGAGTTTTTGTCCACATCAACGTAGAAAGAATGAACCATGTATTTGAATATCTGAACTTTTATCTATATATATCATACCGTTATTTGAATATCGATTAATTAATTAACACATAGCTCTCATTGTTAGAAACGAAACAAAGTGTAGCCATGAAAATACTTGTTATGATTTTGTTCATATGTTTTACTTTTCCACCTCTATATCTCGCTTCGTATCAATTTTTCAAAATGGTAGAACAATGGCCACCCGCGTTCTGTAAGTGTAATCATTGTCCTGCAATACCACATGGAAGGTTCACAATCCACGAATTGTAGTCTTCTAATCAGACTTCACTTCAGTGGTTTAAATATGTTACGAAAAATCCGCAACTTCAATCATTAAACAAAGCCATAGTGAGTACTTTATGTATAAAAATATTAAATTACACTCAAAGAGTTACACTCATTCAATAATTTATATAACATTAACTTTTAATACAACGGCGGATTTTGAAATTTTTTTATCCAATACAATGTTATGAAATGAGTGTAATTTATTCCTCCTCTCTATATATATCTAGAATAATAAAAGCTTTTATTTATTCTTTATTATTATTGTTATTATTATTATTATTTACTCTTCAATATATAACATTATTTCTTATTTAATCTGATTAGTACATTAGAAACTCAACTCGATCTCTCTTGGACAAATTTAAAGGGACAATGAAATGAAATTTTTTGGGCTCATGAGTGGAATGCACATGGAATATGCTCTTCCAATATGTTTAACCAAACTCAATATTTTGAGTTGGCACAAAATATTTGGAGCAAATATCACATTTTCGATATTCTTAAACAATAAGGTAATTCTCCACGTATTAAAGTTCTGTATCTTACACAACACATTCATATGGCCATAACAAAACACATCGGTACCGCGAGTATATCCAAAGACATAATTACAAATATATATATTTTTGACTTAATTACAAATATGTCAATGTTTAAGCTAAAATGAAACTGAAGTAACAATGGGTTAAACACTCTTTATTGGGTAATTGTTGTTATCCAACAAATGTCTAAACATAATATTACAAATTGAATTAAAGTAATTTTTTTTTTCACAAAAAATTAAAGTTATTAAGTAAAATGAATTTGCCTATAAAAAAGTAAAATGATGTTGAACTCATAGAAAGACAGATGACAAACCCGTCAAAACTAATATTAACCTACACTTCGTTTTTAAATATAATATTCTCTTTCTATTAATTAATTATTTCTTTATAAATTTACATCTTTTTCTAGAATATGTAATAAATATTACGATAAAATTATAAATTAACTTTCTCTCCAAAAATAAATTAGTAAAACAATTTGATTCTTAAAATAATTTTTGAATGCCTTAGACCTCTATAAGCAAAGACAGTTATGGAATGTGTGGCTTCTCTCTCAGCAAAATACAATTATGTGACATTATCAAATTTGCCATAAAACCAAGAAATTAAAAAATTTAAATTTCATCAGTTTTTAATTTTAACCCGTGACACTTGATGATGAATGGATTCTTACTTTCTACAAGGTATTATCTAATTTTGATTTGCAATAAATTCCAATTCCAAATTAATTCTAGAAGCCGCTGTAATTTTATTCCTAGCTTCATTGTTTTTCTTTTCTTTCTTTGGAGGAAAAATCATCTAACATATATATGAACACAAGTCATTGTTTTTCTACAAGTTATTTTATCTCTAGCTTTATATATTGTATCTCTTTTATTTCTTTCTACAAGTAATTGTTTTTTTTGTAGTGAACACAATCACCAGAATGTGAAGATTAAAATCTCATTTTTATCATGTTAATCACTCACTCCATGCCCACTTCACTATTAAACTCAGCGATAAATTTCCTTCCACCGTCCCTTCATGTCTCGTCTCAACATCCCTCCGCAGGGTTATACAAAATATTTCTAATTGCAAATTATATATGCTATGTGCTATATATGATATGGTTCCATCTTATAAAAAATATTTCTATTGCAAAGAAAACAACAATAATAACATCTGAGTATTACATACTACTCATACATGTGTTTCCAAAAAGTAGAGTATTCTTAATAAATTCATAAAATAATAAAATCTCTAGATTAGCATTCATTTATATATTTTTGTATTAATTTGTAATTCATATATTATCACAATTCACAAGCTTCATCAACATAAAAAAGAGTCACTCCATTTTTTGAAAAGATTATCATGTTCATGAATGCATGCAAAGCAAATAGTAGAGAAGGTAAATCAATACATGATTCAATAACAAGTACAATGACTTTGTACTCAAATGTGATCGACATATATGGATGTACCAAATCAGTAATGGCAGCCACCTGCATGCATGCAACATATCCCTCCTAAGCTTGACAGTTTCACACTGCCAACTTAATACCCACAAGGCCACAACTAATAAGGAGGGAGTGCAATGAAAATACAGAACACAATTTAGAAGCAATGTAGGCTTTTGATATCTTTAGTGCAAAGATTGATATAAAACTACACCTTTAGCACTGACTTAATGAATAGTACAAGATCATATGATCTTCAAAATTAAACTGCAATCCCATATTAAAAACAATCACAAAAAGATAATTTAAAGGGAAGTTGATTTATGCAAATCCTAGAAATGAGAAAAAGAGGTCCATAGTAGATGGTGAAGGTGCAAACACGAGAAGGGGGAGATAGTTGAATTGTGTTTGTCAAAATTGAATTCTTTTGTTGTTTTGATGAATGTTGATGTGAATTACTTGATGAATAAATAATCAGACTCAGCAGCGGATAATGACAGCATAAGAACACGAAGATTTATCCTGGTTCACCATTAACTTGTCTACATCCAGTCCTTTCATTCAGAAGGCTTTAATCCACTAATTCAAACTCTTGGAATTACAACACCTGACCCTCCAAGCCAATCTTCTCAAACAGTCTGACAACCCCAGACTTTTGAGGAACAATCAACACCTTGACCCTACAAGCCAAGTCTTCTCTTACCAATCTGACAACCCTAGATTGAAGAAGGAACTTTACACTACCTTGACCCTACAAGCCAAGTCTTCTCCTAACAATCTGATAACCCCATATTGAAGAAGGAACTTACACCACTATCGGGTTTGATACAAGGGTTTGGAACTTTGCAATGTTGCTTCTGGAAAGCTGATTGTTGCACTGATTCTTACTCTCGAAAACACTTATAAAATATTGCTTTTGCACTTAAGTGTTTCTCTATATAGAACTCTCGGATAACTTTGAATTTGAAGCTTAAGTTCTTGTGTTTTTCGATGCTTATTGCTGCGGCCTAAAGTCTCCTTTTATAGCTGAGATATGAGCTTTGTCCAAGCTTAATTTCGAGATGTATCTTGCTCAGATTTCCTTTGAAAATTCTTTTGACCGATTCTGTTTCTTTTTATTTCGAACCAAATCTTCTTTGCTCAGATCTCCTTCGAATTTCCATCAGGTCTTCTTTGATTTTTGAATCAAATCTTCTTAAAAACTTTGATCAGATCTCTTTCAAAATTCAATCAAGTATTCTTTGAATTTTAATCAAGCCTTCTATGAATCTGAATCACGTTTTAAATCTGGACAGTGTGATCCTCTGATCTGGACTAAGTCTTCTGATCTAGACCATGTTATCTTCTGATTTGGACCATGTTATCTTCTGGATCATGTTTGCTTCTGATCTGGACCATGTCTTCTGTTGGACCATGTTTGCTTCTAATTTGGACCATGTCTTCTTCTGGACCATTTTTGCTTCTGATTTGGACCAAGTCTCCTTCTAGACCATGTTTCTTTCTAATCTGGACCACGAATGATATCCTCTGATGACGTCATTGATTCTTGCCTCTGATGATATCCTCTGATTTTTTCCTTTGATGATATCCTCTGATTTTTGCATTTGATGACATATGAAGGTGCAAACACGAGAAAGGGGTTGAATTGTGTTTGTAATACTTGAATTATTTTTCTGTTTTTGATGATTATTTAAAATCTGATATATAAGCAAGCAGAATTAGCAGCGGATAAAATAAAATAGTCAACACAAAGATTTATACTGGTTCACCATTAACTAGGCTACATCCAGCCTCTTCACCTTGAAGGATTTTTCCACTAATTCAAAACCTCTGAATTACAACAGCACTACTGACCCTCCAAGTCAGTCTTCCCAAATAGTCTAACAATCCTAGACTTTTAAGGAACACAGCACCTTGACTTCACAAGTCAATTCTTCTCCTACCAATCTGACAACCCCAGATTGCAGAAGGGATTTCAACACCTTGAATCTAATTGCTAAGTCACCTGCTACTTCTTCTGACTCTTCAGATTGTAGACTCTACTTCAACAATATAGATCTGACACAAGGGAACGAAAAACAAGAGTACTTGCTTCTGGAAAGCTGATACTCACAATTAACCTCACTGAAAACTCGAGTGTTTGCCTCTGGAAATTTATGACTCTTTTTCTGATTTTCGATAAAAGTCTTCTGCCTTGAGCCTCCTTTTATAGATGAAAATTAGGGTTTCTTCCATGATCAAATTCGAGTTGTATCTGTCCAGATTCTCTTGCAAAAATAACTTGGCCAATCGAGTTTGAGCTTTATGCTTGATCCGAACCTTTTTGCTTCAGATTTGTTCTGAAAATAACTTTGGCCAATCCTGTTCTTGTTTAATTCTGGACCGTATTTTTCTTCCCTCCAATTGCTTTTAAATTCCCTCCAAGACTTCAATTTATTTTTGTATCAAATCCCCTTAATACTTTGATCAAATTTCTATCAAAATTTAATCAAGTCTTTTTCGAATTTTAATCAAGTCTTCACTGATTTTCATCATGATTAAAATTTGGACCGTATGATCCTCTGATCTCAACCAACTCTAGACTATGTAATCTGATCTGCGCCAATTGTGTGATCCTCTGATATCGGCCAACACTGGATCATGATACTTTAATCTGGACCATTGATCTTTTAATCTGAACATTTATCCTCTGATCTGGATCAAGTCTGGATCAAGTTTGAACTAAGTCTGGATTAAATCTGGACTAAGTCTTATGTTCTGGACAATCAAATCTTCTGATATGGGCTGAGTTTTATGTTCTGGACCATGCTATCTTCTGGTCTGGACCAAGTCTGGATTAAATCTTATATTCACGACCAAGCTATCTTCTGGTCAGGATTAAGTCTGGACCAAGTTTGACTTGTGTTTCCTTCTGGTCTGGACCAAGTCTCCCTCTAACAACCTTCCATCTGGTCTGGACCAGGTCTCCTTCTGGACTCTGCTTCCTTCTGATCTGGACCAAGAAAGATATCATCTGATGATGTTATTTGTCCTTTGATATTTTGCCTTTGATGACATCCTCTGATATCTTCTGGAGGTGTATCCTCTGGTGTCATTCTCTGATTTTATCCTATGGTGTCCTCATCTTCTGCTTCTGATTTTATCTTTTGGTGACGTCATCTTCTGCCTCTGGTGACATCCTCTGGTATCCTCTAATGATATCTTCTAGCTATATCATCTGGAGGTATCCTTTGGTGCTATCTTCTGGATACATCCTCTGGTGACGTCATCTTCTGGTGGTATCTTCTAGTATCATCTGAAGGTATCCTCTGGTGATATCTTCTGGTATCCTCTGGAGGTATCCTTTGGTGATATCTTCTGGTATTCTATGATTTTTCCATTCTTCTTCGAAATCAAATATGTTAGTTTCATAAAATACTTTTGTTAACATTAAAACTTTAAATGTGGAAACCAACTTGGTTCCAACAATCTCCCCCTTTTTGACGATGACAAAACTTGTATTTTCTTATAACTATTTTTCTTTCTTATTTCTTTGACTCCCCTTAAGATTAAGCTCTATTTTTTTATTTTTTTTTCTCCCCCTTTTGTCATCAGACAAAAATGAAGGAAGAAGATCCTCTGATTTTTTTTATCCTTTTTATTTCACCCTTCTTTTTTTTAATAACATAAATATAACAAATAACAATAAAATAACTATAACAGAAACTAACTAAGCTTATTGGTCAGGGATGAAGGTAAGGTTTAGGTTTTTCTTGTTAAAGTCAAACCTATCTTTAGGTAGTGGTTTGGTGAATATGTCAGCCCATTGGTGGTCAGTGTCTACAAACTGAATGTTGGGTATCCCTTATTGAACATAATCTATGATGAAGTGATGTTTGATCTCTATGTGTTTGGCTCTGGAATGAAGGATAGGGTTTTTGGTTAGGTTGATGGCTGAAGTGTTGTCACAATATAAGGGAATGTTGGTTTCCATGATTTTGTAGTCTTTCAGCTGATGTTTCATCCAAATGAGTTGAGAACTACATCCGACTGTTGAAATGTATTCAGCTTCTGCTATTGACATGACAATGGTGCTTTGTCTCTTGCTTGACCAGGATATTAAGTTATCTCCCAAGAAGGTGTAGTTTCCACTTGTGCTCTTTCTCTCAAGCTTGTCTCCAGCATAATCAGAGTCACAATATCCACTAAGTTTGTATTTAGGAGTTTTCTTGTAGAACAAGGTGAGGTTGGTAGTGCCTTTTAGGTATATAAGGATTCTCTTAACAGCGAATAAATGGGATTCCCTAGGGTCAGACTGAAATCGTGTACATACACATACACTAAACATGATGTCAGGTATAGAAGCAGTGAGATAAATGAGAGATCCTATCATACCTCTATAGGATTTTTGGCATGAGTCATCCTTTTCAAGTGAGCAGGTGGGGTGCATTGCGGTAGCCATAGGTTTGCAATCAATCATCTTAAACTTCTTGAGAAGCTCTTTTGTATATTTTGTTTGATGAATATATATACCTTTTTGACTTTGCTGAATTTGTATCCCTAGGAAGAACTTAAGTTCTCCCATCATGCTCATTTGAAATTCCTGCTGCATCAATTTAGAAAATTCTTGGCTGAGAGTGCCATTAGTAGATCCAAAGATAATATCATCAACATAAACTTGAATAATAGGAATATCATATTCTATTGATTTTCTAAAAAGTGTATTGTCTACTTGTCCTCTTTCAAGGTTATTTTTTAGCAAGAAGTTGCTAAGTCTATCATACCATGCCCTAGGTGCTTGTTTTAAAGCATACAAAGACTTTTTAAGTTTAAAAACATGGTTTGGAAATTTAGAACTTTCAAAACCTGGGAGTTGTTTAACATAGACTTCTTCACTTATATAACCATTTAAAAATGCACTTTTAACATCCATTTGAAATAATGAAATGTTATTATTTGCAGCAAAGGAAAGTAGGATACGAATAGCTTCTAACCTGGCCACTGGAGCAAATGTCTCAGTGTAGTCAATACCTTCTTGCTGACTGTAGCCTTGTGCAATAAGTCGTGCCTTGTTTCTGACAACTTCTCCTTTTTCATTTAGCTTGTTTCTGAAAACCCACTTGGTTCTAATAATGTTCTTATCTGGTCTTGGTAATAAATCCCAAACATCATTCCTTTCAAATTCATTTAACTCTTCTTGCATGGCAAGAATCCATCTATCTTCTCCCAATGCTTCATTAACAGAAGTAGGGTCAATAGATGAGAGTAAGCCAAACAAACTGGTTTCTTTAAGTGATGATCTAGTCCTTAAAGGATCACTTGCACTCCCAACGATTAGAGTTTTAGGATGTGATGACTTGTACTTCCATCCACATCTTCCTTCTGACTTATCTTCAGATTCATCCTTTGAAGATTTGTCGTGTTCTTCTGTTTTTCTTTCATCCTTTACCTTTTCAAGTTCTCTTGGTTTGTCTGCATTAGCTTCCTTTGGTTCTGGTAAACCTACACTATCATCATCTTGCTTTGACTTTTCAAGGTCAACCTGTTTGTCATCAAATTTAACATGTATGGATTCCTCCACAATATTAGTTTCCCCGTTAAACACTCTATAATCCTTGGACCTTTCAGAGTAGCTAATGAAGGTACGCTTTTGAGATCGTGAATCAAATTTTCCAAGATTATCTTTAGTGTTCAACATATAACAAATGCAGCCAAATTGTTTAAATCAGAGATGTTAGGCTTTTTACCTTTCCACAATTCATATGGTGTTTTATTCAATATGGATCTGATATAGACTCTATTTTGAATATAACATGCAGTATTAATTGTTTCTGCCCAAAAGTGTTTTGCAACGTTCATATCATTTAGCATTGTTTAGGCCATTTCTAGGAGTGTTCTATTCTTTCTTTCTACAACTCTATTTTGTTGGGGTGTTCTAGGAAAGGAAAATTTGTGAGAGATTCCATTCTCATCACAAAAAATTTCAATGAAGTTGTTCTCAAATTCTCCTCCATGATCACTTCTAATTGTTATAATTTTAAGACCTTTTTCATTCATGATTTGTTTGCAAAATGTGATAAACACTTTGTGGGATTCATCCTTACTTCTTAAAATTTTTACCCATGTCCACCTAGTGTAATCATCTACAATAAAAAAAACCATATTTCTTTCCACTTAGAGATGTTGTTTTCACTGGCCCAAATAGATCTATGTGTAATAGCTCAAGGGGATTTGAGGTAGAGATTGAGTTTTTAGGGTTGAAAGTGTTGGAACCAAGTTGGTTCTAAGTACTTAGGATTTTGATGCTTACAAATGTACTCTATGTAAACTTATTTTGTACTTTGAATTATGAAGTTAAATGCCCCAGAAACTGAAGGAATCAGAAGCAGTGATCAAAGGATTCCAGAAAAATGAATTCTGGAATGACCAGAAGATACTCTAGGAATGTCAAAACATGACGAGAAGATATCTTTGACGGCCCATATCAGAAGGAATAAAAATCAGAATGAAACATGGATCATACCATTGGAAAGCCTGCCAGAAGGAGAGTTGTTCCAGACAAACAAGAATAAAATATCAATTTTATTCTAGAAGTTATTCTGACCAGAAGATGGCCTGGCAGTGAAAAATTACACAATCCAGACTTGTTCTAGACTTGACCAGAAGGTATGTTTATGAGTCCAGAACAAGAGGATCAATCCAGATTTGGCCCAGACCATAAGATAGCATGATTCAGGGCATGGAACTAAGTCCAGACCAGAAGAAATGAATTCCAGAATCAATCCATACCTGGTCCAAAATCAAAGGTAAAATGTCCATACTGAAATATTTTTTGTTCAAGTTAATTTCAGTTTGTTCCAGACCAAATTCCAGAATCTGTCCAAATCAGAGTAAAGACTTCCAAATCAGTGGTTCAGAATTAATTATTTGGTCCAGTGATGGTCCAGATCAGAAGATCAGGCCATGGCCCAGTGTTGGCCGAAAGCAAAGGGACAGGATGTGCAGTCCAGCAAAGGCCAAGTTCAGAGGATTATAGCATATCAAGTGCGCATCCAGGATGGCCGAAATCAGAAAATCAGAGGGTCAGGAAGTGTGGTCCAGGGAAGGCCGAAATCAGAGGATCACAGCATAACAATCAGTATGGTCCATATGTGGACTAGCGCATGAAGATCCAATGGTCCAGATTTAATCAGGAAATTTATACGGTGGAGAATTTAATTTATTTTGATCAAAGGATTAAAAAGATTTATAACAAAAATAAAGTGAGGTGTTGTGGAATTCAGGAGCTGTGGCGGGAAGGAACCAACAGATTTAATTGGCCAGTTATTTTGAAAGGAAACTGAAGATATGTTTTTTATTTATATGAAGCCCAATTGGTCAAGTTATTTTTACAGAGAATCCAGCAAAATTCAGCTCGAATTTAGACATGGATGATATGAAACCAGATCAGATTACACATACTTCATCACAAGTCCAGAACCATCATGGTCAGTGCCATCACATTCAAGGAATATGATAGATGCACAAATAAAGAAACAACAAAGAGTATATTCGACAGTTTGGTTTTGACCTATGAAGGAACCAAGCAGGTTCAAGAAGCAAAGGCTAATATATTGGTCAGAAAGTATGAGCTGTTCAAGATGGAAGAGGATGAAGACATTGACACAATGTTCAGCAGATTTCAGACTCTGGTATTAGGTCTAAAAGTATTAAACAAAAGCTATACCACTGCAGATCATGTCTGGAAGATTCTGAGAAGTCTGCCAAAGAGGTGGAGACCAAAGGTTACTACAATACAGGAAGCTAAGGATCTGAGTACCTTGAGGCTGGAAGATCTAATCAGCTCACTCAGGTCTCATGAAATAGAACTGGAAGAAGATGAACCTAAGAAGAAGAAGAATCTGGCTCTGAAGTCGAAACAGAAGAAAGCTGCAAAGGCAGTATCAGAATCAGAGGATAGTGACAGTGACTGTGATGATATGGCTTATTTAACCAAAAAGATGGTTAAGATCTGGGAAAACAGAAATAGGAGAGGTTCCCAGAAGAAACATAACAGCAAGGAAGAATCTGACAAGAAGAACATCATCTGTTATGGATGCAATGAACCTAGACATATCAAGTCAGAATGTCCAAATCTGGAAAAAGGAAAACAGCACAAGAAGAGTTCCAGATACAGAAAGAAAGGTCTGATGGCTGCCTGGGATGTATCAGAATCAGAGGAAGAATCTTCTGATGAAGAAGAGGCAGAAACAGCAAAGATAGCTCACATCAAGTCTGCTTCTAGACCTCATAAAGGCACGAATTCCAGAAGGAAAACAGGCAGAAGGAAGAATGATCGAAGCAATCATTCTGGCAAATCTGGAAGCACATCAGAGGAAACAATTCTGTCTCTGATGGCTCATACCAACTCAAGTTCTAAATATAGCTCAGGCTCTGGAACAAAATCAGAAGATGAAGACAATGAGGTATTTTCTGATATGTCTAAATCTGAATTAATTGAGACTTCAAAAGACTTGTTAAATGCAAACAATAAAAGGTCTTTAAAACTGAAAACTCTTAGGGAAGATAAGGAAAATCTAACCAAAGAAGTCCAAGTTTTAAAGAATCGAAATTCTGAGTATGCAACTGAAAACAAAAATTTTAAAACTGATGTTACAAGACTCAAATATGAAAACCAAACTCTGAAAAGTAATAATTGTTCCACTTTTGAAACTGTTTGTAAATCTGATATGCATGAGCAAGTTTTTCAAAACATTATTTCCAATGGAATGGAAAGAAGTAAAAATGCATCTATGATTTATGGAAACAGTAATTTTGGAAAAAGAGGTCTTGGTTTTACAGAAACAATTACTGAAAATAAAGCTGTTCATTCTGATATTTTATGTAGCGTTTGTGCCAAGAAAGGTCACTCTGAATTATCTTGTCCAATGGTAAAATCTGAACAAGATCAGAGAGCTGTTACAACTAACAAACCTGGACCCAATCAGTTCTGGGTACCAAAAGATAAAATTGTCTATGTTGCAGATATTCTGAGCAACCAGAAGGAGACACCAACAATGGTGCCTGGACAATGGATGTTGGCAACGCACAAGCAGAAGAAGGTTTATGTTCCAACATCTACCAAACAGAAGCAAAGTGACTCTAGTAGAAGAAGAACTGGTCAACACAATACC
>JBBPBO010000004.1:52713113-52801468 GCA_037974295.1 Cicer cuneatum | reverse complement strand
AAATTGTCTATGTTGCAGATATTCTGAGCAACCAGAAGGAGACACCAACAATGGTGCCTGGACAATGGATGTTGGCAACGCACAAGCAGAAGAAGGTTTATGTTCCAACATCTACCAAACAGAAGCAAAGTGACTCTAGTAGAAGAAGAACTGGTCAACACAATACCAATCAGAACCAGAACTAGAATTATAGGAGGAACAGGAAATATCATGGATATCACTCGTATCAGAACAAGAACTGGAACCAGAATCAGAACTGGAACCAGTATCAGAGGAACAGGAACCAGAACCAGAACTGGAACCAGTACCAGAAGCACAGAAACTGGAACCAGTATCAGAGGTACAGGAACTGGAACCAGAACCAACACTGGAACCAGAATTGGAGGCACAGAAACTGGAACCAGAATCAACACTGGAACCAGAATCAGAATCAATACCAGAACCATAATCTGAACATGTATCAATATCAAAGGTTGAGGTATGATCATCAGAACTACTTTAATTACGAAATTAAGTATGATTATTAGAATCACCATAAGTTCCAAAATCACCAGAGGAATATGGTGTATGAGCCAAAACAGAAATTAAAGAATCAGAATCAAGAGAGTTCTTCAAACTCTCCAGTGAGATTCATCAAGACTACAAACCTGGAAGGGAATTCAAATTCCCTCATCCAAACCACGTAATCTCAGAACATATAGATTAGGAATCTGAAAATCAGAAGCAAGAGGATTTTCAGAGTAAACTTGAGGCTACATCTTGCTGTAAATACTATTATTATTTAATATTTACTGTGATAACAAGAAGCTTGATCTTAACAAATCAAAGCTAGATAAGTATTTTGCAGGTTTTCAAAACATCAGAGGAACCAGGTGATTCACACGAATTGAACACTCAGAAGAAACAGCATTCCAGTGGTTTCAAAAACAAACAGAAACCACCAGAAGTAGAATTAATGGTTTGGCTGTACTAAGTTCATTTTTAAATTAATTGATTTATATTATGGTATATGACAAATTGCTTGACAAATCGAAGCAAGATAAAGATAGTACAGGTTCATTAGAACCAAAGGGAGCAGAAGCAGAAGCAGAACGAATGGTTTGGCTGTATTGAGTTAAATTTTAACTTATTTGATTTGCATTATGTAAAATGACAAACTGCTTGATCTTAACAAATCAAAGCAAGATAAAAATAGTGCAGGGAGCAGAAGCACAAGTAACAGAAGTACCTGGAAAGGTAAAGGATACAAGCAAGTCAGCAACACATGACAAATCTTCAAAAAATAAATCTGATCAAGTCAGAAACAGCCAAAATAAGTCATAAGAGAAATCTGGATATTTACCATAATCTAAAGCTGTTACAGATTCACCAGAACCAGAAGCTGATTCATCAGAATCAGAAGCTGTTACAGAACCAGAAGCTGATGCCAACCAAGCATTGTTGATGAAGTTTTGGCAGAGGAAGGTTGGATACTTGCAATGCAAGAAGAGCTGAATGAAATTCAAAGGAATGATGTTTGGGATCTGGTATCTAGACCAAACAGAAGCATTATTGGAACCAACTAGGTATTCAGAAACAAATTCAATGAAAAGGGTGAAGTTGTAGCTCAAGGATACAGTCAACAAAAAGGTATGGATTACACTGAGACTTTTGTTCTAGTGGCCAAGTTAGAAGCATTTAGAATTCTCTTATCATTTGCTGCTATTCATGATATAATGCTGTATCAAATGGATATCAAAAGTGCATTCTTAAATGGCTACATAAGTGAAGAAGTTTATGTCAAACAACCCCCTGGTTTTGAAAATTCTGATTTTCCAGACCATGTTTTAAAACTTAAAAAGTCTTTATATGGTTTAAAACAAGCACCAAGGGCATAGTATGACAGACTTAATAACTTTCTGCTTAAGAATGAATTTAATAGAGGCCAGATTGATAATACACTATTTAGGAAATCCATTAAACATGATATTCTGATTATTCAAGTCTATGTTGATGATATCATATTTGGATCAACTAATGGCACTTTGTGCAAAGAGTTTTCTGACCTAATGCAGAAGGAGTTCCAAATGAGCATGATGGGAGAACTTAAGTTCTTCCTGGGAATTCAGATTCATCAAGGCAAATCAGGTATACTCATTCACCAATCAAAATATACTAAAGAACTTCTCAAAAAGTTCAAGATGAGTGACTGTAAGCCAATGGCCACCCCCATGCACCCAACCTGCTCACTTGAGAAAGATGAAACCAGCCAAAAGGCAGACCAGAAAACATACAGAGCTGGAAAGGAAAAGTATAAGTGGCAACTGCAGTTTGTTCTGTGATAACACTTTAGCCATAAACCTAACCAAGAACCCTATCTTACACTCTAGAGCCAAACACATTGAAATAAAACACCATTTCATTAGGGACCATGTTCAAAAAGGGACTTTGAGCATCCAGTTTGTGGACACTGATCATCAATGGGTTGATATCTTCACCAAGGCATTACCAGAAGATAGGTTCGAGTTCATTAAGAAGCATCTCAGCATGACCTCCATATCTGACTAGCTCAAGTAGTCATCTTATGAGTTTTTAAAATTTCTTGCAATTTTATTTTATGTCTTTTAATTTCAGTTTTTACTTTTTGTAATTTGTAAAGAGAAAAACAAAAAAAAAACAAAAATAGTAGGACCACTTTTTGGCTGATGACAAAAAGGGGGAGAAAGAGAGAGAGAGAAAGAAATGAGAAATAAGTAGAAAAGGAGAGAGAAAAAGAAAGAGAGAAAACAGAAGGAGTTGAAAAGGAGAGGAAGCAGGGAGAGAGAAAAACAAAGAAAGAAAAAGAAAGAGTGAAAACAGAAGGAGTTGAAAAAGAGAGGAAATGTGAAGAAAGAAAAAGAAAGAGAGCAAAAAGAAGGAGTTGAAAAGGAGAGGAGAGGAGAAAAGAAGAAAAGAAAGAGAGAACAAAGAAGGAGTTGAAAAGGAGAGTATCAGACTTAGGGGGAGAGATTGGTCTGAGGGGAAGTAATTCAAAGTCTTCGAGTCATAAGTTAGCAAAATAAGTTAAGGTTTTGTCATCATCAGAAAGGGGGAGATTGTTGGAACCAAGTTGGTTCTAAGTACTTAGGATTTTGATGCTTACAAATGTACTCTATGTAAACTTATTTTGTACTTTGAATTATGAAGTTAAATGCCCCAGAAACTGAAGGAATCAGAAGCAGTGATCAAAGGATTCCAGAAAAATGAATTCTGGAATGACCAGAAGATACTCCAGGAATGTCAAAACATGACCAGAAGATATCTTTGATGGCCCAGATCAGAAGGAATAAAAATCAGAATGAAACATGGATCATACCATTGGAAAGCCTGCCAGAAGGAGAGTTATTCCAAACAAACAGGAATCAAATATCAATTTTATTCCAGAAGTTATTCTGACCAGAAGATGGCCTGGCAGTGAAAAATTACACAATCCAGACTTGTTCTAGACTTGACCAGAAGGTATGTTTATGAGTCCAGAACAAGAGGATCAATCCAGATTTGGCCCAGACCATAAGATAGCATGATTCAGGGCATGGAACTAAGTCCAGACCAGAAGAAATGAATTCCAGAATCAATCCATACCTGGTCCAAAATCAAAGGTAAAATGTCCATACTGAAATATTTTTTGTTCAAGTTAATTTCAGTTTGTTCCAGACCAAATTCCAGAATCTGTCCAGATCAGAGTAAAGACTTCCAAATCAGTGGTTCAGAATTAATTATTTGGTCCAGTGATGGTCCAGATCAGAAGATCAGGCCATGGCCCAGTGTTGGCTGAAATCGAAGGGACAGGATGTGCAGTCCAGCAAAGGCCGAGTTCAAAGGATTATAGTATATCAAGTGCGCATCCAGGATGGCCGAAATCAGAAGATCAGAGGGTCAGGAAGTGTGGTCCAGGGAAGGCCGAAATTAGAGGATCACAACATAACAATCAGTATGGTCCATATGTGGACTAGCGCATGAAGATCCAATGGTCCAGATTTAATCAGGAAATTTATACGGTGGAGAATTTAATTTATTTTGATCAAAGGATTAAAAAGATTTATTACAAAAATAAAGTGAGGTGTTGTGGAATTCAGGAGCTGTGGTGGGAAGGAACCAACAGATTTAATTGGCCAGTTATTTTGAAAGGAAATCTGAAGATATGTTTGTTAGTTATATGAAGCCTAATTGGTCAAGTTATTTTTACAGAGAATCCAGCAAGATTCAGCTCGAATTTAAGCATTGGAAGAGGCCCAAATCTGCATCTATAAAAGGAGGCTTAAGGCAGAATACTCAAGAATCAAAAATCACAAAAGAGTCATACACTTCCAAAGCAAACACTCTCAAATTTTCATAGAAGTCAATTGTGAGTTCCAGCTTTCAAGAAGCAAGTACTCGTGTTATTTTCCTTCCACTATGTCAAATCTAAGTTGTTGAAGTAGAGTCTACAAGCTGAGGGAGTCAGTAGGGGTAGCAGGTTACTTGGCAATTAGATTCATAGTGTTGTGTGTTAAATCTAAGTTGTTGAAGTAGAGTCTACAATCTGAGGGAGTCAGAAGGGGTAGCAGGTTACTTGGCAATTAGATTTATAATGTTGTGATTTCTTCTACAATCTGGGATTGTCAGATTGGCTGAAGACAGGAGTTGCATTCCTCAAAGAAGTCTAGGATTGTTAGATTGTTTGAGAAGACTGACTTGGAGGGTCAGTAGCAAGGTTGTAATTCAAGGTTTGAATTAGTGAAATCCTTCAAGGTGAAGGGACTGGACATAGCCTCGTTAACGGTGAACCAATATAAAAACTGTGAGTTTTATTTTTATTTTTATCCGCTACTAACTCTGTTTTTAATTATACATCAAGTTTTGTTTTAAAAGTATAAAAACAGGAAAAGTATTCAAGTTAAGTCAAACACAATTCAACCCCCCTTCTCGTGTTTGCACCTTCAGAAAGAGTTTCTAGTTTGTTTTTCCTTTTGACAAGCTTCACACATAATTTCAGTTTTGTAGCTAAGCTTAGGTAGACCTCTCACCAGTTGAAGTTTATTCAATTTTGAAACTAATCTAAGGTTTGCATGACCTAATCTTTTATGCCAAATTAGTTTCTCTTCATTTACTGACACAAGACACTTAACTTTTTGTTTCTCTAGACTAAATAGATTTATCTTAGAAATATTGTTTTGTCTCTGACCTGTAAAGAGTACTGATCCATCCTTCTGACTAATAGCTTTGCATGTTTTTTGATTAAATATAATATCATAATTACTATCACTTAATTGACTAATACTTAATAAATTATGCTTAAGACCTTTAACTAATAATACATCTTTAATAGAAGAAGTACCATTACCAACAGTGCCTTGACCAATGATTTGGCCTTTTTGCTTTCTTCCAAAAGTCACTGTCCCTCATTTGCTCAAGTTTAGTTCTTGGAACATAGACTTTTCTCCTGTCATATGTCGCGAGCATCCACTGTCCAGGTACTATGACTGGTGTTGCAACTTGATTGCTGAGGACATCTCTTTTTCTTTATCTGATGATTCACTTCCAGAATCAGAGTTTGTGTCGGATCCAGAGGCAGTATTGGTGTGAGCCATCAAAGCCAATTTTGTTTCTGATTCACTTCCAGAATCAGAGTCTGTGTTGGATCCAGAGGCAATGTGAGCCATCAGAGCCAGTTCAGCTCCTTCATCTTCTGATTCTCTTCCAGAGTCAGCATTTGTGTTGGATCCAGAGGCAGTGTTGGTGTGAGCCATCAGAGCCAATTCTGCTTCTTCATCTTCTGATTCTCTTCTAGAGTCAGCATCTGCGTCAGATCCAGAGGTAGAATGAGTGAGAGCCGTCATAGCCACTTCTGCTTATTCTAATTCACTTTTAGAATCAGATTCTATGTTGCATCTAGAGGCAGAGTTGATGTGAGCCATCATAGCCAATTCTGCTACTTTTGATTCACTTCCAGAGTCAGATTCTATGTTGGATCTAGAGGCAGAATTGATGTGAGCCATCATGGCCAGTTCTGCTTCTTCATCATCAGAATCATCCCATGTTGCCATCAAATTCTTCTTCTTGGGTCAGGAGTCTTTCTTTTGGTTTTTCCCTTTCTCCAGGTTTGTACATTCTGACTTGATGTGCCCAGGTTCATTGCATCCATAACAGATGATACTCTTCTTGTCTTGTTCATCCTTTCCTCTATTGGAATGCTTGGAATACCTCTGGGGAAACTTCTTCCTTCTGTTTTGCCATATTTTCATAACTTTTCTAGTTAGGAAGGCAATCTCTTCTTCTTCTTCTTCTTCTTCTTCTGGTTTTTTATTTTGGCCATCAGAATCACTATCTTCTGATTCTACTTCTGCTTTTAGAACTTTCTTCTGTTTGGATTTTAAGGCTAGGGTTTTGTTCTTCTTCTTGGGCTCATCTTCTTCCAACTCTATTTCATGTGACTTGAGGGAGCTGATTAATTGTTCCAGCTTCAGAGTGTTCAAATCCTTTGCTTCCTGAATGGCAGTGATCTTTGGTCTCCACTTGGTTGGCAAGCTTCTAAGAATTTTCTTCGTGTGGTCAGCAGTAGTGTAGCTTTTTTTCAGTACCTTTAATCCTGAAACCAGAGTCTAGAATCTAGAAAACATGGTTTCAATATTTTCATCTTCTACCACCTTGAACAGCTCGTACTTCTTGACTACAATGTTCGCCTTTGCTTCTTGAACTTGCTTGCTGCCTTCATTAGTCAGAGTCAGACTATCATAGATGCTCTTTGTTGTTTCTTTTTTGGTGCACTTGTCGAATTCCTTGAAGGTGATTGCATTGATCATGAATGTTCTGGATTTGTGATGCATCTTGTACATCTTCTTCTGGTAAGCATCCATATCTTTTCTGGGAATTTCAACACCATCAGCATCTTCTGGAGCAGTATAGCCATCGTTCACCAAGTCCCAAAGTTCAGGAACTTGTGAAATAAAGAAACTCCTCAACCTATACTTCTAGTACTTGAACCGTTCCCCATCAAACATAGGTGGTCTGTTGATGTTTCCTCCAACAGCTTCTTCTTTGAATCTAGACATGTTGAACCCTTGGATCTTTTCTCAAACACTGTAAAGTGTTCAGTCTTGAGACTGAGCTCTGATGCCAATTGAAGGTGCAAACACGAGAAGGGGATTGAATTGTGTTTGCCAAAATTGAATTCTTTGTTGTTTTGATGAATGTTGATGTGAATTACTTGATGAATAAATAATCAGACTCAGAAGCGGATAATGACAGCATAAGAATACGAAGATTTATCCTGGTTCACCATTAACTTGGCTACATCCAGTCCCTTCATTCAAAAGGCTTTAATCCACTAATACAAACTCTTTGAATTACAACACCTGACCCTCCAAGCCAATCTTCCCAAACAGTCTAACAACCCCAGACTTTTGAGGTACAATCAACACCTTGACCCTACAAGCCAAGTCTTCTCCTACCAATCTGACAACCCCAGATTGAAGAAGGAACTTTACACTACCTTGACCCTACAAGCCAAGTCTTCTCCTAACAATCTGACAACCCCAGATTGAAGAAGGAACTTACACCACTATCGGGTTTGATACAAGGGTTTGGAACTTTGCAATGTTGCTTCTGGAAAGCTGATTGTTGCACTGATTCTCACTCTCGAAAACAGTTAGAAAATATTGTTTTTGCACTCAAGTGTTTCTCTCTATAGAACTCTCGGATAACTTTGAATTTGAAGCTTAAGTTCTTGTGTTTTTTGATGCTTACTGCTGCAGCCTAAAGCCTCTTTTTATAGTTGAGATATGGGCTTTGTCCAAGCTTAATTTCGAGATGTATCTTGCTCATATTTCCTTTGAAAATTCTTTTGACCGATTTTGTTTCTTTTTAATTTCGAACCAAATCTTCTTTGCTCAGATCTCCTTCGAATTTCCATCAGGTCTTCTTTGATTTTTGAATCAAATCTTCATAAAATCTTTGATCAGATCTCTTTCAAAATTCAATCAAGTCTTCTTCGAATTTTAATCAAGTCTTCTATGAATCTGAATCATGTTTTAAATCTGGACCGTGTGATCTTCTGATCTGGACCAAGTCTGGACCATGTCTTCTGATATGGACCATGCTATCTTCTGATCTAGACCATGTTATCATCTGGATCATGTTCGCTTCTAATCTGGACCATGCCTTATTCTGGACCATTTTTGCCTCTGATATGGACCAAGTCTCCTTTTAGACCATGTTTCTTTCTGATCTGGACCCCGAATGATATCCTCTGATTTTTGCCTTTAATGATATCCTCTGGTATCCTTTGGAGGTATCCTCTGGTGACATCTTTCGGATGTATCCTCTGGTGATATCTTCTGGTGATATCCTCTAGTATCCTCTGATGATATCTTCTGGCTGTATCCTCTAGTGCTATCTTCTGGTGACGTCATCTTCTGGTGGTATCTTCTGGTGATATCTTCTGGTATCCTCTTCTTTTCATTCATCTTCGAAGTCAAATATGTTATTTTCATAAAATACTTTTGTTAACATCAAAACTTTAAATGTCATATATCCTTACTTGCCAATTGTAAGCAAAACAAGTCATGTGAAATTAAAACCACCCCTTGTACTATGGCCAAGTTTCTCGGCATTAACGTTCTATATTCTGAATCACAATAAAAATAAGATAGAAACTAAATACTAAGTGCATAATTTTGTGAGAAAGAACTAAGATAGATGACAAATGGTATTTTACACACTCCTATCAAACTCTAATAGTATTGCAAAAATTGAAATTATTGGATCATTCATTAATATTTTGTAATGAACTCACTCGATCCTCGTGCATTTCAAATAACTTGGTCAGTTCATCAAATAAAACATAAACTTCAAACCATATTATAAAAATCAACAAGAGATCTATTTTTCTCCCAATAGAGGTAATCCTATTTGTGACTCTATCGGGCACTAAATGTGGGATTTTCTCCCATTCAAGATTTGAACATTGGTCTAAACAATAACTTAAGTCAATGATTCACGTATTGAGGACTAATCGTTTTCTAAAATTAAACTAGGAACACCTGCACACACTCCCCAAGCATTTCATCAAACAAAATACAATCACAGAGGACATTAAATAATTATTGTGAAACAAGATATGATCATAGTTTACTCAAATAAGAGTAAAATTTAAGGTATATCATGTTCTCTACTCTAAAGTTTCAAGTCATGCTAAGATGAATGGTTCAACTATCATGTGTAAAGAATCTTATTTACAGTATAGTCTGCTCAAATAAGAGTAAAGTTTACAATGAAGAGGAGTGGTTGATTATTACACTAATAATCCTATTAGACATATATATCCCTCGTAAACCACCCACTTTACATCAATATTATTTTACTCATGCAGTGAGGGAAAAGAGGAAATGTTTTCTGCCTTTCTGTTCTGGCCTCTCACATATATATAGGCACATATGTGCCACCTCACCCAACACAGTACTATTATAATATTGTTTGACCATCAGGTACTTAACCACTCTCGTCATAATTAACATATAACATCTTAATTGACTACCCGATATTTAATTACTCGTAATTAAATTAATTTATCCTTCATCCAATAATTTTAATTCAACCTCCAAAATAAATATTTATATATATATATTTACCTAAAATATACATATATTAAATATTTTACAAATATTCCCCAAAATACACTTAATATTATATCCATAATTTAATTTTAAATTTAAGGGTCTTACATTACTACCCCCTTAAATTAGTTTCGTCCTTGAAACTACATGTCGATAAACAACTGAGGATGTTGTTCCCTCATCTTACTCTCTAGTTCCCAAGTCGCGTCTCCAGTAGTCGGATTCCAAATCACTTTGACTAGTGGGACTTCCTTGTTCCTCAACTGTTTAATCTTCCTGATGAAAATGGAAAATCTGTCTCTGAAAAAGAGTATAGAGTAATGATTGGTTCTTTGTTATATCTAACTGCAAGTAGGCCTGATATTGTATTTGCAGTAGGATTATGTGCTACATTTCAATCTGCACCCAAAGAATCTCATTTAACTGCTGTAAAAAGAATTTTTAGATATCTTGTTGGTACTACTGATCTTGGCCTTTGGTATAGAAAAGGTTCACATTTTGATCTTGTAGCTTACTGCGACGCTGATTATGCTGGGGACAAAACTGAAAGAAAAAGCACAAGTGGCTCATGCCAGTTCCTGGGAGAAGCTTTAATTAGCTGGTCATGTAGGAAGCAAAACACAATTGCACTATCAACTACTGAAGCTGAATACGTATCAGCTGCAAATTGTTGCTCTCAAGTAATTTGGATAAAGAATCAACTTGAAGACTTCTCTGTAAGTTATTCTCATGTTCCAATTTACTGTGATAATACCAGTGCCATAAATTTGTCTAAAAATCCAATTCAGCATTCTAGATCTAAGCACATTGAAATCAAGCATCATTTCATTCGAGATAATGTTAGCAAGAAAAACATTGAATTAATCTTTGTTGATACCCAAAATCAGCTTGCTGATGTATTTACAAAGCCTCTTGTTGAGGAGAGTTTTAATTCAATAAAGGAAAGACTGAAAATCATGAGAAATCCAGTGAAATCTCATTAAAACTGCTTCTGCAGAAAACGGAGAACGTTTATCAATCTCCGTGTTTCAGGCAACTTTCTCCATTTTTTAAATCAACTTTCTCCTCTGCGTATCTCTTTCTCTCTGCGCATGAGGAAAAGGGGAGTTTTGGCATTTAATGCTCTTGTCCCCTGCCTCCAAAAACGCCCTGACACCCTTTCAAGAAGTGGCGTTACATCTTTTCAAAACCTCCTTCCCTAGGTTTCACTCATCATTATCTATTCTCTCTAAAAAGGCATTTCTGTCTTTGCAATTTCTCACAAACCCTTCAGAATCCTTTCCTTCGTCTTCTTCTAAATCTTTCTGCCTTTCTGAAAAAACTCAAATGGCCAGAACTAAATCCAGTGGTCGTAAAAATACACATACTAAATCACCATCACCACCACCTTCTTCTCCATTTCGCTATCGTTCACCTTCCCCACCACCCAGATCCTCTCCCATGAAAATGCCATTTTCTTCATCAGAATCCTCATCCTCGTCTTCACGGGAATCAAGCCCCATCCCTCTTCCTATTAAACCACTTGCAACGATTTTTCCCCCTTCTCACCCTAAATTTGTACCCAACACTGCTCAAGTTCCTCCTCACTTGAGAAACACCACTAACCCCCCAAAACGAAGGTCCATGCGAATTCTTTCTGGAATAGGGATTTCGAACCCTAAAAAAACTAATGCTTCCGTGTTTATAATTTCTGACTCTGATGAGGAAGAAATGGATGTTCCTCCTTCCAGTGTTCCAGCAACCTCTCAACAACAAACATCCCAAACACAGCAGCAAACTCCTGAACCTTCATTTACAACCCCTCCCAATCAGAAGAGAAAGAAGTTAAATGAAATCGCCTCTCCACCCAAACCATCTCAACCCCCCTCTAAAACCATAAAGAAAAAATCTGCTGTAACCATCTCTCAATACCTAGCTAGGAAGAATCTGAAGATTTCCCAGCGAAGTAAAACTAGGGCACCAAAACAGCTCAAAAAGAAGCCATCTCCTTCTGCCCCCCACACTATTCCTTCTGACCCCCCATCTACTCCTTCTGCCCCCACAAACGTTTCTTCTGACCCACACACTGTTTCTTCTGCCCCCACACTATTTCTTCTGCCCCCCACACTGTTTCTTCTGCCCCCCACACTACTCCTTCTGCTCCCCAACATTCTCCCTCTGATTCCTCCAATAACATCCCTCTGATTCCCTTCTTTGCAAATAAAATTTTCAAGGAGAAATGGGCTAATCGTCCTATTGGAGTGGGACAGATTGTCATGTTCGACAATCTGGTCGTTGATGGAAATGCTATAAAACATCACACTGATGTTTTAGGCTGGACTTCCTTCCTTCAGACATCAGAATGCTATTACCCAGAAGTAATAAGGGCATTCTACTGCCAAGCAAAGACTTTTCCTGATAAGTCCCTGATTATCTCCAAAGTTAAAGGGATTGAAATCATCCTCACCCCTGAAACTCTGGCCACAATTCTGAATCTTCCCACTGAAGGGCCTGCCATTTATGGAGAAAAATGGTATAATGCCTTAAACCTGAACAAGACAGAGGTACTCTCTAATCTGTTCCTAGAAGGGTCTACACGACAACTCTCAACCTTCCTCAAACCCCTTCCCAAAATTTTCAATAGCATCAGTCATCACACCATACTTCCCCACTGTGGAAGTCATGAGTATGTCTCTGATAATGATGCCCTTGTAATCCATCACCTGTTAAACTGCAAGCGCCTAAACCTTCCACACATCATCATCCATCATATGATTACTGCAGCCAACAAGGATTACAGGAAGAATATTGTCCCTTATGGGATGATTTTGACCAAGATATTCAAGCATTTTCAAATCCCTCTCAGTAATGAGAAAAGCTTGATCAAAATCTCCAAGTTTTCTTCGAAAAACATTTCTCATATGAGAAAGCTACATCTTAGGCAAGTGTTCCTTCATCCTTTCCACCCTAACTAAAAAGGAAACGCTCCTCAAGGCAAAGAGTTGTTGATCCTACTCCAATCCCAGCCTCACCACAGCCCTCACCAGACCTTCCTGAAGCAGCAGAAACTGCTCAAGAATATTCTGTTGAAAACAGAGAAAGTTCTCCTGTTCCAACACACCCTCCTCACACTTTCTCCGTTTTTCCCCCAACTACAACCCTGTCCTCCACAGACCTTCTCCACCACATCCATTCACCCATAGACGACATGTGCACTCTCCTACCACATCAGCACGTCTCCTCTATGTCACCCCTCTTCACTTCCCCACAGAAAACCAATCCTTCTCTCTTTGGGATAAGTCAATTCTTGACTTTTTCTGATACTCTTGGACCATCCATTAATCAGAAATCCAATCCCTCGCCTTCTGCCTCCGCTCCTCTAACTTTCACTCATCCTGCTTCTACTATGCCTCCTCCTCCTCCACCAAAGGAACCTACGAACTCTGAGATCATGGGTTCCCTACATACTATTATGGCACGCCAAACTCAGCAGGATTTAGAGTCCACCCTCCTGCGGACATTGATAAAAGAACAACTTGCTCCAAAGCTTGGACTTGTTCCTCCTCCTATTCATCCTTCTCCATCTCCTCAACCTGTTGCTAATCCTGCCAAGTCCTCATCTTCAGAAGGATCTTCACCATCCTTGGCATCTTAGGATCTTTTTCTCCTACCTTTTTGTTGTGACAAAGGGGGAGAATTAATTTGAAGATTTTAGATTAAGTTTTAGTCCTTAATTAGATAGAAGTCCTTTTGTATTTGGTACTTCTGTATATTTTCTGACTTAATCTCGCTATGTAATTGTCTTTGATTTCTAATGAAATGTCTTTATGAATCCATTTGCTGAATTGATTTATCTTTTGAAATTGCATGATTTATCTTCTGTTAAATTTAAATCTCTGCACAAATTGAGGGGGAGCTTTCAAGCTCTTTCAAAATTAGAATCAAAATTAAAATCTAAATTAACATGTTTGTCATCATCAAAAAGGGGGAGATTGTTAAGACAAACTCTCAATTTTAAAGTTTTGATGAAAATAAACAAAGGTTAATTAAAAGATTGTTAATTATGATTATAAGTATATTGTTAATTTAACCTGTGCTTTTGAGTGTGTTAATTCAAAGATAGGTTTCAAAAGAATCAAAGAAAACAGCAGCAGAAGAACATTCTTCACATTCTGGAAAACAGAGAATGTTCGCCAGACTGTGACAACATAAAGACCCAACTTTCTCCATCACTTAATGAAAGTTGTTGGCTATGGAAGTTACATGAATATGATCACTACATGGCAGAGAACACATAGGATCTATTCAACTCAAAGAGGACATTCGAATTGCAAAAGAAAAAGACTCTCATACAAGCATGTCCAGACAATTCTGGGAATGACTGTCAAGACTGTTAAAACAATCTTGAAGTCAAAGACAGTTTCCAATATGGCCACAGAAACGTCCAGATTGATTATCATCCTCCAAGGATACCTAAAGTACAAAAAGTCCAGAATGATCATCAATCTCCAGTCAGTTTTAAAAGCTTCAGTACAAGCTTCCTACATCAAGCTTTCATGATCGTTTTCAATCTGTTTTGAATGGTTCAAAGCTTCAGTTCAAACTAGCAATATTATCTCTTATCAGAAGCATTAGAGGATCATTAAAAATTCAAGAAAGTTTGATTCAAAATGCAAAATACAGCTCAGCCTAAAACAGAAAGTAAAAGGTGTCAAAAGTAGGATTACTTTTTGCCTCTGGTCAAGTCAGACAAAGGCATCAACAACGGCTATGTTGGCCTTCATTAAATGCTCTCAAGCCTATAAAAGGAAGGCCACAGCTCAAGGAAAACTCAGAAGTTCAAGTGCTAACAAGTTTCTCCAAATCATTCACATTCACATACTTGAAATTCTGCAAATCATTTACAGTTAAATCCTTTTTACTCTGATATATTCATACTGATTTATCTGTAAAAGAATCGAAACCTCAAACAAGAGTTGAGACATTTCAGATTCTAAACAATCTATTTATTATTGTAAAACTCAAACTATAAGAGTTTAATATAGTTTGAGGTAGATTGTAAGAAATCCTATCAAGACACATATGTGATTTGATTAATCTGATACCAGGTGGAATCAAATTAAGTTCTGTAAACAAAGATCAAGGTTGATCTAGGCTAGGTGCTGTAAAACCAAGAAGGTTCTTGTTTTAAACACTTAGTGGAAAATCTCACAATTGTGGGGACTGGACGTAGCCCAAGTTGGGTGAACCAGGATACATCTGTGTATGGTATTTCTTATCTTTAATCTCTTTATCAAGTTTGATTGTTTTTAAGATTAAAATACAAAACCGTTTTTCTGTTTTACACACTAATCTGAACGTTCTCCGTTTTCTGATAAAACCAAGAACGTTCTCCATTTTTCTGCTTCCTTAACCAAGAACTTTCTTGAGTTTAAAACTGAAATTTTTTAGGAAATTTTAAAAAGGGAGATTTACAATTCAAACCGCCCTTCCTTGTAAATCAATTTTGCTACTTCAGTCTTTCCTTGCACTATTAGGTTCCTCTTTTCTTGGATTAATGCATCATCTTGCAAGTTCGCAATCTCCTCAAGTAGACCACTCGAAATTTTTATCATTCCACACTTTAAAATTCCTGGTGCAAACTCTACGTCCAAGTGTAGATCTCTAAATGCTTCCCACAACTCTTGTTGTCTGGCCAATATCATTGAAGATACTGACACACTTTTCCTACTTAATGCATCAGCCACCACATTGGCTTTCCCATGGTGGTATTGCAATGAAAAATCAAAATCCTTGAGAGTCTCCATCTCCTTTGACGCATGTTCAATTCCTTCTGATTGAACAGATACTTCAAACTTTTATGGTCACTGAATACCGTGAACGTGCATCCATATAAGTAGTGCCTCCAGACCTTTAATGCGAACATTACTGCAGCAAGCTCTAAATCATGAGTAGGATAGTTTCGTTCGTGAGTTTTCAACTGCCTTGAGGCGTAGGCTACAGCTTTCTTGTGTTGCATCAAAACACATCCCAAACCTTGGTGAGATGCATCATAGTAAACCTCATATGGTTCCTCTGGCTGTGGCAGGACCAATACTGGTGAGGTTGTCAACTTTTCCTTAAGCAACTGAAAAATTTCCTCACACTTCTCCGTCCATGCAAACGGCTAATTCTTTCTGGTGAGTTGTGTCAAAGGAGCTACAATCTTAAGAAATCCTTCAATAAATCTCCTGTAGTATCCTACCAGTCCGACAAAACTTCGTATGTCTGTGATAGTGTGAGGCTGTTTCCAAGCAAGGATTGTCTCAATCTTTGTCGGATCTACAGTGATCCCTTCTTTTGTTATTACATGTCCCAAGAAATTCACTTTTTCTAGCCAAAACTCGCACTTCAACAGATTGGCGTACAATTGCTTTTCTCGTAAAAGTTCAAGAACTTGACGTAAATGCTCTCCATGTTCTTCTTCATCCTTTGAATAAATCAATATATCATCGATGAACACCACCACAAATTTATCCAGGAATGGGCTAAAGATTCTATTCATATAGTCCATGAAAATTGCTGGTGCATTCGTAACTCCAAATGGCATAACGAGATATTCATAATGTCCGTAACGAGTTCTGAAAGCAGTCTTTTGAATATCTCATTCTCTTACCCGAATATGATGACATTCTGACTTCAAATCGATCTTTGAAAACACCGCGACTCCTCTCAATTGGTCCATCAAATCATCGATGCGTGGTAAAGGATAACGATTCTTAATAGTTACCTTGTTAAGTTGCCTATAATCTACACATAAGAGCGAACTTCCATCCTTCTTCTTAACCAACAATACCGGAGCTCCCCATGGCGACACACTTGGTCTGATAAATCCTTTCTCCAACAAACCTTCAATTTGACCCTTAAGCTCGCTTAATTCCAATGGTGACATCCGATACGGCGCAATTGAAATAGGTCCAGTTCCTGGGTATAGATCAATGAAGAACTCCACCTCTCTTACCGAGGGTAATCCTGGAATTTCTGTTGGAAATACGTCCGGATACTCTTTGACTAACACAACATCTTCTATGCTCACATCCATCTTGGTCTCCACGTTAGCCAATGATAAAAATTCCTAAGTTCCTTCTCTCAGTGACACCCCGAGCTTGTTAGCAGCCAAATACCGAACGACTCCTGGTTCGGGAAAAAGAACTAATTTGCGAGCACAATCCAAGACTACATAATTATATGACATCCAATCCATGCCGAGAATGAACTCGAGTGATTGTAGGCGTAAACAGATTAAATTAACCAAGAAATCTCTATTCTGAATAGTTACAGGACAGCGTAAACATGCAGAATTTACGGTCAAAGTCTTAGCAGGTGTAGAAACAACCAAATCAAAAGGCAAAGCCGAAATAGATAGATTCAAACGATTCACACAGTCCATAGCAATGAAAGAATGGGTTGCCCCTGAATCAAAAAGTGCAGTTAGTGTGTTACCAGCAATCTCGCAATCTCGCTGGATTAAATTAGGAGCTTGATTCCCGGCTTCAGCACCCATGTGATAGACGCGTCCCCTAGCAATAAGACGAGTAGCCCTAGTTGCGTTCACTGTTGGTTCCACCTTTGGAACCTTGCAATCCCTTGCAAAATGTAATGGCTTCTGGCAATTATAACATGTAGGATCCGTTGTGGTACAAGCAGTAGCATAATGTCTCTCTTTCCCACATCGGAAACATCGAACCCCTTGTCCCAATTGATGTCCAATAATTACATTCCCCGAGCTCAAAACCCTATACAACAAGTCTAAACTGATCATGCACTAAAGCTACAGTAGCACGGTTTCCACCGTATCCTCTACAAGTCTCGTCTTCACCCTGCTGTCCGTCTCTCTGTGTTGTCCACAAATACTGCGTACGTGAATATCAAGGAAAACTAACGACGTTTCTGTCGTTAGTGTAACCGTCGGTGGTACGGGTTCAGGTATTATCTGAGGGCAAAGCCCAATTTTCCACAATAAAAGTAAAGGGTCACCGACCGAAATTAACATTTACCACAGAGCAATTATTTCTGATAAAACAGCTACACTCATGGCATATTATATAACAACGGTGATAAATAAGGATGCTCATTTTTGAAAATACATGACATTGTACCTTTGCAAAACAGCAACCAAATTAATATAAAATCATGTTGCAAGTACAAATATCAATTCAACAATCACAACAATTCACTAGGAACTCAGATTTCATAAGGTACTTACACACATCGATTTCCACTCATCAACTCATATCAAAATATGACTCACAGTCAACCACCCCGATGCAATATGTAAATGCCAATGTACACAACTCTTGGAATTTCCAAGGTGCAGTCTCTCACAGACCAGCACACGCGCAGTCTCTCACGGACCAGCACGATTTTACAAATGAAATGGACCGTCTAATACACGCGGAACCATTTCGTAGCCCGGATAGAATAGACCGTCTAATACACGCGGAACTATTCTACAACCCTTCACGGTTACTGCAGTGTATTATCCTCTCGCACGCCAAATACACAGAAGTTAAATCCTCGCACGGATAGAATGGACCGTCTAATACACGCGGAACTACTCTGTAGCCCGAGTAGAATAGACCGTCTAATACACACGGAACTACTCTGACCCTAGATAGAATATACCGTCTAATACACGCGGAACTATTCTATAACCCATGGTTACTACTTAACTTCTCAGCCCATCACAGTCACCGCATCAACTCTGTGGCCCATCGTGGTCACCACCTGACTATGCAATGCATGGACATGCAATGTTTTCTCTTCACTGAAAACAGTATGCAAATACCAGCTAAAAATCCAACCACTCCATCACCACATCAAACCATCTCAAAAATTCCATTTTAATTCATCACAAGCCTTCCCAATGTTTCCCCAACTCTTTAAGTTCATAAACCAATGTTTAAATCTGGAATTTTGAAGAAAAAAAACTAATCTGTATTCGAATACAGCTTCCTTGTATTCGAATACATAAGCTAAAACAGTGAATAATCAGCATTTATCACCACATCAACAAAGAATTCAAGAGCCTCATCATCACCACCTCAAACCATCTCAAAAACTCCATTTTAATTCATCACAAGCCTTCTCAATATTTCCCCAACTCTTAAAGTTCATAAACCAATGTTTAAAACTGGAATTTCTAGAAAAAAAACCAATCTGTATTCGAATACAGCTTCCTTGTATTCGAATATAGAAGCTAAAACAGTGAAAAATCAGCATTCTGTATTCAAATTTGAGGTTGTCGTAGCCGAATACAGATGCGAATACAGTGGCAAAAATTGCAGTCTTGTATTCGAATACGACAGGGTCATAGCCGGATACAGATGCTAAGTCAGAAGCAAAAATCGCTCATCTGTATTCGAATACAGAGGGTCGTAGTCGAATACAAGTTCAAAATTTGAATAAAAATTGAAACTTTGTAGGCATGTATTCGAATACACCAATGCTGTGTTCGAATACACCTTCGAATGCAGTGACATTTTCCAGAAACTTCAACCCGTTTTCAAACTCTTTTCTTTGCAAAACCAACACAACACCAAAACATAATCACCACTCTTTTGAAACCACAAGACTCAGAACATTTTTCATCAACACAACAACAACATATTTTCCAGAACACCTCCAACCATTTTAAAATCCTTTTTCCTTTTGAAAAACCACTATCAACACTAGATTGTCAACAACACAACAGAAAAACATAATCCCCATTCTTTTGAAACCACAAAACTCAGAACATTTTTCATCAACAACAGATTTTCCAGAAACACCTCCACCCATTTTAAAATCCCTTTCTTTTAAAAACCACCATCAACACAACAACAGATTTCCAGAACACCTCCACCCATTTTAAAATCCTTTTTCTTTTGAAAACCACTATCAATACTAGAACAAAATCATAGTTTTTCTTTAACCACCAAAACAGAAAGTCAACCACACAATAAAAACGATTTCATTCCCCACAATGAAACCATAAACACATCCTCCACTCAGAAACGACTCAACAACACCAGTAAAAACCATACCCTCAAAAATATCCACAAAACAGTGCAGCGCAATCCAACTCATGCATTTTGATCATCCCCAAAACAACATGCAAAGCATTTTCCAATATTCCACACAAACAAAACAACATTGAGGTATCAACCAAAACATCAAACATCACAGATCATCCAAAACATCAACAACATGCATTTTCATCATTCATAACGACATGCAAAACAGTTTCACTTCAAAAACAACAACGAAAACATCATCAATGCCACAACAGCATGCATTTACAACCCTAAATGCAATCTAGAAAGTGGAAGGTGCCCCTTACCTCTGTTACGTTTTTTGTGCTCGTTTACGCTACTGCGACAAAAGTCGGCGAAACTCCCGTTTGCATCGCCGCTACAAAAGTTGGTTCTCTAGCCCTGTAACGATGAGAGGAACAACTTTTGTTCTGGACACTTGCTGGTTCGGCGCTTGGATTTCCAAGTAATTTGACTTTTGAGGATGTTTTTTTTTTGTTAAAACAGAATGGGAAGAGAAACAGAATGGCGCATGCAGTGAGGGAAAAGAGGAAATGTTTTCTGCCTTTCTGTTTTGGCCTCTCACATATATATAGGCACATATGTGCCACCTCACCCAACATAGTACTATTATAATATTGTTTGACCATTAGGTACTTAACCACTCTCGTCGTAATTAACAGATAAAATCTTAATTGACTGCCCGATATTTAATTATCGTAATTAAATTAATTTATCCTTCATCCAATAATTTTAATTCAACCTCCAAAATAAATATTTATATATATATATATTTACCAAAAATATACATATATTAAATATTTTACAAATATTCCCCAAAATACATTTAATATTATATCCATAATTTAATTTTAAATTTAAGGGTCTTACAGCATTCAACCGACAGCTCTTTGACAAGTGTATCAAAAGGTTCAAGTAATAAAATGATAAGTAAAAATCGTCTTCACATGGATTGTTATTAATTCAGCAATGGAACAAAGTTGTAAATACTTAGTAACAAAATAGTTTAAAAGTTGGTTGATAATTTTGGGAAAATGTAAAATTAAATAGGGATAATTCAATAAGATAAAAACAATTAAGGAATTCGAATCACTTTCTTTTCACTATGTAATTATTGATTCACAATTTTAACAATCTAACTTATTTGATTACGTCAAATTAACAAATTAGACTAAGACCAATTCATTGGCTCAAAATCCTTTTTTTATAACAATGAACCCTAATTCCTTAGATGATCAAGATTGTTATTAGAAGCATGTACGAACATTAATTTCTTAGACACACGTTAATATTTTATATTCCTATAACAATATTGAAACATGAACATATATTTTGGTTCCAGTTAATATATCATATTTCTCAATAACGAAATAATTCATAGGTTCAATTCTATGGTAAACAAACAAAGAAAAACATTAATAACAAAAATATATGAAAAATCATATACTTTATAATTGCATAAATAGTTTAAGAAAACCAAAATTACATAAGTTCAAGAAGGTTCATTTAATCCCTAAACAATGAGAAAATTAGTTCATGATTAATAACATAGTAACAATGAAGAAGATGAAATTACACATAAGAAAAATGGAATGAATCTTCACTTCTTGCTTCCAAGAGTAAAATATTCAAGTTCCTAGCCTCCAAGATGAGCCCAATATGATCTCCAATGCCTTCTCGGTCAAAACCCTTGCAAAATATGAGCTAAAATAGGGATTTGGAATGCGCGCTTGCGCATTGCTACAATTCTGGGTGCATTGCTATGCTTTTGACAAAAAACTATGCCTCCAAATGCACTGTAGCACATGGTTGAGCATAATGCGCTGCCCTGGGTGCAATTGACTAGCGCAATGCTATACTCCTGGGCGTAATGATTTGCAGTATTAAATAAAAATCTTTGTTCCAAAATTGCTTTCCCTCGTATTCCACTTGTAGTTTTCACCCTTTTACAATCCAAATTAGGTTTCGATGTCTTCAAAAAAAGTTGTAGCTATGGATGGTAGCTTTCATTTGAAACTAATTTGACTCCATTTGAATGTTTACAACTCCATATATGATGAAAATACTTCACAGGGGTCATGTTACTTTTAAATTAGCTAAAATATCACTAGAATGAGGGTTGAATAAAGATATTGTACTTTTCGTAGTTTTCTTTTCTCTTAAAATAGTATCATCTATGTGAGGATAATAGTTGAGCGTTAGAGGATAAATGCTTAGAAATGAAATGAGAGTTAGACAAAATAAAGTGAATAGAGTATAGAGAATGATACACATAAATTTATATTGGTTCACCCAAAATGAGTTACGTCCAGTCCTCACTTACTTGTGAGTTTTCACTATGGCTCAAAAGTCTTGTCCTCTAAAGGGACTCTTTTCACTATGTATTTTCTTAACTCACTAGGCTTACATAAACAATTTCTCTTCTTGTTATACAACACTTACACTACTATCAACAAGTTAATATTAACTTAAGGATATATAGGTTTTTGAGAGATTTGATAAGAGTGAATTCTTCCACTAAGATATACTTTCTAAGAGGGTAATATTAAAGATATAATTAAGATTAGTATAAAGTATGTTGAGGATCAAATTTCTTTTCACAACTTTGATCTTTAGCTTTTGTATGATATTTGTTATGATTAATGAGGATGAGATCATCTGAATTTATAGAAGTAATGATGCTTCAAATATGAGGAAAAGCACAAAGCATCCGTTGGAGACTTAGATGATTGCTCATGGTCTTTATTTGGAATTGTGAATATGCCCATCAGTTGTCCTTGTTAGAAGAATGTTGGGAGGATGAATGTTTCAGTCTATCCTCGGGTAGGAGGATGAAGCATCCAATAATTTTGATGTGACTTGTGCTTTTTGACTTTTTTTTCTAACAACTGTAGTGTCCTGCCTTATGAGTCAAGGACATCACTTTTAGAATTTTGGTACTTTTACTCATTTTTCCATGTGCGAGGATGAATAGACAACTTAAGTTCATCATCTCTTCTACGTTGTTTATCCTCTGACATAGAGGACATAAATTCATCCTCTCTTCAGTATTGTTTATCCTCTAACATAAATTTATCCTCTCCTCAGTATTGTTTATTCTCTGTTATAGAGGCCATGATTTCATCCTCTTCTTTGTTTATCCTCTATTGTATAGGACATATTAATATGTGTTAAAACATTTCATCTGATCAAGAAGGCAATTGACCTGTTTTCTAAATTTGTTACACTCAAGAACACAAGTTAGATAACATACATAATTAGAATCTTTAAAACAATTTTGTTATTATTAAAACATTTGAGAGAAATTTTGTCTCAACAGCTTTTTCAACAAAATTCCCTACTGCATTAAACCAATGAAACAAAACTACACAAAATAGTTGGTCAATTGTGATAATGAAAGCATAAACACCTTATTTTAAATAACTCTAAAATGACTATTAAATTGAAAGAAAAAAGTTAAACAATTGACTCTAAATGATTAAAAATAATGACTTATGAAGGTTCATCATCAACCAACTAGCATGTCAATTGTTGAATATAAATGATAAAATCTTCGATGAGGAACTAGCATTGCTCTTGTTGGCGTCACTACCAAAGTCCTACAAATCTTTGGTCCAAATTTTGCTTGTAGGGAGGACAATCTTGAAGTTAGATGAGGTGATTATTGATTTACGTGAAAATTAGAGAATTATGAGAAATTAGAATATCAATAGTGGAGATCATGCACTAGTAGTGGAGGGCTCTGAGCGAGGGATAAGTCACTCAAGAAAACAAGGTGAGCCAAGAGGAAGATCGAAGTATCAATCACGCCCACAAAGTGATATGAGCAATGTGGAGTGGTACTATTGTAGAGAGATAGGTGATGTGCAAGCAAGATGTGCACAAATGAGGGAAGACTTGAAGAAATTAAAAGGAACGAAGAAAGATGATGGCCACTCTCAAATCAATGTGGTAAGGACAACAAAAGATGATAATGATGTTCTCTTAGTAACAAATAAGGAGGTTGTTAAATCAAAATGGGTGATGGACTCTGCCGCTGCAAAACCCATTTGTCGAGATCGAACAATGTTTGACAACTTGAATACTAATGGAGAGTTTGGTCATTTTGTGCTTCATAATTGTGCTATCCAAATTTCTATAATATGATGTACCTTATGTTGGAACCAAGTTGGCTCTAAGTACTTAGGATTTTGATGTTTACAAAAGCACTCCATGTAATCTTATTTTGAACCTTGAATTATTACATTAAATGCCACCAGAAAATGAAGTTTCCAGAGGCAAAAGATGAAGACACCAGAAAATGCATCCAAAAGGTACCAGAGGATGCATCCTGGAATTACCAGAGGATATCTTTGTTGGCCCAGATCAGAAGGAAGCAAAGTCAGAAGGAGACCTGGACCAGACCAGAAAGAAGCCTGCCAGAGGAAGACTTGATCCAGACCAGAAGGAATCATAATTCAAACTTAGTCCAGAAGTTATTCTGACCAGAAGATGGCCTGGCAGTGAAATGATAAACAGCCCAGACTTGATCCAGACTTAATCAGAGGATAAGTTAATGGGTCCAGAACAAGAGAATCAATCCAGATTTCACCCAGACAAGAAGATAGCATGGTTCTTGGTATGAAACTAAGTCCAGACCAGAAGAAATGATCTCCAGATTTGATCCAGAACTGATCCAAATCAGAAGGTAAAATGTCCAGATTTAAATATTATTTGTCCAGATTTAATTTAAGTTTAATCCAGACCAAGTCCATAATTGGTCCAAATTAGATGGAAAATGTTGGAACCAAGTTGGTTCTAAATACTTAGGATTTTGATGTTTACAAAAGCACTCCATGTAATCTTATTTTGTACCTTGAATTATTACATTAAATACCACCAGAAATTGAAGATTGCAGAAGCAAAAAATACATCTAGAATGCATCCTGGAATTACCAGAGGATACACTAGGATGTCAAAACACTACCAGAGGATATCTTTGCTGGCCCAGATCAGAAGGAAGCAAAGTCAGAAGGAGACCTGGACCAGACCAGAAGGAAGCCTGCCATAGAGAAAGTTGTTCTAGACCAGAAGGAATCAAATGTTAGATTTATTCAAGGTTTGAATTAGTGAAATCCTTCAAGGTGAAGGGACTGGACGTAGTCTCGTTAACGGTGAACTAGTATAAAAATTATGTGTTTTATTTTTACTTTATATCCGCTGCTAACTCGGTTTTTATTCATACATCAAGTTTTGTTTTAAAAGTGCAAAAACAGGAAAAGTATTCAAGTTAGTCAAACACAATTCAACCCCCCCTTCTCGTGTTTGCACCTTCAATTGGCATCAGAGCTCGGTCTCAAGGCTGAGCACTTAACAGTGTTTGAGGAAAGGTCTAAGGGGTTCAACATGGCAGAATCCAGAGATGAACTGGGAGGCAACATCAACAGACCACCACTGTTTGATGGAGAAAGGTTTAAGTATTGGAAGGACAGAATGAGAAGTTTCGTCATATCTTAAGATCCTGAACTATGGAAGATGATAGTTAAATGATACACTACACCTACTGATCCAGAAGATCCAACTAAAGAACTAGACATGGATGATATGAAACCAGAAAAGAGCAAATTACACAAACTTCATCACAAGTCTAGAAACATCATAATCAGTGCCATCACATTCAAGGAATTTGACAGATGCACAGATAAAGAAACAGCAAAGAGCATATTTGACAGTCTGGTTCTGACCTATGAAGGAAGCCAGCAGGTTCAAGAAGCAAGGGCTAACATACTGGTCAAACAGTATGAAATGTTCAAGATGGAAGATGATGAAAACATTGATGGAATGTTCTGCAGATTCTAGACTCTGATATCTGGACTGAAGGTTTTGAAGAAAAGCTACACAACAGCAGATCATGTCAAGAAGATTCTCAGAAGCTTACCAGCCAAATGGAGAACAAAGGTTACTGCAGTAAAGGAAGCTAGGGATCTGAATACCTTGAAGCTTGAAGATCTGATCAGCTCACTCAGGTCTAATGAAATAGAACTAGAAGCAGATGAACCTAAGAAGAAGAAGAATCTGGCTCTGAAGTCGAAACAAAAGAAAGCTGCAAGGGCAGCATCAGAAACAGAGGATAGTGACAGTGACTGTGATGATATGGCTTACTTAACCAAAAAGATGGTTAAGATCTGGGAAAACAGGAAGAGAAGAAGCTTCAAGAAGAAACATAACAACAAAGGAAAGGAAGAATCTGACAAGAAGAATATTGTTTGTTATGGATGCAATAAACCTGGACATATCAAGTCAGAATTTCCAAATCTGGAAAAAGGCAAACAGCACAAGAAGAGTTCCAGATTCAGAAAGAATGGTCTGATGGCAGCCTGGGATGTATCAGAATCAGAAGAAGAATCATCTGATGAATAAGAGGTAGAAACAGCAATGAAGGCACACATCAGGTCTACTTCTGGACCTCATAAAGGCACGAATTCAAGAAGGAAAACAAGCAGAAGGAAGAATGATCGAAGCAATCATTCAGGCAAGTCTGGAAGCACATTAGAGGAAGCAATTCTGTCTCTGATGGCTCATACCAACTCAAGTTCTGGATACAGCTCAGGCTCTGGAACAGAATCAGAGGATGAAGACAGTGAGGTATTTTCTGATCTCTCTAAATCTGAATTAATTGAGACTTTAAAAGACTTGTTAAATGCAAACAATAAGATGTCTTTAAAACTGAAAACTCTTAGGGAAGATAAGAAAAATCTAACCAAAGAAGTCCAAGTTTTAAAGAATCGAAATTTTGAGTATGCAACTGAAAACAAAGATTTTAAAACTAAAGTTGCAAGACTCAAATCTCAGAACCAAACTCTCAAAAGCAATATTTGTTCCACTTCCAAAACTGTTTGTGAATCTGATATGCATGAGCAATTTTTTCAAAACATTATTTCAAATGGAATGGAAAGAAGTAAATATGCATCTATGATTTATGGAAACAGTAACACTGGAAAGAGAGGTCCTGGTTTTACAGAAACGATTGCTGAAAGTAAAACCAGGATCAGAGAGGTCACTCTGAACTATCTTGTCCACTGGTAAAATCTGAACAAGATCAGAGAGCTGTTAAGACTAACAAACCTGGACCCAATCAGTTATGGGTACCAAAAGATCAAATTGTCTATGTTGCAGATATTCTGAGCAACCAGAAGGAGACACCAACAATGTTGCCTGGACAATGGATGTTGGCAATGCACAAGCAGAAGAAGTTTTATGTTCCTGCTACAACAAGACAAAGGAAATCTGAGTGTGATGGAAAAAGGTCTGGTCAACTCAACCAGAATCGGAATCAGAATCAGAACTGGAACCAGAACCAGAACTGGAACCAGTATCAGAAGCACAGAAACTGGAACCAGAACCAACACTAGAACTAGAACCAATACTGGAACCAGAATCAGAATCAGTGCTGGAACCAGAATTAGAATCAACACTGGAACCAGAACTAGAATCAGATCAGGAATTACCAGAATCACCAGAATTACCAAATTCATCAGAACCACCAGATTCACCCAAATCACCAGAATCATCAAGGTTACCAGAATCACTGGATTCACCAAATTTACCAGAATCAAAACATATTCCAGAATCATCAGAGGAACATGGTTTAAAAACCAAAGCAGAATCACTGAAACTGCTCAAACAGGCCAGAAGAAGAACTGATCCTAATGGCTCGAACAGAAGCTAAGTCTGAATCTGAGTCTGATTCTGACTCTGATTCTGACAAAGAAAAGGCAAGGTTTGATCAGCAACACAAAACTTGGTATCTTGACAGTGGCTGCTCCAAGCACATGACAGGAGATAAATCTATGTTTCTGGATCTGACTATGAAGAATAGAGGCAAAGTTTCCTTTGGAGGAAACCAGAAAGGTCAGATTATTGGTACAGGAACTGTTGGTAACACTTCTTCTCCCTTGTCTATTAAAAATGTTCTGTTAGTTAAAAGGCTAAAACATAATCTTCTAAGCATAAGTCAATTAAGTGACTGGAATTATGATGTTATCTTTAATCAAAAAACTTGCAAAGCTGTCAGTCAACTTGATGGGACTGTTTTATTTACTGGCACTAGGAAGGATAATGTTTATAAAATTGATCTTTTTAGTCTTGCTAAGCAACAGGTTAAATGCCTATTATGTGTAAGTGAGCAAAATCTGATTTGGCACAAGAGGCTAGGGCATGCAAACCCTAGACTTATATCCGAGTTGAGCAAACTCCAGTTGGTAAGAAGGCTTCCCAAGGTAAGTTCCAAAACTGAGATTCTGTGTGAAGCATGTCAAAGAGGTAAACAAACTAAAAGCTCTTTTAAAACTAAAAAATGTGTTTCTACCTCTCAACCACTTGAACTGCTTCACTTAGATCTATTTGGTCATGTTCAAACAGCTTCCCTCAGTGGTAAGAAATATGGTTTTGTGATTGTTGATGATTACTCAAGGTGGACTTGGGTAAAATTTTTAAAGAACAAATATGAATCTCACAAAGTATTTATTTCTTTTTGTAAGTAAGTTATTAATAAACAGGGTATTAAGATCATAACCATCAGAAGTGATCATGGAGGTGAATTCGAGAACAAGTATTTTGAAGAATTATGTGATGAGAATGGCATCTCTCACAACTTCTCATCCCCCAGAACACCTCAACAGAATGGAGTGGTAGAAAGGAAGAACAGATCACTACAGGAGATGGCCAGAACCATGCTGAATGATAGGAAGGTAGCTACCTACCTTTGGGCAGAAGCTGTCAACACAGCCTGCTACATTCAGAATAGAGTCAACATCAGGTCCATCTTAAATAAAACTCCCAATGAACTGTGGAAAGGTAAGAAACCCAATATTTCCTACTTTAAGCAATTTGGCTGCATCTGTTATATGTTAAACACTAAAGATAACCTAGCTAAGTTTGACTCTAGATCTCAAAAGTGTATCTTTATTGGCTACTCTGAGAGATCAAAAGCTTATAGAGTGTTTAACAAAGAAACTAACACTGTGGAAGAATCAATCCACATTAAGTTTGAAGATAAAAAGCTTGACTTTGAAAAGTCAAAACAAGATGAGGAAATTGCAGGTGAACCAGAGGCACAGGAACCAGAAGCTGAACCAGAAGCAGGATCTGAGAAAGATCAAGATGAAGAAGAACATGTTGACTCTGAAAACAAGTCAGAGGGAAAGAATGGATGGAAGTACAAGTCTTCACATCCAGAATCTCTCATTATTGGCAGTGCAGCAGAACCTTTAAAGACCAGATCATCAAGTAGAGAAACCAGTCTGTTTGGTTTACTATCAACAATTGAACCAAGCAATGTTGATGAGGCTTTGGCAGAGGAAGGTTGGATACTTGCAATGCAAGAAGAGCTGAATGAATTCCAAAGGAATGATGTTTAGGATCTGGTACCCAGACCAAACAAAAACATTATTGGAACCAAGTGGGTTTTTAGGAATAAACTTAATGAAAAAGGTGAAGTGGTAAGGAACAAAGCCAGACTTGTAGCTCAAGGATACAGTCAATAGGAAGGTATAGACTACACTGAGACTTTTGCTCCAGTGGCCAGGTTAGAAGCAATTAAAATTCTCTTATCATTTGCTGCTAATCATGATATAATGCTGTATCAAATGGATGTTAAAAGTGCATTCTTAAATGGCTACATAAGTGAGGAAGTCTATGTCAAACAGCCCCCTGGATTTGAAGATTCTGATTTTCCAGACCATGTTTTTAAACTTAAAAAATCCTTATATGGTTTAAAACAAGCACCAAGGGCATGGTATGACAGACTTAGTAACTTTCTGCTTAAGAATGAATTTAATAGAGGCCAGATTGATAATACTCTATTTAGGAAATCCATTAAAAATGATATTTTGATTATTCAAGTTTATGTTGATGATATCCTATTTGGATCGACTAATGGCACTTTGTGCAAAGAGTTTTCTGACCTAATGCAGAAAGAGTTCCAAATGAGCATGATGGGAGAACTCAAGTTCTTCCTGGGAATTCAGATTCACCAAGGTAAATTAGGTATACTCATTCACCAATCTAAATATACTAAAGAACTTCTTAAAAAGTTCAAAATGAGTGAATGTAAGCCTATGGCCACCCCCATGCACCCAACCTGCTCACTTGAGAAAGATGAAACCAGCCAAAAGGTAGACCAGAAAACATATAGAGGTATGATTGGATCCCTTCTTTATTTAACTGCTTCTAGACCTGACATCTTGTTTAGTGTTTGTGCCCAATTTCAAGCTGACCCTAGGGAATCCCATTTAACTACTGTCAAACGAATTCTGAGATACCTTAAAGGAACCACCAACCTTACCCTGTTATACAAGAAAACCCCCACCTACAAACTCAGAGGTTTTTGTGATTCCGACTATGCTGGAGAAAAGCTGGAAAGAAAAAGTACAAGTGGCAACTGCACTTTCTTTGGTGATAATTTGATCTCTTGGTCAAGCAAAAGACAAAGCACCATTGCCATGTCAACAGCTGAAGCTGAGTATATATCAGCAGCAGGATGCAGTTCACAGTTACTCTGGATGAAACATCAACTTGAAGATTACAACATCTTTGAAACCAATATCCGTTTGTTCTGTGATAACACTTCAGCATAAACCTAACCAAGAACCCTATCTTACACTCTAGAGCCAAACACATTGAAATAAAACACCATTTCATTAGGGACCATGTTCAAAAAGGGACTTTAAGTATCAAGTTTGTGGACACTGATCATCAATGGGCTGATATCTTCACCAAAGCATTACCAGAAGATAGGTTCGAGTTCATCAAGAAGCATCTCAGCATTACCTCCATATCTGACTAGCTCAAGTAGTCATCTTAGGAGTTTTTAAATTTCTTGTACTTTTATTTTTTGTCTTTTATTTTCTGTTTTACTTTCTGTAATTTGTAAAGAGAAAAACAAAAAATACAAAAATAGTAGGACCTCTTTTTGGCTGATGACAAAAAGGGGGAGAGAGAGAGGGAGAAAAAAAGGAGAAATAAGTAGAAAAGGAGAGATAAAAGGAAAGGATGAGAGAAAAAGAAAGAGATGAAAAGAGAAGGAGTTGAAAGGAGAGGAAATAGGGAGAGAGAAAAATAAAGAGAGAAAAGAGAAAGAGTGAAAAGGAGAGGAAATGTGAAGAGAGAAAAGGAAAGAGAGAATAAAGAAGGAGTTGAAAAGGTGAGGAGAAGAGAAGAAAAGAAAGAGTGAAAACAGAAGGAGTTGAAAAGGAGAAGAAAAAGTCAGTATCAGACTTAGGGGGAGAGATTGGTCTGAGGGGGAGTAATTCAAGTCTTCGAGTTATAAACTAGCAAAATAAGTTAAGGTTTTGTCATCATCAAAAAGGGGGAGATTGTTGGAACCAAGTTGGTTCTAAATACTTAGGATTTGGATGTTTACAAAAGCACTCCATGTAATCTTATTTTGTACCTTGAATTATTACATTAAATACCACCAGAAATTGAAGATTGCAGAAGCAGAAAATACATCCAAAATGCATCCTAGAATTACCAGAGGATACACCAGGATGTCAAAACACTACCAGAGGATATCTTTGTTGGCCCAGATCAGAAGGAAGCAAAGTCAGAAGGAGACCTGGACCAGACCAGAAGGAAGCCTACCATAGGGAAAGTTGTTCCAGACCAGAAGGAATCAAATGTCAGATTTATTCCAGAAGTTATTCTGACCAGAAGATGGTCTGGCAGTGAAATGATAAATAGTCCATACTTGTTCCAGACTTAATTAGAGGATAAATTAATGGGTCCAGAACAAAGGAATTAATCTAGATTTGACCCAGACTAGAACATAGCATGGTTCAGGGTATGAAACTAAGTCCAGACCAGAAGAAATGATTTCCAGAATTGATCCAGACCTGATCCAAAATCAAAGGTAAAATGTCCAGACTGAAATATTATTTGTCCAAATTTATTTTCAGTCTAATCCAGACCAAGTCCAGAATTGGTCCAGATCAGAGGGAAGATTTTTAGATCAATGGTTCAGATTTAATTATTTGGCCCAGTGTTGGCCGAGATCAGAAGATCAAACCATGGCCCAGTGTTGGCTGAAATCAGAAGGTCAGAATGAGCGGACCAGTAGTGGCCGAGGTCAGAGGATCACAGCAGATCAGTTTGCTGGACCAGGATGGTCGAGATCAGAAGATCAGAAGGTTAGGAAGTATGGTCCAGGGATGGCCGAAATCAGAGGATCACAGCATATCAATTAGTATGGTCCAGATGTAGACTAGTGCAGGAAGATCAAATGGTCCAGATTTAATCATGAGGATTGTTACAAAATGATCAAATGGTCCGAAATCAGTGGAGATTTTAATTTATTTTGATCAAAGTATTAAAAAGATTTGTTACAAAAATAAATTGAAGTATTGTGGAACTCAAGAGCTGTTGGCGGGAAGGAACTACAGACTTGATTGGCCAGTTATTTTGAAAGAAAATCTGAAGCTTAATAAAAGATATGTTTTTTATTTAAATAAAGCCCAATTGGTCAAGTTATTTTTGCAAGAGAATCCAGCAAGATTCAGCTCGAAATTAAGCTTGGAAGAGGCCCAAATCTGCATCTATAAAAGAAGGCTCAAGGCAGAATACTTTGTATCAAAAATTAAAAAGAGTCATACACTTCCAAACCAAACACTCAAGTTTTCAGTGAGGTCAATTGTGAGTTCCAGCTTTCAAGAAGCAAGCACTCTTGTTATTTTCTTTCACGTGTGATCTAAGTTGTTGAAGTAGAGTTTACAATCTGAGGGAGTCAGAAGGGGTAGCAGATTACTTGGCAATTAGATTCAAAGTGTTGTAATTCCTTCTACAATCTAGGGTTGTCAGATTGGCAGGAGAAGAAAAGAGCTGTATTCCTCAAGAGTCTAGGACTGTTAGACTGTTTGAGAAGACTGACTTGGAGGGTCAGTAGAACTGCTGTAATTCAAGGTTTGAATTAGTGAAATCCTTCAAGGTGAAGGGACTGGACGTAGCCTCGTTAACGGTGAACTAGTATAAAAATTATGTGTTTTATTTTTACTTTATATCCGCTGCTAACTCTGTTTTTATTCATACATCAAGTTTTGTTTTAAAAGTGCAAAAACACGAAAAGTATTCAAGTTAGTCAAACACAATTCAACCCCCCTTCTCGTGTTTGCACCTTCAGAAGATATTTAGATCAATGGTTTAGATTTAAGTATATGGCCCAGTGTTGGCCGAGATCAGAAGATCAAACCATGGTCCAGTGTTGGCCGAAATCAGAAGGTCAGAATGTGTGGTCCAGCATTGGCCGAGATTAGAGGATCACAGCAGATCAGACCATGGCCTAGTGTTGGCCGAGATTATAAGATCAGAAAGTGTGGTCTAGGGTTGGCCGAAATTAGAGGATCACAGCAAATCACTTAGTAAGGTCCAGATGTGGACTAGCGTAGAAGATCAAACGGTCCAGATTTAATCATAAGGATTAACGGTGGAGATTTAATTAAATTTGATCAAAGTATTAAAAGGATTTGTTACAAAAATAAAGTGAAGTCGTATGGGAGTTCATAAGCTGTTGGCGGGAAGAAACTAAAGACAAGATTGGCCAGTTATTTTTGAAAGCAAATCTGAAGCTTAAAAAGATATGTTTTTTATTTAAGTGAAGCCCGATTGGTCAAGATATTTTTGTAAGAGAATCCAGCAAGATACAGCTCTAAATTAAGGTTGGAAGAGACCCTAATTCACATATATAAAAGGAGGCTCAAGGCAGAATACTTTGCATCGAAAAATCACAGAAGAGTCATACACTTCCAAAAGCAAACACTCAAGTTTTCAGTGAGGTTAATTGTGAGTTCCAGCTTTCCAAAAGCAAGCACTCGTGTTTTTCTTTCCCTTGTGTTAGATCTAAGTTGTTGAAGTAGAGTCTACAGTCTGAGGGAGTCAGAAGGGGTAGCAGATTACTTGGCAATTAGATTCAAGGCGTTGTAATTCCTTCTACAATCTGGGGTTGTCAGATTGGTAGGAGAAGACTTGACTTAAGAAGTCAAGGTGCTGTATTCCTCAAAAGTCTAGGATTGTTAGACTGTTTGAGAAGACTGACTTGGAGGGTCAGTGGTACTGTTGTAATTCAAGGTTTTGAATTAGTAAAATCCTTCAAGGTGAATGGACTGGACGTAGCCTCGTTAACGGTGAACCAGTATAAAATTATGTGTTTTTATTTTATATACGCTGCTAACTCTGTTTTATTTATACATCAAGTTTTGTTTTAAAACTGCAAAAACAGAAAAAGTATTCAAGTTAGTCAAACACAATTCAACCCCCCTTCTCATGTTTGCACCTTCACCTTATACTACCGCCAATATAATTTCTTTGGTGGAGATGACGTCACATGAGTACAAGTTGACAGGTTTAAAATGGGGTTGCAAGGTGTACAAAGGGATGTGTTTGGTGTTATGAGGGAAGAAAAATAAGAAGAATATTTGCTACTTTTGAAAAAGATAAGTGGTGAGAAGAAAGTGAAATTTTTGGATGATGCGAAAGTTTAGAAATTTTAATGGAGGGATGATTTGTTGGGAATCAATTCAAATTTCAATGTGTGGAATTTCAATGCATGGAAAAAAGGAAAGAATATTCCAATGTTTTAGAATTTGATAATTGGAACATGCAAATTCAGTTTTGAAGAATGAATTGAAAGTTTCTAGAGGTGATTGAAATTGTGGGGATTAATTGACATTTTTTAATATTTTTTTGGGAAGAAGTCAAATTCTTCTCATATAAAAAGGAAGTCTTGTGAAGTATTTTATTCTTTCATTCAAGAGTATGAGAGAGAATATTTTTCCTTGCAGTGAGAGTGTTATCATTTCTTGTAACTTAGACTATGAGAGTTTGTAGAGTGATACACAATTTGGGGTGAGTTACAAATCACTGTAATTATTTTTGAGATAGTGAATATAATTATTGAGGTATTTTCATAAACATAAACAAGAAGTGTTAAACCACGTAAGTTGTGTGCTTTCTGATTCCTTTATTTTGTGTGTGTTCTCGTATAAGATCCTAGACGTGTGTATGCTGGATTTCCCAACATATACTACCTTCATCCTTTTTTATAAGCTCCTATTACTTTTTTCTCATATATATTCAGATTTTAAAATTGTAAAAGGTGATAATTTCCATTCGAAAATCATTTTTTATTTCTTGCTACTAAAAGTAATTTTTGGTGTGTATAAATCTGTTTAATTTTTTAATGAAAAAATGTCTTACTCGATTATCATAGAGTTTGTGTTTAAATATTTATTTTTTATTGACAAGTGGACAATTTTTTGCAAATAGTACATATAAATGGGACAAATACAGTATATTTTTGTTTATAATTGATTTTAAAAAAAATTCAAAAAAGATAAATTATTATTAATTACAGTAATACTGATCATTATTTTACAACTAAATATCAAATACGAAGCACTTACCACTATATTGCCATCTCAGCCCAAATATGCTTATAATTGATTTCACATGCAGTATTAATTAAACTTCATATTCTATAATGTTTATTAAGTCTGGCAGCATTACTATTCCCCTTAAACTCTTATATGCACCTAAACGTTTACTACAATAACTATCATTTCACTATCTTGCAATTAACACATTCGAATTTAATTTCAAGTACCAATGTATACGAATGACCATCAATTTTCCTTTATACTAATATAGTATATACCAAAAGTCTAATGCTTTATAAGCCCAATAGACATGAGGAATTACACAGTTACATAATGTCTCACACTATTCTAAAAACACTATTTATAAAAACATTCAAATCATGATAGTACTAAATAAATTCATTAATGTAGGATAGAGACGAATTCATGTACATGTAATTGGGGGCAGCTGCCCCCACTAGCCTTCAATTGTTTTCATTAATTATTTAATAATTCTATTTCTGTTCTCGTAAAAATTATTGGTTGACCTCATAATAAGTGTTTTTTTTAAATGTTTGTGAAAATCAAAGATCATATATTTTACATTTAAGATGAGTTAGTTAATAGTAAGAGTTCAGTCAAATCTTTCGAAGATAATTGTAAAATAGTTATTAGTGTGACTTTAATTAATAATTATTTTTTTTATCTCATTTAAAAAAAATCATATTGTATAGATTTCAGTAAAAAAATATATTTTAAAAGTTACCTTTAATTTTATTTGTGGCAAATATAATGGTTGAAATGAGTTTCTTATAACTGAGATTTGAGAAAAATCAAATGTTTAACCATATAGAATATGAATTGTTGAATGATTTTATGTAATATAGAATATCTGAATATGCCTCTAATATATATATATATATATATATATTAATTAGAGGCATATATTTATATAATATTATAAAAAATTACTATTAGAAAAAAGTTGAAATAGATATTTCAAATTAAAAGATAAATTTGATTTTTTGTTCTTCTCTAATTTCTGCTGATAATTTAAATTTATTAAATACAATTTAAAATATGAATCCATAAGAGAAATTGTGATTTGTAGATGTTAAAATATCCTCAATTTAGGATATATAATTGTATAGTTTTTCATAATCTCCAATTTTTTTACTTTCTGATAACGTCTTTATCATTTTTATTTTTATATAGACATTTATAATATATAAGTTTGTCTCCGTTGGTTAAAATTTATGGATTTGTTCTTGACTGAAGGCAATATTTTACATGCAAACGAAAAAAATATTAAATAAAATAAATATAATATGAGTAAGGCGTCGTCTTATTTTATTCCTCTCATTATTTCATGTCAGACTCTAAGCATTACACCTAATCGACATTTTGAAATTCTATACTATTGTTTGAAATTGTCTTTTAAACTCTCCAAATAATTATGAACCTTTATTAGATTAAATAGTTGCTACTCCACTAACAATTTCATAAGATAAAGTGTTTTATTATCTTTGCATGTTCCTATCAACTTAACCTTTCCTATGTCATAACTTTAATTATTTATTAAATACAAATAATATGTAACAATCAATGCTACACACTCAAAGGGTAGTCCAACAAACACCACATTAAAGTAATGCATTAAATGAAACGGTCCATTAATCTCACATGTTCCCATTCGAATTTTAGTCAACAAGACTCAAAGATTCACCATTACTTCTATGGTTTCATACTTCTTGCATTTTCCCAAGGAAACTAAAAAATTAATTCAATTAATATTATTTCTTTTCAAATGACAATAGCTTTAGATATCAATGACTTTTACAAACTATATATAAAGCTAGAGCAAATTACATAGTTCAACAATCTACTTTTGGTACACAAATTATAGCTAGCCATTTAGATATTAGATTTTTTTTTATGTATGTAACTGTCATGAAACTAACAAATACATGGATCAACAATATCCGTACGGGAAAAGGTTGATTGACAATTGAAATTTTGTGTTATTCGATTATGGAACTAACCTGAATGCAAAAATCCAATTGAAAGAAATAACTTACAAATGATACTACTTGATGACAATGTGTATTTTTTTTTGTTTTAATGAGTTTACATATATCATAATGCCATCGAATAATATGTAATGTCATTTATATTTATATTTATATTTATATTTTTCTCTCTAATAATAATATGAAAAAATTCATGGACCGTGAAAAAAGGTCTCATCACTTAGTTTCAAGAATCTATCAAAGAAAATAAAACTTACACCATTAAGAATGTCTTGGTTGATAGAAACAACCTCAAGTACCAAACTACTTTCCACAAGTTTAAGTTTGAACTTCATGGGCATGACCTAAGTAAAAAAAGAAATTGCAGAAAAAATTCCACATAATCACTTTGACTTTTTATTAAATTTTTACATCTTTTATATATTCTATTTTTTTAATTGACTAGTGCATCACACAAGTACTCTACAAATCAAAGAGAGGAGAAGGAGCTTTGAGACTCTTATTTAGAAGTAGCGGTGATGAGTGGGTTGGACAGCTATAACACCAACATAATAAGTTGCACAAAAGGAATAATTACTTTATTTCTCTATAAAAAAAGAAATAATAACTTTAAGATTTAATTTCCACATAAAATAAACTTTAAGTTTAATTGCCGTTTTACTCTTTTTATTTTCACCAATTCACAAAATTGTTTTCATATTTTAAAATTCGACAGTTTTGGTTTATTATTCTGATTTTTTAACTAAAAAATAGTAATGTGGTATGTTTTAAATGACGTGACATATGATACAGTCGTGTAGAATGATTAACACATACGAAATGCAATAAAATCCTCTAAAAACTTTAGTTTCAAAATTTGAAATTATTCACTTTTTGTAAATTTAATTAATAACATATAAATAATTAAGGCATCTAGATTGTTCTACATCATGAAATCATATGCCACATAATTTAAAATATGTCACAACATTATTTTTTATTTCAAAAATACGAGGGAGATGACAAAACTGTTGAATTTTAAAATAAAGGGACCAATTTCGTGAATTGGTGTAAATAGGGGGTTCAAAGCTGTAATTAAGCCTAAACTTTATTAAGATTTTGTTAACGTTTATCAAGTTGACATTAACCAAAATTCCCGCCAATTTCAATTTCATTGTAAAGCTGTCGATGTGATGACCTATTTAGTAGGTGATCTGTAAAGTACCTATGTTAGCACTCATTGAACCTTTTAATAGGTGATCTGTAAGACCTATGTCAACGCTCTTTGAACCTTGAGGTCCGCCATAACTCTGATGAGCTCCGAAACCCAACTCATCTAAACTTTATTTAATATAAAAACAATGTCTTTATCAAGTTATCAAGAGCTATGAAATTTAGGCTTTATTTTAATATCGTTATAAGTACCATTATCATCATCATAATCACCAAGTGGTCTTATATATTCTCTTTGTTTTTTACTTATAAGTTGATCTACTGAATCTTATTAGTGATGCGTCACACACTAAATATATCTATCGCTTCCTGTAACGATTTGGACTCGGATTCACGATTTTATGGCAGTTTATTTCGAGACCCAACATCCATTGGTTATATTCTCTATGTTTTAATAGTCATGTTTTTTTATAGAACTATTATGCTCTTGTTAGTTCACGTGCAGTAGTTGTTGTATGTTTGAGAGTATTGGTTATAAGACTAACTATACTAAGTAACTTACCTGCAGTGGTAAAATACTATTTGAGTCTATTGAGCCTATTTGGTTGGAAGAATTTGAAGGGAGGAAATATTTTAAATAATATTTGTTTTGTTCCATTTTTAAAAGAGAAGAAAAACAAAATACCTTTTAGATATCTTTTTGCTACCCCTCTATTTTGGAAGATTTAGAGGAGAGAGAAGGGAAAAAGATCAAAATAATTTATAAACCATTTAAAATATATTTTCTCTGCATGAATCAAATATACAAATTTAATTAAAACCACTTCTCTCTTCTCTTTTAAACCAAACATATTTCTATTCCCGTTATCTCCCCTCCCTTCTAAACACCTCCAAATTATACATTGCATGCTCGGCCAAAGATTGATAAATTATCTTGTTCTCTCATTTTATTTTATTCTTAATAAAATTTATTCGGTGCTTATGTTTATTGTTGTTTTATTATTTGTGATGATTCTGTGTCTAATTTCTCCAACAAGAACACTAACTATATTTTGTAAAGAAGAATAAATGAAGAGTTTAGGAAAATAAATTCAAGAGAAAAATAATTATGAGAATCAATTTTTTATTACTTTTATTCACTATGATAATATCTTATGCACACTTTGGTTTCAATAACTACCACAACCAACACAAATAAATAATTTATTAACTAACTCATTGAAAATAATATCAACTAACTAATTGAATTACTCCACAATACATCTCCTAATTCAAGTTTGTAATTAAGTTCACCATACAAAACTTCCCCCTTAGTTCTTCAAAGCTGAAGATCTTCAACGGATTGGTAAGAAAATTTGCCAATTTTCCAACTCCAAATTCATATTATTTGAGAAAAATAAAATGTAGTTTCAATATGTTTCATAAGCCACGAGGGGCTTTGCAAGGTCTATAGACTATAGTAGATTTATTATCTACTAAGAGCTTCATAGAATAAGTTTTTTTCAATTTCAACTGATATATACAATAGCTAACAACTCTAATCATTGTGTTCGACAAGCTACCATGGATACAACTACACATTATGTCTCACAAGAGGACATATCCACCACACCTTTCTTCAAAGAACAACACGAAATTGGCGCCTTACTAAACATAAAAACATTGTTTGATGTGCTTTTTCTATCACTCTTCTCTCAAAATACCAATCTGAAACACAAGGAACCAAATATTTGAGATGGTTTACACTCAGTTTATTTCAAGGCCAAGCTTCCTCAGGTTTGATCTTCTCTACCTCTTAGTTGAACATTTATTTAAGATGTATACTACATTAGACACTACCTCATTTAGAAATAATGAGGCATATTCTTCCTCTTCAACATACTTCTAACTTAAAACAATTCAATCATGAACATGGACTACAATATGCAGACTTTGGTATGAGGAATCCAATTAACATCTGATGTTTCGCTTTTGTTATTTATTGTTTCCTTATTTTGTAATCCAAATAACTCCTATTATGTCTTTCTTAGAGTAATCCAACTCAGTTAACTGGTTTATGGAACATTGACAGAAAAGGATTTTGTTCGAGATAGTTTGCTTTTCTGGGGCTGTCTAGGTTCTTTATAGCGTGATTGTAGTTATTATCAATACATCTCTATGGAAGCATTAGCATGTGTTTGTTTTGGCAGAGAGTGGCGGTAACCGCCCGCTCCCCCAAACAGAAATCAAGTTTTCTGTCGTAGGCCTTATGCTCTTTCCTTGATAACTTTGGCAGAGCCAGCGTGGGTTAGTGGGAGGAGCATAATAGATAAGCTATGAACAGAGAAGAGATAGGCAAAAACGATGCATTGCCTCCAAATTTCTATTTCAGTGGACTGCAATAACTGAGTGTAGGCGAAAATTGAAATCACCTTGATCAGTGTTGGCTGCAGTAATCCAAATCCCATGAGGAGTATAAATTCTGAATTAAGTCTCTAGGCAAAAATATTTATGATTGTAAATGAATATCTGAACTAAAGTTTTTAATTGAATCTCTAAACTATTAAAAATATAAATTAGTATTGAAACAAATCATGCAGATTCAATTATATGTAGGCAGGTAGATAATAAAATTCTGAGAGTAATTTGTATAGGCGGAAATTAGTTAAGAAAATGTACACATATAAGAGGTAGTTATTAAGAAACATAATAAGAGATACTATCCAGTGAATGCAAAGCTCTCCTGTGTCCAGTGTGGTGGATCCATGACAGCACATGGATCTGATTTATGAAATTCAGCAACTTTTTCATGGCATTGAGGACAATAGTGATATTTATGCCAGAGACAGTCCATTGATGGACAAAGAAAACAAACTCCAAGCATCATTGGCATCAAGCATCCAACAAATGCCGCCAAACTAGGCTTTGATCTATTCAATTTTATTATAAATAAATCAAGATATGATTATATATATTGAACAAATAATAGAAAAAGAAAAAGAGCATACCTGAGGGTGGTAAGAGAGGTGTTGGAGCAGTAAGGGCAGTTGAAGGGAGCAGGAGTGTCTCTGTAAATAGTCTGATGGATTGGAATACCTTTGGGATCTCCGACAATCGCGTTAGGGGGTATACCTCCCCTTTCATAAACGGGCACTCCAACCACCACTTCCTCTTCTTTTCTTCCCATTCTTTTCTCAACCTAACAACAACAATTCACAATTCTCAACTCTCAAATAAATAAATTAAATTATTCCAAGACCAAACGCGTTTCTTCTTTAAATTAAATTACTTTTCTACGCTTTCGTTTCCTGCTACTTGTATTTTCGATAGACCAAAATACCCCTGTACACCCGCTACGTTGAAATTCTATGTTATTCTAGATAGCCTTTCTTCAACTTCGACCTTTCCAGATCATGAGAACGCACTCTATACTTGTTAGTGGGGACAAACTCTTTTACGGAAAGATGAAAATGTTGACTTTTTTATATTGCAATTATAAAGTAAAGTTACGTGACAAAATTGTAAATTTTTATTAAATATTTGTGTATTTTTTTTTTATATAAACTGTGCTTCTTCGTTAAATTCTATTAGTATTTTTGTTTGTTTTTTTTTTACTTTTGTCTTTAAATAAAGACAGCTATGTGTGTCCGCATTTTTATGGCATTTAATTAAATAACTTCAAAAGAACTATGAATAACATTTTGTTTTTGACCTTGCTCCTTCACAAAAAAAATAATTAACATTTTAAAAATATTCTCGTCAATTTTTTTAAAAATACTTGTTATTAAAATAAAATATTTCAAAAATACTTTTAATAAAAATTAAGAGATATGTAAACAAATGTTAACTCTTAAATTACATGCTATAAATAACTTGTTTTCTTTGGCGGAGAAATTTAAATAAATCGTAAATATTGACTAAAAAGTTAAATAAAACAACATAAAAATATTAATGATTCAAAATATAGTATATTGTTAAATGAGAAATGCAAATAGGTCATATTTTTTAGATATGTTTAATATATTGTCTTAATTAATTTGACGGGAGAATCCACCAAAAATCTTATAAGAATATGTTGTTTAAAGTTATAATTAAAACCGTTAGAAAATATTAGTTTTTCCTTTGAGGTTTAATAAATTATGGAATGCTTAAACTTTTTGTTTTTGAGTTTTGCTCTTTATATATATGAAATCTTGAATTGTTCACGATGGATAGTTTGAGAAAATAATCAATACCCAATTAATGATCATTTATTAATTTCTCATTATTATCTATATTTTTTGGAATTTTGGTTACGTATATATTTGATTGTGATACTATTTAATAAGAAATGTAGTCGAAATTTTGTCAAATATAGACAAATGAGAAAATAACAAATAATCATTACTTGAATATTGACTTTTTTATGAAATTGTGTAAATTTAATTGCAGTTTTGGCTCTACAATTTACATTCATATGTGAAATTGGTTCCTCTATTTTAAAATTCAACGGTTTGGTCAATGTTTCAAAAAATTTTTAACTAAAGAAACAATGATTTCACATATTTGAAATGATTTGGTATACTGGTCAATCTTGTTAGAACAAATTGTATGACTTAGAATAATTGAAATTAAGAAGAGAATTGAAAGAGTAAATCAATAATGTTATGGTAAAAGCAGATTGATCAGTCACAACCAAGAATGTTCTTGGTATTAGAAGGTTTTATATCAAACAATTCGCTACAATACAAGTTACAACAAACTTAACATAATTTTAACTAAACCTTCTTAATTAACTACAAATCAATCTGAAATACATTTAACAAATCTCTTAAATTTTTTAACTAAATAATGGTTATGTTAAAGACACCTTCTTCCATTTTAGCATGCTTCTTGCCATGTTAAGAATGGTTATGTTCCTCATCTCTACAGCTCCATTATATTGTGGTGTATATGGTGCAGCCACTTCATGAATCATTCCTTCTTTGTTATAGAATTCATGGAATTCATGGGATTGATACTCACCACCTTCATTTGTCCTAATCACCTTAAGACCACAACCACTTTGTCTTTCTGCCATCAGTTTGAATCCTCTAAACACAGCTAACACTTCATTACTCTTCTTGATTAGATAGATCCAAGTTTTCCTTATAAAATCATCAATGAATGTTACAAAATAATTGTTGTCTCCAATTGACATTTCTTCAAATGGTCCATAGACATCAGAAAAGATTACCTCCATCTTATTTGAAGATCAAGTTGGCACTTCAGCTTTGAATGAGTTTCTGTGTTGCTTAGCCTGGCAGCATTCTTCCACTCCTTCTGTAGTCACTGAGCTGTTGTCTGCAAACTTAATCTCCATTTTCACTCTTTCATCAATCTTACAAACCACTCATTGTGCCCAGTCATATGATTAGAGCAGCATGTGTCAAGATACCACAACTATGAGCAGTCATCATCTAAATTTGTTGTAGCCATTAGCAATATATCATCTTATCCTGAGTGTAAGACCCTTAAATTTAAAATTAAATTATGGATTTAATATTAAGTGTATTTTGGGGAATAATTGTAAAATATTTAATATATTTATATTTTGTGTAAATATATATATATATATAAATATTTATTTTGGAGGTTGAATTAAAATTATTGGATGAAGGATAAATTAATTTAATTACGAGTAATTAAATTATCGGACAGTCAATTAAGAGGTTATCTGTTAATTACGACGAGAGTGGTTAAGTACTTGATGATCAAGTAATATTATAATATTAATGTGGGGTGAGGTGGCACATATATGCCTATATATATGAGTGAGAGGCAAGGAAAGAAGGCAGAAAACATTTTCCCTCCTTCCTTACTGCATGCGACAGTACCCTTCTTCTTCCTCTTTCCATTCTGTTTTCTGTTGGTAGAAAAAAAAAGAGCATCCTCAAAAGTGAGATTACTTGGAAATCCAAGCACCAAACCAGAAAAGTGTCCAGTACAAAAGTTGTTCCCCTCATCGTTACGGAGCTAGGTAACTAACTTTCGTAGCGGCGAATGCGAACGGGAGTTTCGCCGACATTGACGTAGTAGCATAAACGAGCGCATGAAACGTAACAGAGGTAAGGGGCACCTTCCACTTTCTAGTTTGCATTTTAGGGTTGTAAATGCATGATTGATGTGTGATTATATTTGAGTTTCTAGTTTGAAAAACGAGATTGTTGTGCATTTTGTTATAAAATGCGAAAATGCATTATGTTGACGTTTTGATGATATGTGATGTTTGTTGCTTTGGATGATTCATCAATGTTGTTTTGTTTGTGTGGGAAAGCTGAAAAATGTCTTGCATGTTGTTTTGGGGATGATCCAAATGCATGAGTGGTTTGTGCTACACTGTTTTGTGGTTGACTTTCCGTTTTGGTGAATAAAGAAAACTGTGAGGTTATTCTGGTGTTGGTGATTCTGTTTTTTGTTATGTTGATAACAATCTGGTGTTGATGATGGTTTCAAAAGAAAAGGATTTAAAATGGTGGAAGTGTTTTTCTGGAAAATCTGCTGTTGATGAAAAATGTTCTGAGTTTTGTGGTTAAAGAAAAACAGTGAGATTATTCTAGTGTTGATAATTCTGTTGTGTTGTTAAAAATCTGGTGTTGTTGTGTTGATGGTGATTTTTAAAGGAGAAGGATTTTAAAATGGGTGGAGGTGTTTCTGAAAAATCTGTTGTTGATGAAAAATGTTCTGAGTTTGGTGGTTTTCAAAAGAATGGTGATTTTGTTTTGGTGTTGTGTTGGTTTTTCAAATAAAAGAATTTGAAAACATGTTGAAGATTCTGGAAAATATCACTGCATTCGAAGGTGTATTCGAATACGGCATGGTGTATTCGAATACAGTCCTGCGAAGCATCTGTTTTATTCAAAATTTTGAACTTGTATTCGAATAGAGATGAGTGATTTTGCTTCTAACTTTACATCTGTATTCGAATACGACTCTGCTGTATTCGAATACAGGATTGCTGTTTTTGCCACTGTATTCGCATCTGTATTCGGCTACGACAACCTCGTATTCGAATACAGAATGCTGATTTTTCACTGTTTTTGCCTCTGTATTCGAATACAAGGGAGTTGTATTCGAATACAGATTGTTTTTTTCCAGAAATTCCAGTTTTAAATATTGGTTTATAAACTTTAAGAGTTGGGGAGCATTGGGAAGGTTTGTGATGAATTAAAAATGGAGTTTCTGAGATGGTTTGAGGTGGTGATGATGCGGTTCTTGAATTCTTTATTGATGTTGTGAAAATTGCTGATTTTGCACTGTTTTAGCTTCTGTATTCGAATACAGACTGTTCTTTTTCAGAAATCTCATATTTAAGCATGTGTTTATGAACTTTAAGAGTTGGGGAAACATTGGAAAGACTTGTGATGAATTAAAATGGAGTTTTTGAGATAGTGTGTGGTGGTAATGATGAGGTGCTTGAATTCTTTGTTGATGTGATGATAATGGAATTATTGAGATGGGTTGAGATGATTTTGAGGAAGTGATGGAATGGCTGAATTTTGCTGATGTTTGCATACTGTTTTCAGTGAAGAGAAAACATTGCATGTCCATGCATTGCATAGTCAGGTGGTGACGGCGATGGGGCCACAGAGTAATGCGATAACCGTGATGGTCCACGAAGTTAAGTAGTAACCACCGTGATAGGCTACGAAATGGCTGCGTGTTCGTGGTGGTCCATTCTATTCGTGCGAGGATTTAACTTATGTATGTTCTGGCCTGTGAGAGGCTAACATACGTGAAACGTGCTGGTCTGTGAGCGACTACACGAGTGCTGGTCTGTGAGCGAATGCATTGGTACTGGTCTGTGAGCGACTGTACCTTGGTATACGTACAACGTGATGGTTTGTGAGCGACTGCACTGGTACTGGTCTGTGAGCGACTGTACCTTGGTATACGTAAAACGTGCTGGTCTGTGAGCGATTGCACGTGTGCTGGTCTGTGAGCGACTGCACTGGTACGGTCTATGAGCGACTGTACCTTGGTATACGTAAAACGTGCTGGTCTGTGAGCGACTGCACGTGTGCTGGTCTGTGAGCGACTGCACGTGTGCTGGTCTGTGAGCGACTGCACTGGTGCTGATCTGTGAGAGATTGCACCATGGTCATGTTGGCCATTAAAGTCTAACTTATATAAATCGTGCTGGTCTGTGAGCGACTGCACGTGTGCTGGTCTGTGAGCGACTGCACGTGTGCTGGTCTGTGAGTGACTGCACCTTGGCTATTCCAAGAAATTTTGAACATTGGCATATACATATTGCATGGGGTGGTTGACTGTGAGTCACATTTTAATCTGAGTTGATGAGTGGGAATTGATGTGTGTAAGCACCTTATGAGATTTGAATTTCTAATGAATTGTTGTGATTGTTGAATTGATAATTGTACTTACAACATGATTTTTATATTAATTGGGTGGCTGTTTTTGCAAAGGTACACATGTCATATATTTTCAAAAATAAGCATCCTTATTATCATATAACATGCCATGAATATGCTTGTTATTGTTGACATAAATGCTATGTGGTATTTGTTAATTTTGGTCGGTGACCCTTTACTATTATTGTGGAAAATTGAGCTTTTCCCTAAGATGATACCCAAACCCGTCCCCCTGATGGTTACACTAACGACGGAGACGTCGTCCTTGATCTTCACGTACGGAGAAATCGTGGACAACGCAGAGGGACGGACAGCTGGGGCGAGAACGGGACTTGTAGAGGAGGCGTTGGAAATCACTTGCTACTGTAGCTTTAGTGCATGATCAGTTTAGCCTTGTTGTATAGGGTTTAGAACTCGGGAATGTAATTGTTATTTTGGGAATTATTGTATAACTTTTATGCTAATATTTTCCGCACTCTGATAATATTTTGGTGGGTCCAAGATACAGCTTTTGGATGTAATATTATTTTGGTATAATTAATTTCCCAAAAAAAAAACTAACTTACTTGATTACAATCATGGTGTAATTAATTAAATACTTTTGTCGTTTTGATCACGACGAATTATTTTAAGAATTGATTTAATTTTATTTTAATTCTTTCGAATTAATTCTGAAAATTCCTTTATTAATTTTGGTTGAAAAAAAAAATACACTCGCGCTGTGTTTTAAACTCGGGGTGTTACACTGAGTCCTCAACAAGTCATGGAATTTTACCATTCGATTAAAAAAGACGGATTAACCCATCCCATGGTTTTCCTCAACCCTATTCTCCAAACCCTTGGTTATTCACAACAGTTTGAAGAAGCTCTCACTATTGCCACCGAATTTGTTGAATCTGGTATTCGACCCGATGTTTTCTCATACGCCAAAGTTGTTCGTGTTGCTGTTATGTTGAAGGATTTGAGTAAGTGTTTTGAGTTGTTGAATTCGATGGAGAAAGATGGGATTCGACCTTTTGTTTATGTTTATAACTTGGTATTGGGTGGGTTGTGTAAAGTGAAAAAAATAAAAGATGCTCGGAAACTGTTTGATGAAATGATTCTTAGAAAAGTGGTTCCTAATACGGTGACTTATAATACGCTTATTGATGGGTATTGTAAGGTGGGTAAAATTGAGGAAAATTTTAGCTTGAAGGCGAGGATGAAGGCTCCATATTCGGAACCGAATTGTGTTACTTATAATTGTTTGTTAAGTGGTCTTTGTGGTTTGGGGAGATTGGAAGATGCTAGAAAGATGCTGATAGAGATGGAGGGGAATTGTATTTTGCCTGGTGGGTTTTCAAGTATTATATTTGATGATCATTTGGTGTGTGCAAATGAAAATGGTTTAATAGATGGAAATGGAACAAGGATTGATGAGCGTACTTATAGTGTTTTATTGAATGGACTTTGCAGGGTAGGAAGGGTTGAAAAGGCTAAAGAGGTTTTAAGAAAGCTAGAAGATAATGGGGTTATTCCAAGTCAGATATCATATAACATATTGGTGAATGGTTATTGCCATGAGGGAGACTTGCATAAAGCTTTATTGGCAGCTGAAGAAATGGAACAACGGGGGTTGAAGCCTAGTTATGTCACCTTCAATACCTTGATTAATAAATTTTGCGAAACTGGGGAGTTGGAACAGGCGGAGAAGTGGGTTAGAAAGATGATAGAGAAGGGTATTTCTACCACTGTGGAGACTTATAACTCTTTGATTCATGGTTATGGAATGGTGTTTGATTTTGTCAAGTGTTTCAAGATTCTTGAGGAAATGGAAAATAAGGGGATAATGCCTAATGTCATAAGCTATGGTTCTCTGATAAATTGTCCCTGCAAAGAACGTAAGCTTCTTGATGCTGAGATTGTGCTTGCAGATATGGTAGGTCGTGGGGTTTCTCCAAACGTAGAAATTTATAATATGCTCATTGAAGCTAGTTGCTCATTGAGTTAATTGAAAGATGCCTTCAGGTTTTTTGATGAAATGATAAAAAATGGAATTGATGCGACTCTTGTGACATACAATATACTGATAAATGGACTAGGAAAAAATGCAAGAGTAACATAAGCTGAGAATTTGTTTCTCCAAATGACCAGCAAGGGATATAACCCATATGTGATTACATACAATTCCTTAATCTCGGGATATATAATGTCAGGAAACACCAAGAAATGCCTTGAATGGTACGATAATATGAAGAAACAAGGCATAAAACCTTCACTTGGGACTCTTCATCCTTTGATCAATTCATGCAGAAAGGAAGGTGTAGTGGCAATGGAGAAAATGTTTCAAGAAATGTTAGCAATGAATTTGGTTCTAGATCGAGCTGTATATAATGAAATGATATATGGTTATGCGAAAGATGGAAATGTTTTGAAGGCAAAGTCTTTACACCAACAGATGGTTGATCAGGGAGTTGATTGTGACAAGGTGACTTACAACTGCTTGATTCTAGCACACCTTAGAGATAGAAGGGTCTCAGAAATAAAGCATGTTTTTTATGATATGAAGGCAAAGGGTCTAGCTCCAGAAACTGATACATATAAAATTCTGGTTAAGGGACATTGTGACATAAAAGATTTTGATGATGCTTATGTATGGTATAGGGAAATGGTTGACGTGGGTTTGATTCTAAATGACCACATATGCTATCAGCTGATATCCGGGCTTAGAGAAGAGGGAATGCTGCAAGAAGCCCAGATGGTATCCTCAGAATGGAGTAGTAGAGTTCAACCACTTGAAAGCTAACAAATAGTTCACACGATTGTACATTATCAAACTTCGCCCCATGCGTGGCAAATAGAAAGGGACAAGAGAAAAAGAGAGAAAGAAAGTAAAAACTGTGATGGACAAGGAAAAACAGATATTAGGATGTATAAGGATATGTAAAAGAAAGAATGTACTGTACAAAAAACAGGATTGTATTACATCCAGAAAGTGGCTTATTTTTCATGGATAGCAAGCGAAGTCAGGTATCCAGGGCAGAGAAGTTAAATTAACACATGCTGATAATGGTAAGACTATACACAATCCTAATTGCTTACTCACAATTCTTTGTACTTTTTTGTTATTGATAGTTTTAAAGCTTAATTTAATTAAATGGTTGTTCAAAAAACTATTGTAGAATAGTGTAATTTTAAACTCTTATTCATAAACTATTTTAAGGAGTATGTTGAAATAAGTTAGAAAACAAAATTTGTGGATATATCTTGCATGCTATTTTTTAAAACGATCAGTGTATGTTATAAGTCCAAATAAATTCTTCGAAATGCTTCTTTTGTTGTGTAAAGCAACTGCTCACATTGTTGTCTGTTTGTACTTTATGCTTTCAGATGTACTACAAGGATATGATTGGATGGAGGATTTTGGAAGAACATGAAGGGCATAATTTATTTTTCTTTTTAAAATTATGGAAGTTATAAACTGCTTCTAAAAATAAAATAACCAAAGAAATATTATATTATCATCTATTATGTTATTTGTATTATTTTTATATATTAAATATACACCAAAATATAAACTTATCTCACTCTAAAACAATCCCTTATAAAAACAAGGCATCCAAACATACCTCAAAGGTTTGTTTGGTTCAACCAAGGGGAATTGAGGCAGAAGAACTGAGAGATTTTTTATAATTTTGTGTTTGGTTCAAGTGAAAGGGAGGAATTTTAAATGGTTTTTATGTTGTTTTGGTTTCTTTCCCTTCAATTCTCTTCAAAATGAAGGGAGAGCAAAATGAGTTATGTGAGTGATTTTTGCTCCCTCTCCTCTCCCTTTCCCTCCAACCAAACACAACCTTAAATTTCCTATTTTTAATGGGTCGGATCCTCTAATGGATTTTAACATGGTGGAAGCTCTGTAACTTGGGTTGTCATTTGTAAATACACTCTGATATATGATATTGTTAATAAGTTCTCCTTATTTTTCCAGACTGCCGTTTTCTCTACATTATTTTGAAGCATCTTATTCTGAAACTATAAAAATAGCGTTTACTAGTTATATGAGCGTAAAACTTCATTGATGTGTTTAGTAACAAATATTTCACCGGTGAAATGAGAATTAAAGGGATGTATCGAAGTATATACTAGTGCATATACATCATGCGTACACTGAAACTTCAAGATTATAAGGGACGCAAATTTTGGTACAGAGACATCACATGCTTGAGGGCATTTTTGCCATATGAGGAGGACAAGAAGATTCTCAATTTGTCTCAAAATGTGAGATGAAGTTGTTGGAAAATGAAAGCCTTAAGTGGTGGACAAAGTTAAGTAGATATTTATGTTGAGACAAAATCTCTTTCTAATGGTTTTAATGATAACAAAATTAAATGATTATGATTCTTGTTAAGACTAATTTGTGCTCTTGAGTGTATTATTATTAGAAAACATGTTGTTCTTCAAATGAGATAAAATCTATGTAAATTCAACAAGTTTTCAAACTGGAGGATGGACTAGTGGATGGATCTTCAAAGAGGATGAACCAACTATTAGTCAAAATATTCAGAATCACGTTAACTTTGATTTCCTTCCATGTGCAAAGTCAAATCAGTGTTAAAGTTTGAAAGAAAAACAAAGTCAACTGAAGAAAAAGAAAGGCAGAGGATGAACATAGAAATTTGGAATGGACCTCTAGCTCTCTTCATAGGCTTATGATGAAAATGGTTCTACCTTTTCATTTGCACATAAAGGTTATACTAAACAAGGCCCAAAATAGAATCTGACATGCCTTGGAGAACGAAAAAGCAAAAGGACAGCTAAGACACGAACTTCTAGCAGGTTTGTATCTGCCATACGAGGATGGACTGTATTCTCATCCTCCTGAATCAAACAAAACAAAAGACAGCTGGATGACATTTCTGTAATTCAGAATACTGGCCTTGACTTTTTGATTAATGTGCCCAACGGACATGAAGCACCAAAACACATTGTTAGACTATCTTACAACTCTATAAAAGGAATGGTGCACTTCTTCATTTGATACACAACTACAAAACATTCAAAGAAAAAGGTTAAGAGCTATCAAGTGTCATTCTCATCCTCTCTTTATACTTTCTATTGTATTACACTAGATCTTTGAAACATCATTTTTAGAAAGTGTTAGTAAAGAGAAACATCAAAAACACCTTCAAACTATACTGTAATTTCTAAGTGAGTTACACTTAGAAATAGTTGAAATCCGTGAGAAGATATTGTAAGCTTGCTGAAGCTCAAGAACACAAAAGCTGTAACTAACCTCTGTGAGAGGTTGACTGTTTTCTTAGTGAAATCTCACAAGTGTGTGAGGACTGGATGTAACCCGTTTTTGGGTGAACCAGTATAAAGTTGTGTGTGTCATTTTTTAATCTTTCTCTCTCTTTTAAAAGTAATTTGTTCTTACTCATAGTTTGAATTTCCAACATCTGACTTTCATCCTCTCGAAGAGGATAAAGCTTTAAAACTTAAAAGAAATTTTTAAACATCAAATATCTCTATTAAACCCCCCTTCTAGTGATATTCTAGCTACTTCAATTGGCATCAGAGCAAGGTTCTCTAGAAAACTACACCTAACAGTGTAAGAGAAAAAGATCAAAAGAAAAATGTCAAAAGCTAAGTATATTCCTGAAGGAGGATCATCCAGCAGACCTCCCTACTTCGATGACACAGATTACTATCACTGGAAAGGAAAGATGAGACTGTTTCTCATATCACAAGACAACATGTGGTCTGTGGTTGAGAATGGAAATCACGTCATTAGAATCAACAACACAGATTCATCCTCCGATGAAAAACCTCAAGCACAATGGACAGCCGAAGAAAATGCTAAGGTACTTCTAAACTCTAAAGCTCATTTATTTCTAACGTGTGCTTTGAGCAGAGAAGAATATGACAGAGTTGAAGAATGCCAAAGTGCTAAAGAACTATGGAACACTCTGAAAATCCATCATGAAGGATCAAGTCATGTTAAAGAGGCGAGGATTGACATGGGTGTTAGAGAATTCGAATTTGTTCGAAATGAAGGAAGAAGAAACTATTGATGAAATGTTCTCAAGGCGAACAATCATTCTAAATAACTTAAGATCTCTTGGAAAGGAATATTCTGTTCAAGAGAGGATAAGGAAAATTCTGAGGAGTTTACCAAAAGAATGGAGACCAATGGTGACGGCCATCACAAAAGCAAGAAACTTGGCCACCATGAGGTTAGAAGATCTGGTTGGGACTCTTAGAGCTCATGAATCATTGCTGCTCGTTGATAAACCAAGCAAAAAGGGAAAAATGATTGCGTTAAAATCTAGCCAAACTGAAAGTACTTCCTCCAAGAAGAATGAAGATGTCATAAAAAGAGAAAACTCAGAATATCCTCTATCTGATGAGGAGGATGAACTCCCTCTGATTTTTAGAAGAATTCAGAGGATGATAATTAGAAGAGGACAAGAAAAAAGGTCTCCTCAAAAAGAAAAAACTGACAAAAGTCAAATAACCTGTTTTGGATGCAACAAAGTGGGACATTACAAAACTGAATGTCCTCTAAACAAAAGAAACACAAGAAGATTTCAAAATAAAAATAAATCTATGATGGCCACCTGGGATGATAGTGATGGATCATTCTCCGAGCAAGACAAGGAAGAAGAAGTTAACCTCTGCCTTATGGCAAACTCAAATACTGATGAGGTAACCATTAATGAACTATGTCCCTCTTGTGAAAAATTAGAAATTGAATTTGACAATCTCTTAAATGACTCAAACACTTTATCCCATAAATGTGGTTTTCTTAAAAACCAATTTTATGAAATAAAGAAGTTAAATGAGGAACTCCAAGCTAAAAATGATAAATATCAAAAAATCATTCGGGACTTGCAGGCATCTCATAGAAAATTGTCAGAACAACAAAAAGTTTTGAACAAGAAAATTGTCAACATTCATCCTCCATAAGAGGATACAGAAAAGAGTGTTTTAAAAGTAAAGGTAGAAAAACTCAAAAAGGACATTACAAATTTTGTTAAATCCACTAAAACATTTCAAAAAATTATGGGATCTCAATCTGGAATTTTTGACAAAGCTGGTATTGGATTTAAAAGTTCTCAAAAGCAAAAATTATATGAAAACTTTTTTCTACCAAATAAACAAGAGGACAACCTAAATGCACCTTTTGCAAAAAACATGGACAAACTATCAAAGTTTGTCATGCTAAGAAAAGGGCTGAAATTAACAAAAGGAAATGTTCATTTTGTGATAAGTATGGACACTATGATTCCATTTGCTATCATAAAAAGAAAATCCTTACAAGAGGACCAACTAACTACCAAGGACCCAATTCCATATGGGTACCTAAGTCACTCCTAAATTCTGACACAGGCATATCCTCTGATCAACAAAAGAAAGCCATGGTTCTTGGACAGGGGCTGCTCAAGGCATATGACAGGGGATAAACATTGTTTCATTTCACTAGAAACAAAAGATGGAGGATCAGTCACATTTGAAAATAATGATAAAGCTCAAATAAAAGGTACAGGTATTATTAGTAAAAATAATTCTGCAAAAATTGAAAATGTTCAGTATGTAGATGGTTTAAAACATAACTTACTAAGCATTAGCCAACTGTGTGACAGTGGATTTGAAGTTATCTTTAAACCCACTCTATGCGAGGTTAAACATTCATCCTCGGGTAGAGTTTTCTTCTTTGGTTTTCGAAAAAGGAATTTATATGTATTATATCTGGATGATTTGCCTAATGAATCTTGTTTTATTTCTCTTGAAAAAGATAAATCGATTTGGCATAAACGAGCCGGTCACACAAGCTTAAACACCATTTCTAAATTATCAAAATTGGAACTAGTCAAAGGTCTTCCGAAAATTGACTTTGAAAAAGACAAAGTGTGTGAAGCTTGTGCCAAAGGAAAACAAGTCAAAACTAGTTTTCATTAAAAAAATATTGTTTCAACAAATCATCCTCTTGAACTTCTTCATATTGACCTCTTTGGTCCCATTAAAACTCCAAGTCTTAGTGGAAAAAGGTATGGATTTGTGATAGTTGATGACTTCTCACGATTTACATGGGTTTTATTTTTAAAACACAAACATGAAGCGTTTGATGCATTTCAATATTTCTGTAAAAGAATTCAAAATGAAAAAACAACTAAAATTATTTATGTGAGAAGTGACCATGGAGGTGAGTTTGAAAATGAGTCTTTTAAAATATTTTTTTGATGAAAACGGCATTTCCCATAATTTTTCCTGTCCAAGAACTCCTCAACAAAATGGAGTTGTTGAAAGGAAAAATAGAACTCTACAAGAAATGGCTAGAACTATTTTGAATGAAGCCAACATTGAAAAATACTTTTGGGCTGAAGCCATTAACACAGCTTGCTATGTTTTAAACCGTGTATCCATCAGAAAAATTTTAAATAAAACTCCTTACGAACTTTGGAAAGGTAGAAAACCAAATATTTCTTATTTTTATATTTTTGGTTGTTATTGCTACATACTAAATAATAAAGACAACTTGGGAAAGATTGATCCAAAATCCGATAAAGGTATATTTTTAGGATACTCCACATCGTCAAAAGGTTATAGAATTTATAATCTTAGAACTCAAACTGTGGAGGAGTCCATGCATGTTATTTTTTATGAGTTTGATGACTTGTGTCTAGAAAATATGGATAAAATAGAAGAAGATGAACATTCATCCTCTTAAGTACACAGTCCAAACGAAGAGGACGATTCTGATCCATCCTCACAGCAGCCTCCAAGAGGATGGAAGGTAGCAACGCATCATCCTCTTGATCTGATTATTGGGGATACGGTAGATGGTGTGAGGACAAGACAATCCTTTGGAAATAACATGGCCATGATATCACAAGTTGAACCAAAAAATATTGATCAAGCAATATGTGACAAATCATGGGTAGAAGCAATGATGGAGGAACTATCACAATTTGAAAGAAATAAAGTATGGGATCTTGTGCCCCATCCTCTGGACAAATCCATCATTGGAACAAAATGGATCTTTAGAAACAAATTAAATGAAAATGGAGAGGTCATTAGAAATAAAGCAAGACTAGTGGCTCAAGGGTACAACCAACAAGAAGGAATAGATTATGATGAAACATTCGCTCCGATTGCTAGACTTGAAGCTATTAGAATCCTCCTAGCTTATGCTACTCATAAAGGTATCAAATTATTTCAAGTGGATGTCAAAAGTGCATTTTTGAATGGTTTCTTAAATGAGGAGGTGTATGTTCACCAACCTTCTGGTTTTGTAGATGAGAAAAAACCTAATCATGTTTTCAAACTCTCTAAGGCTCTTTATGGATTAAAACAAGCTCCTCGAGCTTGGTATGAGAGGTTAAGCTCATTTTTAAAAGAAAATGGTTTTTCAAGAGGACAGATTGACACCACACTCTTTAAGAAAACTCTTAAAGAGGATCTGTTGATTGTGCAAATATATGTTGATGATATAATCTTTGGGTCCACAAATGAAAAAATGTGTGAAGATTGTTCTAACCTCATGCAAGCGAGTTTGAGATGAGCATGATGGGCGAACTGAAATTTTTTCTTGGGTTACAAATTAAACAAATGAAGTTTGGCATCTTTATTTCCCAAGAAAAGTACACCAAAGATCTTCTAAAAAAATACAACATGGATTCAGCAAAACCCATGGGGACTCCTATGCATCCATCCTCCATATTACATAAAGATGATGAAGGAACCTCCATATCTGAAAAGGAGTACCGAGGGATGATTGAATCCTTACTATACTTAACTGCAAGCAGACCTGACATTGTGTTTGCTGTTGGACTTTGTGCAAGATTTCAATCCTCTCCGAAGGAATCTCATCGTATAGTTGTAAAAAGAATCTTCAGATATCTGATTGGTACCATTGATGTTGGAATTTGGTATAAAAAGAGTTCAAACCTTGACCTCTTGGCATACTGTGATGCAGACTATGTAGGGGATAAAGTTGAAAGAAAGAGCACAAGTGGAACATGTCAATTTCTTGGGGAGTCTCTCATAAGTTGGTCATGCAAAAAACAAAGCACAATTGCTTTGTCAACCACAGAGGCAGAATACGTATCAGCTGCCCAATGCTGTTCACAAATATTTTGGGTAAGAAATCAATTGGAGAACTATTCACTAAGGTACGCAAAAATACCCATCCTCTGTGATAATACAAGTGCCATAAATCTTTCAAAAAATCCCATACAACATTCTCGATCCAAGCATATCGAAATTAAACATCATTTCATACGAAATCATGTTCAAAAGGGGGAGATATTGAGCTAATTTTCATTGAAACTGAAAAACAATTAGCTGATATTTTTACCAAACCTCTTCAGGAGGACAGATACAAAAATATTTTGGAGAACCTCTCCATCATAAGTCTGTCCAAAATTCTTTAATTTTTTTTAAGACTTATTGTTTATTTTTAAATTCTTTATTACTTTTTAAATGTTGAACTTCTTGGAAAAATCATTGTGCATCTAAAGGTATCACGAGATGATCATTCATTAAAAAGGAAATAAGTTTGGTCCATTTCAAACTCCTAATTCTGTCAAACCATTTTTTTGGGTCAAAATTTGAATTACTTTGTCCAAACTTATTCTGCAAGTTTCAAAACAAAAAAACATGTTTGTCTTTTTAGTGAAATAGCCCAGAGTCAAAAACTGCCGTGCACGTTTCCCCTCTATGTGCAGTTTTCCAGCCAAACTCTTTGGCTTCCGTCATGCATTAAATGCTGACGGCTGAAAAGTAATTGCTCCTGTCACACGCGCGGCCTAGTCACCAGCCTACCTCATCATACCCTCACGTCCAATCCAAAACTGTTGTAACCTCTCTCTTCCCAGTATTCCTTCCGTCTTCCCTTCATCAAATCTTGAAAACATCCTTGAAAACTAAAATCCCTTCATCATTCTCTTTCAAAAATCTCAATTTTTTTCCTCATGGCCCGCACTAAGTTTTTTGCAAAACGAAAATTCGTTGAACATGAATCTGAAGAAGAATACGATAATTATTCAAGCACCAACGAGGAGGATGAAGAAATCCTTCAACCCGAACCAATGACTACCATACATCCTCCTCTCCATTCAGCCACAATCCCTAACATTGCCTAAACTCCTCCTCACTTAAAACGGACCCATTCTTCTTCATCCAAAACCTCCATATCTGCTCCTGTTCGACGATCATCCAGAATCATGTCTGGAATCCTCTCATCCAGAAAACCAACCAAACAAGATAACACCATTCATGTAATTGACTCTGATGATTCAGAGAAAACCGTATCTGCTGACTCCATTCCTCAACCACCTCCCAGTAACACTTCCTCTCCTTCACTTAAAAACTCGTCCATTAAAAAACCCTGTTCCAAACCAACATCCAAACCACAATCTGCTTCCTCTGGCTCTCTGTTTGAAACTCCAGCTTTGGAGAAAGTCTATCTCTCTAAATGGCATGACAAATCTGTCGTAAATGGAAAGTTTATTGATTTTTCTGACCTAAGGAAAAGAGGCTTCAACATTGAGGATGTCTTTGATCAGATTGGCTGCACCTCCGTTTTAAAAATTAATGAACCTCAATATCCTCGCCTTGTGCGAGCATTCTATACTGCGGCAACTGGGTCCAAAGGTGATACTGGATTCAGTATATGTGCATATGGAGATTAATCATATCTCCTTATGTCACATTCTGGACATTCCAGATGAAGGCTCTTTGTGCTTCTCTAAAAAATGGTACTCTCAGTGCCATGTCTCCAGAACTGATGTGCTTCAAAATTCACTTATTCACTCCCCTAAGCCTCAAGTGGCCTCTAATCTCCAACCCATATGTAGAATTCTTCATAACATCTGTGTTCATTCCATTGTTCCAAGGGCAGGAAGTTTTGAAAAAGTCACTGAACTCGATCTCATACTCATCCATCACCTCACAACAGGTACTCCTCTACATTTGGGGAATATTATTTTTAACTTCATGCTAAATGCTGCCACTCTGGGACGATCTGCCCCCTATGGGATGCTCTTGACAAATTTTTTTAAATTTTTTAAATTGTCTCTTGAGGACGAACCCTCTGTCCTCTTCAACAACAGTTTCTCTATGCAATATCAAACAGATGAAGCTCAAACCTATAGATATGTCTTCCTCCACCAAAACATCCATTCCTTCAAAAAACAAATCATCCAAAACTCCACCATCCAAAAAGACAAAAAAACACAAAAAATCTACTCCTACTACTCCACAAATTTCAACTGACCTAATTCATCCTCCTACTAAAGATACTATGTCTCCTAATCTAAAACCTGTTATTAATGCTGATCGAACTCCATCTCCTCCATGTGATTTTGACATTCCCTGTCCAACTCACTCTTCACCCTTGACTATAATTCCATCCACATTAAACTTTGTCACTAATGCCACCGAGCCACCGGAGGATGCTCCTCTTCAGCTTATGGAGGATGGTGCCGAACTTTACTATGATCTAAATATGCACCATCACACATTCTCTCCACGGATTCCAACTGAAGAAGAGCTTGTTGGTATGAATTTAGCTGACTCAGTCACAATTATCTCTTCCTCTCCACTGCCGCCTCATGAAAGTTTGCCCACAGGTACTCCTTCTGTTCCTACTCCTAACACTTTTGGTTCATCTCCCTTTAATCCTCTTGCTGATGAGTCCTCTCAACCTCCTCCCGAGGTTCCAGGTCATTTTAACTCTACCCACTCCTTCTTGGCAACATCTGATGTTCCTAAAGAAGATTGATCAAGCCACAAGAAGAAAGAGCGCAAAGATAAAAAACAAATGAAAATGTTGAAAAAGATTCGCAAGAATCAAAAGAAGATGTTTGAAAGCTTCACAAATTTTCAACATCAGCTGACTCATTTTGGCCTCCTTCTCAATTGGATCACCAACCATTTCATTCCTACCATTCTCCCAGGCGACCGTCCTCCAGTTCCACAAGCCCAACCACCTCCGAATGCTGCATCTCACACTTCCACCTCCTCCTCCTCAGATGACTCATCACCATCTACCTAATCTTCCTCCAGCCGTCTGCCCTCCTCTTTTTGTTGCTGCCTAAATTCAGGGGGAGCAAGATTATGAAGACTTTAGCTTGTTTTAAAATTGCAATTTCTTGGTTTTGTTAAAAACATTCTGCCCCTTGTCTGTAATAACTTTGACATATGTTTGTTATAACTTTGTGAATAATGCCATCTAATTGTTTGTCAAATTGAAAGTTAGCTCATTACAAAAAAATTTCAAATTTTTTTTTTTTACAAAAATACTTGAAAAAAAAATTGTTTAAATCATTTCTTATAATATTGAGGGGGAGCTTATATTCAGATCTATCAAAATCTATCATAATCTAAAAAGAATTTTGTCATCATCAAAAAGGGGAAGATTGTTGAGACAAAATCTCTTTCTAATGGTTTTAATGATAACAAAATTAAATGATTATGATTCTTGTTAAGACTAATCTGTGCTCTTGAGTGTATTATTATTAGAAAACATGTTGTTCTTCAAATGAGATAAAATATATGTAAATTCAACAAGTTTTCAAACTGGAAGATGGACTAGAGGATGGATCTTCAAAGAGGATGAACCAACTATTAGTCAAAATATTCAGAATCACGTTAACTTTGATTTCCTTCCATGTGCAAAGTCAAATCAGTGTTAAAGTTTGAAAGAAAAACAAAGTCAATGGAAGAAAAAGAAAGGCAGAGGATGAACATAGAAATTTGGAATGGACCTCTAGCTCTCTTCATAGGCTTATGATGAAAATGGTTCTACCTTTTCATTTGCACATAAAGGTTATACTAAACAAGGCCCAAAATAGAATCTGACATGCCTTGGAGAACGAAAAAGCAAAAGGACAACTAAGACACGAACTTCTAGGAGGTTTGTATCTGCCATACGAGGATGAACTGTATTCTCATCCTCTTGAAGTCAAACAAGACAAAAGACAGCTGGATGGCATTTCTGTAATTCAGAATATTGGCATTGACTTTTTTATTAATGTACCCAACGAACATGAAGCACCAAAACACATTGTTAGACCATCTTACAACTCTATAAAAGGAATGGTGCACTTCTTCATTTGATACACAACTACAAAGCATTCAAAGAAAAAGGCTAAGAGCTATCAAGTGTCATTCTCATCCTCTCTTTATACTTTCTATTGTATTACACTAGATCTTTGAAATATCCATTTTAGAAAGTGCTAGTAAAGATAAACATCAAAAACACCTTCAAACTATACTGTAATTTCTAAGTGAGTTACACTTAGAAATAGTTGAAATCCGTGAGAAGATATTGTAAGTTTGGTGAAGCTCAAGAACACAAAAGCTATAACTAACCTCTGTGAGAGGTTGACTGTTTTCTTAGTGAAATCTCACAAGTGTGTGAGGACTGGACGTAACCCGTTTTTGGGTGAACCAGTATAAAGTTGTGTGTGTCATTTTCTAATCTCTCTCTCTTTTAAAAATAATCTGTTCTTACTCATAGTTTGAATTTCCAACCTTTGACTTTCATCCTCTCGAAGAGGATAAAGCTTTAAAACTTAAAAGAAATTTTTAAACATCAAATATCTCTATTCAACCCATCTTCTAGTGATATTCTAGCTACTTCAATTTATCATAATTATTGCTGATATTTATTTGTGGCAACGAACCTACTAAGGTGGGCAAAGTTAAGTAGAATAATTAATTTGACGATAGGATTTGGTTGGAAGGAAACTTTGTTGCTTAGAATATCAATCACATGTCTTTATCACTAGATGGACCGTCATGGATTCATCATTACCTTTTAGCTGAACTAAAAGAGTCCAAGTCCAAATTGCTTAGGACTTAAATATGACAAGAAGAAGGAGGTATTCGGCTGCTTGTAAGTGGGGTATCCGATTAGTTACCTCTGAGTGGATATTTGAATGTGTCAAACAGGTATTATATTATATTATAGTGACTATGTACAAGGAAGTGAGAACTGATAACTGCTTGTGCATAAACATCTTGCTATGCATGCATGTCTACAACCCTACATGCATTTTCTCTCTTAAGGACTTTTAACAAGACAAAAAAAAAGGTCTTTATCAATATGCTTTATTTTTCTTCCAGAACGGAGTTATTGCCATTGATAAATTTTTGCCTAAAGAAGTCACCCCTCAAGACCAAGAGGCAGGAATTTGCACAGTGAGTCAATTTCCTACCCAGGCTGTTCGAATGATAAATGACATGCCCTCCCAGTTTCCAAGTCAATCGCAAAGTTCGAGAAACACGGCAAATAAAAATGTAGATAGTGGACTTGACAATCATGAGACTCATTCTAAAATATCAAACATTAATGTCAAAAAGGCAAGGCTCAAGGTAGAACATGATCTGTATAGTAAGGCGCCTTCTACAGTAAATTCAAATTCAGCTATTCATGCCTATGACTTGAATTTTTCTGAGAACAATACACTCAAAGATGCTCTGGAGGTTACGCATGCTGTTCCAGATGTTGCTGCTGCAATTGAGGACTTGTTAAATGATGATAAGTTAATGGTATGGTATGCAAGCATATATTTTATAAATTTTTTTTTACTCCACTTATCTGAATTGTTCTTTCCTAAACCACTCTTTTTCTTCTTATCTCAAAGATGCATGGTCAGAGGTCCCCAGTGAGTACAGGGTGTGAGAGAAGCGTATCCATTAAGTGCAATCAATTTAATGGAGGTTGTGCGTTGTTTTATAATTTTATATTTTTCATAATTTTTGTTTGTATGTACAAGTGATCCTTCATAGTATAATAGATTTACTCATTTGATTGTTTAGTTGTTGGTGAAGACAATCCAAATCTTCGTACTGTCTTCGGATTATCGAAGTACTGGTTAAACAGGTTATGGTTCCCTATTTAAATTTATCATGCTGTTGTCATCTCACCATATAGACTGTGTCTGTTGATTCTAATCAGCTATCTACAGTGGATTTGACTAGCTTATAAGCTCATTTAAGTAAAGTAGAAATATTTGGTAAATAAGTTTATGTTACTAGTTTATAGCATTTGTCTAGAAGAATCTGGTTTGATCAAAGTAGATATGTTTGATACATGAGTTTATCTCGTTGGCTTCAATAGCTTATTGTTTTTTCTTCTCATTTTTACACTTACTATTTTAATTAAATTTCTTGTCAAAAAAATATATTTAAATTTTTCCTCTACCTACCCTCCTCTCCGGTTAATAAAACAAAAGATTCAAACTCCTATCACACTTTCACGTATTTACATATAAACAACATGTTTGAGTATTAAATAATATATACAAAAAGAGAATAGTTACTATTAACTTAGTTTGTCCGCTAGGTTTAAATTCAATTAGATAGGTTTTGTGTCATTTACTATTAACTATAAACTCATTCGCTGTCTAGCTTAGTTGTTATTAACTAGTTTGTCTGCTATTGCTACTTTTGCCAAAATGAGGCATGATCTTCTCTTCCATTATCAAAGTTTATGTTTTCTGTCAATGGTCTTGGACGGACGTATATGACATGCTTATCACTTAGTGGTATAATTCAGTACTTTTTAGAAGTGTGAAGTGCTGACTGCATAACTTTTTGCGTTCGTAGTTCACAATAAATTAAGGGCAAAACTCAGGAATTGGTTTCTACAATAATCGTTATTAGGATGATTTGCTTCTTGTAATAGAGCTTCAAGCTAGTAGTTATTTACTAGCACAAGTTTGTATAATTTATATGGCCACTGTACAATTATAATTATGTTTAACTGCCCTGGAGGTTCTTGAATTATTTGGAGATTTTTAAATAGGTCATCAAACTAAAAAAAGTTTGTAATTGGATCCATGAACTCATCGGTATTTTGTAATTAGGTCCCTGAATAATTTTTTTTAATTGGGTCCCTAAAGTTCTAACAACTTGTAGTTAGGTCCATGAAATTTTAAATTTGTAATCAGGACTAGGCTTATTGACAAGTTTAGGGACCTAGTTACCAATTATTTAAAAGTTCAAGACCTAATTACAAATTTTTAAAAGTTTAAGGGCTTGATTTTTTGTTCAGAGACCTAATTACAATTTATTAACTAGTTCGGAGACACAGTTACAAATGTTTTTTAGTTTAAAATCATATTTAAAAATTCTCAAATAATTTAGAGACCTCCAGAATAATTAATCCTCATAATTATAATTCAAAAGTTAATATTCAGGGTTATATAGTGCTTTAATGGGGATGGTTGAAGAGGCTGGATCTTCATGGCAATGTGCAATATTTTTTGGCGTAACTATGTGGAGCACAACTCACATGTTATAAGTAGGTAGCTTTTGTTTTTGAAACAAAGTAGGTATCTTTTGTACTTCAACTTATTCGGTAAGACTAGAGTTTGGCTTCTAATTGTGAAGCGGATAATCTTTTACTTCAAAGAGGATTCTTGTCCCCTAAACTTTCTCCTTCTCCAAATTAATATTAATTTTAATATCATAAAAAAAGTGATGTGTCAGTTCCTACCCAACAACTTATTTTCCCCCTCTCCTTCTAAGGTGCTTGCGCCCTAAATTAACAGTAACCCAAAAATGGATTAGAAGTCTCCAATTTTCATTTTTTTCAGCTTTAGCACCGAAATTCATATGATGGGTGTTTGTTCTGTTCCTCTGTGCATCTCTATGATGGGTAAATCCCCATGAAGAATGGCCAACTTTCATGTAGTTTGTGATTGGAGATAACCGTTAAAGATTTTCTCTCGGATAAATCTTTGACTTAGGTAAACAAAGTTCATACTGTCTTCTGTTCCGAACTACGTTGTCAATCTCAAATAGCGGCGCAGAGCGTCAAACCTTAAAAATGGGATGGCAGGATCGCAGATAGCGGGATAATCGCTATTGCGAAGGCCAAAAAACAATATATAAACTATAACAAAATACAAACAGTATACAAAAATACTAAAAAAAATAGCAAAATACACAATTAAAACCAAAATCCAACATCAAAATTAATCAACAAAACAGATCAAAAGAAATAAAGTAGACAAAATCGAGTCGCAAAAAGAACGAAAACAGCAAAACAATGCTGGACAGAACAATGCTAAACAGAGCAAAAAAAGAACGAAAACGATGGCGACATAGCAAGAATGAAATAGAGGAAGAATGAAAACAATTTCCTTTTCAAGATGATGAACCAACCCCTTTGTGGATTTATAATTATAAAAAATTAGGGCTTTAGGGCTTAAGTGGGTGTGAAATGACCTAGATGACTTAATGAAGAATAAAAAATAAAATAAAAAACTTGTGTTTTTTAAAAACCCCATTGGGTTGGGCTAGGATAATGGGTTGCGATGATAGTGGGATTCGCGGTCGGGGGCGCCGCTATGTTGAATGCGTTTTTCCGGTTGGTGGCGTCGCGGCCAGCCCAAGACTACCCCATAGGAGCACTGTCCTTTCTCATTAGAGCACTCTGTAGTTTACAACTTAATTCTTCAAATCTATCCCATTCTAACTCCACAACTCCTTATTCATATACACAGTAATCCTAACTTAACACAACCAACCAACTAACTAACTACTAGTCACTAACTCTCCTAATCTATATCCTAATATCATGCATATCATTTTTCACCTTTGTCTAAATCAAAACTGAGCTTATGTTTTTCAGAAATGGCAGAAAAGATGATAATGGTGAGACTTCTCAAGACAGAAGAGCAGGAATGTATGATGGTTTTAGTGAAACACAAACAGAATCTCAGGTTTTATTATGTGCTGCTCCTTTTATTTTTTAAGTTCTGTTTCTCATAGGAAAAGGAATTATTCATCTTCTGTACAAGCTCTGACTATTGACAATTTAGAGTATACTCGATGAATGCCATTTCACTTATGTTGTGACCATATCTGGATTACAACTGGTAATTGATAAGTTCTATATACTTCCCATGCAGGTTGTTAGTTATGAAGAAGATTTGTCAGGAAGGCAAATTAATGCTTATAGATAGAGTTCGAACTCGAAGTAGCTTGCACTGAAATACAACCCTGCTTGAAGGAAGGTATCAATAGAGCAGTTTCCTTATTATTTGATGGTCTGATGGTATATCTGAACTTACAAGCTAATGCACAATAATGTGTCTTGTCCTTCATGATCAGCGTATGATAAGAAAAACTCAACCTTTGCCTGCTAATAGAGGAAGCTTACGTAGCAGGTTAGTATATGATGTTATATCAACATTTGTTATATGTAGACGTTTGAATACACAGTCATTAGTTTGGTTTGAGAAGTAGTACACCTAATTCGCTAAAATTATCTGATTAGTGTAAAATAATTGGCAGGGGTGTATGAATCGATTCTCTGTAACTAGCAAATGGAAATAAGACTGAGCCAAGTAAAAAACAACGTCGTCATTTAGTCACGCTGGCCTTGTAAAGTATCGGATTGTTAAGTAAATTGCAGAATTGCTCTCTTTGTTGTTATTTTAATGGGCGGGGCAGAAGAAAAGGTGGAAGAGCAATTTGTTTTGGCGGGCCTTCTGGTTGGATAAGCAAGATGCTTTTAGCAAACCTGAAATCACATGACATTTGTGATGATACATACAAAGGCTTATCAGCAAGAGTCAGTCTTCTGAACTATCGAATGTTGAGATTGCTTAGATTTTCAACGTAATGTACTAACTTGTTTAGCTATGACACCTAAGTTAAATGTAAGATATGTTGCCCTTTTGTGTTTGCTTAGTACACAATGAAAACAAATATCAAATTCTGACCAGAATACAAAAGATCCTGGAATATTGCAAGAGACATGGTCAAGAAACTACATTGATATTAGTTGTAAGAAAAAAAATTCACTCTCTTATCCCTTTAACACGCCTCGGTTGAATTAACATTCATGACTGAGAAAATTGAACCTCCAATGTTGCTTGTAGCATTGTTGTATCATGTTAAAGAATTTTTTAACTGCTAAGAACATTGCTTTTGGGCTTTGGCGGCACTTATGCATAGGAATTTGGACCATTGATTTCATAAAACGATAAAGAGAAAAAATTGAGATTTTGGTCATGAATGGTAATTGTGTTAGATAACCAATTTAATATTAAGCTTTCAATTAAATTCCTAAACTATTACTCTTATTTTGTTTATAAACTATAAAAATATGATAAATAGTTTAAATTATTTTTATTCTATCAAATTAGTCTGTCATGTACTTTTAAAATAAATTTGTATTAGTTGATGGATTAACTTGATTGATGGTCTCTAAAAAAAACTTGATTGAATGAGAAGAGTTTAAGGGTTATTTTATTGTTAAGGAACCAAATAGGAGTGTGTGATTAGGGTTGCATATGGGTTGAGTTGGGTTGTTTTTGGCTAAATCCGATACTCGAATAGATCAATTTTATTTGGATTGGGTGGGACTCTCAATCCATGATTTTTCCATCAAACTTGAACTAAATCATCCCGATTATGAGCGGGTTAGGTTCACGGGTAATAATTTTTTTTAATTTTAAAAAAATGTAATTAAATTTAAATACTTGAAAATTTAAAAAATAATAAAATTATATCGCAACATATCATTTAATAATTAAAATACATCTACAAACACAACAAAACACTTAAATTAATTAAATTAACAATTCTCAATCATAGTCTAACAATTTAATTTTAACTATACATCAATAGTAAAAAAAATAAATAAAAATATATATGTCACGTCAATGGGTTGAGTTCGCATAGTCAAAAAATTAAATCCGATACTTGAATCGAACATAATTGGGTTCCAATTTTTTAGTTCGGGTTAAACCCGAATTTGAATGGATTGAGTCACGCGAGTTGGGTTAAATTTAGTGACTGAATTCGCATGTTTACCCGTCATGGATCCTTTGAAAATTTACTCTTTTTTTTAAATATAAAATTGAATTTTTACGTAAAAGCCAACAAAGATTATTATGAATTAATATATATATATATATATAATATTTTTTATTTTAAAAAATAATATATCTAATCTTTTCGCCTTTTCAATTCAAAAAAATTGAAAGAAATAATATATTTAAAAAATTCAATTATTTATTTGATTGAGTATCAAAGTAAAATATTTTCTATATAGAAAAAACATATACCAAATTTATTTATTTTTGCATCAAATCCGGTTTGCTGTAATTTTGTTTGTCAGACGCAGATAATTTCGTGAGTATTTTGTAATCTTATTAACAATATTTTTGTTTATCCAAAATAAAACTTATATAAAATATTATATGGTGTGTTTATTTTATTTTTTGACCTCATTTATTTATTTATGAAGAAAAAAAAAAAGGGTACGCAAATACTAGAGGCGTTTGAAGGCGTGTGAGGTATAGAGCGAAAGCAGTGAAGGTAGACGAGACAATGCAAGGCAGAAAGGTTGTGTGGAGGTGACAGGTGCAACCCCACCCGTTTAACATGAGCGTAACACACGCGCATTTAGAGGGCGTGCCACATCTACCTACCTTCGTTTTACAACGTCAAATATTCCTTTCATCCCTTTCTGAGTGCGCTCCTTTCTGAGGTTTTTCCGCCATACACAACACAGTGGCAATGTTTTTGAGAAGACGCTCCGAACTTCATCTCCGTCTTCATCTTCTTCTTTCCAATTCACATTTCAACAATTCCTTCACTTTATTCTCTTCTCAATCACTCACATTTTCCGAACACCAACAACAATGGCTTCAAAACGTTCAAAAACTTCAATCATTACTACACCAAGGTCGCACAAAAACCGCTCAAAGGTACCTCAAATTCCTTCTTCCCTCTCAACTTCACCCTCTCGTCTCCAAACCCATCTTTTTACAAACACTCTTACCCTTTTGCTCTAACCCCAACACTCTCAACCAAGTCATGGAATTTTACCATTCGATGAAAAAAGACGGATTAACCCATCCCATGGTTTTCCTCAACCCTATTCTCCAAACCCTTGTTGATTCACAATAGTTTGAAGAAGCTCTCACTCTTTTCAGCGAATTTGTTGAATCGGGTATTCGACCCGACGTTTTCTCTTACGCAAAAGTTGTTCGTGCTGCTGTCATGTTGAAGGATTTGAATAAGTGTTTTGAGTTGTTGAATTCGATGGAGAAAGATGGGAGTCGACCTTTTGTTTATGTGTATAACTTGGTATTGGGTGGGTTGTGTAAAGTGAAAAAAATAAAAGATGCTCGGAAGCTGTTTGATGAAATGATTCTTAGAAAAGTGGTTCCTAATATGGTGACTTATAATACGCTTATTGATGGGTATTGTAAGGTGGGTGAAATTGAGGAAGCTTTTAGCTTGAAGGCGAGGATGAAGGCTCCATATTCGGAACCAAATTGTGTTACTTATAATTGTTTGTTAAGTGGTCTTTGTGGTTTGGGGAGATTGGAAGATGCTAGAAAGATGCTGATAGAGATGGAGGGGAATTGTATTTTGCCTGGTGGGTTTTCAAGTATTATATTTGATGATCATTTGGTGTGTGCAAATGAAAATGGTTTAATAGATGGAAATGGAACAAGGATTGATGAGCGTACTTATAGTGTTTTATTGAATGGACTTTGCAGGGTAGGAAGGGTTGAAAAGGCTAAAGAGGTTTTAAGAAAGCTGGAAGATAATGGGGTTATTCCAAGTCAGATATCATATAACATATTGGTGAATGGTTATTGCCATGAGGGTGACTTGAATAAAGCTTTATTGACAGGTGAAGAAATGGAACAACGGGGGTTGAAGCCTAGTTATGTCACCTTCAATACCTTGATTAATAAATTTTGCGAAACTGGGGAGTTGGAACAGGCGGAGAAGTGGGTTAGAAAGATGATAGAGAAGGGTATTTCTCCCACTGTGGAGACTTATAACTCTTTGATTCATGGTTATGGAATGGTGTTTGATTTTGTCAGGTGTTTCAAGATTCTTGAGGAAATGGAAAAGAAGGGGATAATGCCTAATGTCATAAGCTATGGTTCTCTGATAAATTGTCTTTGCAAAGATGGTAAGCTTCTTGATGCTGAGATTGTGCTTGCGGATATGGTAGGTCGTGGGGTTTCTCCAAACGCAGAAATTTATAATATGCTCATTGAAGCTAGTTGCTCATTGAGTAAATTGAAAGATGCCTTCAGGTTTTTTGATGAAATGATAAAAAATGGAATTGATGCGACTCTTGTGACATACAATACACTGATAAATGGACTAGGAAAAAATGCAAGAGTAACAGAAGCTGAGAATTTGTTTCTCCAAATGACCAGCAAGGGATATAACCCAGATGTGATTACATACAATTCCTTAATCTCAGGATATTCAATGTTAGGAAACACCAAGAAATGCCTCGAATGGTACGATAATCTGAAGAAACGAGGCATAAAACCTTCACTTGGGACTTTTCATCCTTTGATCAATTCATGCAGAAAGGAAGGTGTAGTGACAATGGAGAAAATGTTTCAAGAAATGTTAGGAATGAATTTGGTTCCAGATCGAGCTGTATATAATGAAATGATATATGGTTATGCGGAAGATGGAAATGTTTTGAAGGCAAAGTCTTTACACCAACAGATGGTTGATCAGGGAGTTGATTGTGACAAGGTGACTTACAACTGCTTGATTCTAGCACACCTTAGAGATAGAAAGGTCTCAAAAATAAAGCATATTTTTTATGATATGAAGGCAAAGGGTCTAGTTCCAAAAACTGATACATATAAAATTCTGGTTAAGGGACATTGTGACATAAAAGATTTTGATGGTGCCTATGTATGGTATAGGGAAATGGTTGACGTGGGCTTGATTTTAAATGACCGCATCTGCTATCAGCTGATATCCGGGCTTAGAGAAGAGGGAATGCTGCAAGAAGCCCAGATGGTATCCTCAGAATGGAGTAGTAGAGTTCAACCACTTGAAAGCTAACAAATAGTACACACGATTGTACATTATCAATTTTGAGTGGTTGAGTGTAACAACATGTATATGTGCGGTGTTGGATATTGAATATGCCTGTCATCTAAAGTGTTTTTCCATAGGAAACATATAGTGAAGATCCATGCTTTTGCATGATTTAGGGAAAGAATAGAATGAAACAGAGGTGCGAAATTTCGCCACGTGTTATGAGGGAACAACTTTTATTAAGATAGATTTTTGATGTTTGTGTTAGACTAGACAATTAGAGCGTCGAGGTTTCAGTTTTGCATATTGATAAGGTTTAAGCATTCAGTGATAGTCTACACTCAGACACACCCCTACTCTATATATATGCATGAGCCGTTGTGTTGGTTTTCATAGTTGAAGTTGCTGTTGTACCATTCATTTTTATTATTGAGCAGGTCCTAGATGTGTTCTTTTGTGTGCTAAAGAACGAAGGCCTCTGGCTAAACAAGGTTTCACTTGTTGCTTTGCTATGGATGGTGTCAAAGTACTTGCCTCTGGCTTTGATGCAGATGAGAAGGTATTGTGTGGTTTTTTGTCCATGTTTGCATGTTCCAGTACTTCTTCCCAATAAGTTTGACAAACAAAAATACCCTTTCATGCTCACTTTCTTTGTCAATATTCCAGTGAAGTGCTTGCTAGTTGCTATCCTCTCTGAATTGGTCACTCTCTTCTTGAAGTTGAAACGAAAAGACACAGGGAAAAGATGAATAAATATTTATTTCTAGGAGAAATTTTCTAACTTCAAATTAGTTATAAAATATAAAATTCCTTTTTTAACATAAATAATTTCTGATTTTACATATTGTTATGATTGTGGTTCTATTATTGTCTATTTCCATCCGTATTTTCAGTATCTTTTATTTTCATTATGTAACTTTGATGTTTTTGTTCTCTTCATTGTTTTGACTTTATTTAGTTTTGATTAAAATTTTGTTACCATTGTGCTTAAGGCCCATCAGTTTTCAGTTATAGTATTTTATCCTTCACTCCTTCCTTCCTAATTTTGCTCTCAATTGGCAGTATTATTGTACGTAACCCTGCAGGTCAAGATAGAAGAATTAGTGACTGAAATGGGGGGAGCTCTACACACTAAACTGTCATCAGATTTAAACTTTATCATCGTGAAAATGTTTTGGCTCTAAAGTACAAGGTCTGGTACATGGTGTTTTTGTTATATATTTCTATATTATTTTTAACTATGACATACAATTTTTTATTGTTACAAGCAAGTTGGTCTATCCTTCCGTTTTATTCATATTCCTAATTAGCTTATATATGTTAAATTCTTTGTTGCATATTATTATCTTGTCCTCCAATGTATAACATAAAAAGCACTTGGGGGAATTGTATGCACTTATGCATGTTGAAGTCAATGTAAAAAGCTACCTTATTGCTTGAAATTTGTTGAAGAGAGTAACACAGAATCTGGTCCAAGGGAGGAAGCTTCTGGTCTTGGTCATAGTTGGCGTTAATTGACTCTACTTAAAAAAGATCATATTCTCTAATATTAATTAACAAAAGGGGGTAGCTGTGTGCAAGGTTACTTGGTTGTTACATTGCAGTTGGATGTTATATTTCATCAAACTTTATTTCCTGGAGCAGCTATCTTATCCATGTTATCATGCAAATTGTTATTGTTATAGCTTAGTATTCTGCAATTTTCTTCAGAATTGAGTTATGATGTCCTTTCAAATATCAACACCTGAAGAATTTATAGACTGTGGAAGTGAGAACAAATTGTAGTAGTATGAATCAACTCAAAATATTGATAACAATACCTTTGGGTTTTGTTTGTATAGTTCTATTTAAAAGTTCTTAAAAGTCTCACTTTTGTGCCTTCTAACAAGTAATTGTATTCATATTTGAAGACACAAATACTTATGTGGAACATTATCAGGGGGTTGAACAGTTTGGACAATGGTGCTTACTGTATGGATTCAGCTAGCAGTCATGATTTAACTAATTTTCTTTTCCTTAGTCACGCATCATTGTTCAATGAAAGTTGATAAATCTCTTTGAAATGGAATTCTTTTTCTCTGGCCGTCACTTTTGTTTTGTTTTGTGTTTGGTCTATCTCTTTTAGTTTTGGGTTTGGATACTCTTAACACCATCTAGATGGACACTAATAAGTTCATCTGCCTATTGTAAATATTGAAGATGCATATTTTGTTTGCATGATAGTTTAGTAAACCAATTCTAATTTATCCAATATTTGTGGAGATCTTATCTGATTGAATTTATTTTTATGCGATACAATCCAACCTCGTTATGTCTGGCAGTGGGCTTTCAATATCCTGAAGAAACCAATAGTTACTTATGAATGGTTAAAGCAATGTTCAGATGAGCATCGCGTTGTTCCTCAAGAGTCATACAAAGTCCTTCCTTTCTCTGAGTTAAAGATTTGTGTGACTGGAATCCCAGCAGGTTGTAAATTATTTGTCTGTTAGTATCGATCATATTGAATGCTTCTTGGTTAGATTGCTTTGAGTTTTCTTCAGATAAGCGCAAAGAGATGGAAAAGCTTATTTTACAAAATGGTGGAAAATACTCTGCGGAATTGACAAAGAAGTGCACACATTTGATATCTGATATATCCTTTTAATAATTATATCAAATGATGTTGTTTCTTTTGGACATGCAAATATTCAAGTGTTATTTGAGAAGAGGAAAACAAATCCTCCTTGATTTATACCGAAATAATTTTTTGCAGCTGCCATGTCAGCTGCATAAATGTCTTCCGCAATTTTGCTTTAAGGTCATTTATGTAGTCAGATCATCAACTTCTTGCTAGAGTCCCATGTCTGCATTAACATTTTCCTTATTTTGCATGAATGATAATATCTGCCTTTTGAGACTGTAAGGTACCCTTTGTTCGTGCTTATTGATAATCACTTGACGAAATAGTGACCTATGAGTCTATTACCATTTACAGAGCATCCATTTTTTGTTCATATCATTACATTCAGACCATACATCCACTTATATTGACAAATTTTATAAACAAGATAGTATTTAACTACTTCCTTTGGAATGATTTATAAGCAAAAATAATCTACATATCTTGCAATGAAATATAAGCTAAAGTTAAGGCTTTTTAGCATATTTCATGCTACTATCTCCACAACACCACTCATTTAACTTTTATTTTCTATGAATTACTATCTTGAAGGATAATTTTGGTAATATGAATATTTTTAAAATAAAATTATATGATTAATTACCATTTCTTAATATGTGTGATTTAGTCTACTTTTGCATATAAATCATTCCGAAGGGAGTATTTCTTAGAATGGATGACGTCTATTCATATGTATTTTCTAGCAGTCTGCGGAAGAGTTTCTGATTTATTATTCTACTCTAGTTGGCGAAATTGAAGTTCAAATTATGTTTCATAGTATCTGTAGATTCTGTATTAGTCTACGTTTTGAGTTTAAACAGGTAAGAACTAAGATTCATGTAGACAAGAATTCAGTATTACCTGCTTTGATGCATTGATACTTGGTGGTATTAATTCAACTATTTGTTTTGGTTATCACAATCCGTTAGAATGAATGGCATCTATTTATATATGTTTTCTACCAGTCTGCAATGAATTTTCTGATTGCTTAAAACTTTTTTCACAGTAGCTGGCAAATAGAAGTTGGAATTTAGTTTCACAGTATCTGTACTAGTGAACCGTTTGAGTAGACAGTTATATACATATATATATATTCCTAAGGCGGTATTTTGTATTTTTCATGTCTTAGAGTCCCCTATTGCATCGACTTAGGGCTTAGACATCCTTCTCTACTTGCAGTTAGTGTATAAGTATGAAAGATTTGTTCTTATTTTCTATGCATGTGATCCTCATTGACAGAATAATTCAGTATTTCAACTCAAAGATATGTTATTGAGGTTTCAACATGGTGTATTATGTATATTTGTGTTCTTGACTGTTCTTACGCTCCAGAAGGTGATAAATATAAGGTGGCAAAACGTTGGGGTCACATTCATATTGTGACAATGAAATGGTTTGATCAATCTATTGCTCGAAGAGGTAACTTCTGCGCTTCAATGCTGTATGTTGTGGTACCTTTTGGGTTTCGAACTAAACAATAGGACTTCATCTGTTAGAGTATGTTTCCGATATTCTTTCATTTCTTTGCTGTAACTTTCTTGAGTCTTGACACTATTACTGATAAATTCCTGATAAGACTAATGTTTTGGTTATGTAGGCCAGTACCCATTTTAGGAAAGGAATTAACACACTCAACAAATTGGAGGGAGAGTTAGTTAGAATTGACTGAGAAAGGATTATAGATTTGTTTATGAAAGGGTATTTTGTAGGGAGATGGATACTACCACCACCCCTTATTATATGCACCTTGGGATAATTTTACATATATTAAGAAAATTAGGTAGTGCATTAAATGATCTGTTTTGTTTATTGATGTTCTAAAATTGCTCTTAAACTAATATTTTAGTTAAACAATGACATTAAAAGGCAATCAATCAATTTTAGGGGTAATTTATGTAAAAAGTATTTGATCCTTTGACCACAATTACCAAATAGAATTTCTAAAATGAAGGAATATCAAGTGCTTTGGTCTAGCTGGTGGAAGTTGAGTGGCCATTGCTCCAGACCATCGTTTTATGTCCAAACTTCACCTTCAACAAGCATAGGTTTTTTTATCAATTTTTTTGTCTCTCTCTGAAGAATGTATCTTTCTCCTTAGAATGAGATTGGTAAAAAAAGAAGATAATGGCTGGGTATCGACTATGCCTCAACCACCCTGGGCTTAACAGGGGGGGAATGCAATGAGTATGTTGTTGTATGTGTTACTGGCGCGGTTGTAGAGACTAGAATACTCTTGAACTCTGTACTACGTCAACTAAGCCTTAGGCTTTAGTGTGGGCTTCAGTGAGTGGCGGTTATTCTTTTTCACCGTTAGTTAAGCTCAACTACTTCTCTACTTCATATAAATATATATATTATGTCTGCATATTGTATTGTATTAATTACATTGAGGAAATATGGTTTCATATTATGTTTTTCAGTTTTCTCTCTTCTCTCAAACTCTGTTAGAGTTTCATGGTATTATTCACCGACTTGGATTATTTATTGATGTTTTTTATGGATAGCATGTCTGAATGAAGAGTCCTACCCTGTCCAGAATGGATCTTTATCTTCTCGTAGAGTGACTTGGGACTTAACAGTGCAACATAACCAGGAAAAGGATATTGGGAAAAGACACTCTATGTCATCCTCAAGAGCTGCAGATTCAAATATGCTAGTTTCTGATTGCGCCGAGTCGATGGATATAGATCCAGAAGCTACACAGTCAGAACATATATCGTCTGTTTCAAATGTTCCATTTGTTAAACAGCCAGATGCTGAAGCACCTCCATTACAGACCAGCAGTGAATTGAACTTTGATGGTGTTGTTGTGAATGATTCTGAATCTGATGACAGTGACCTGTACTTAGCGGAGTGCAGAATATTACTTGTTGGTTTTGAAGCTTCTGAAATGCGGAAGCTAGTTAATATGGTGCGCAAAGGTGGAGGCTCTCGATACATGTCTTTTAATGACAAGCTGACACACATAGTAATTGGGAATCCTACAGAAATGTAAGTCTCTTTTGATATTAAGAATAAACTTTATGGATACATTTAATGTCTCTGTTTCTTGATAGTTTCTCTTAATTTTTGTTAGTTTTGTTAGCGGTATCATTGTAGATGTTAGTTTCACAAATATAGCTTTCTTATGAACTTAATTTGGCAAACCTTATTCCTTTTTCAATATTTATGATTTATCTTCACATGCATTTGTCTTTTAAAGAGAAAAGAAAGATGTAAGGAGTATTGCTGCTCTAGGCGTCGTTTATGTTGTTAAAACCTCATGGCTTGAAGATTGTGACCGTGAAAGGAAACAAGTTCCTGTTCTTCGACGACACATTGCATGTGATCTAATTCTTCCAAAAGGTGTGCTGTCATGATGTGCTTATTTGTGTTCTGTGTCTACTTTTTGGTTAATCTATTAGATTTTTCTAAAATAATTTGTGAATATGCTTTTATAGAGTTCATAGCTTTATTTGTTTTCTGATTTCTTAAATTCAGCTAACTTAGTAAACGGAGCAGTGACTGGCATTATGCCTATGGATCAATTTAAAAGCTCAAGTTTTCGTCAAAGCCTCCTCCAGGCTGATCAGGTGGTGGGTATTAAGGACTATGGAGTTAAAATGTCAGAATCTTTGGAGAAAAACAAAGAAGAGAAACAGGATATGGGTATGAATGTTTTCACATTCGGTAAATCAATGGATAGAACTATGCCACAAACTCAACTTCCTGATAATAAATTGAGGCTACAAAAGATGATGCAACAGGACTCCAATGCACATGTGAACTCAACAAATATTTTCAAAGGGAAAACATTTTGTTTCTCGCATTTATTTCCTGAAGAAAGGGTAAGATATATGGATCTCTGTAAGTATAAAGATGGATATAATATATGTTCGCATTAGAACTGTGAATTGTAATGTAAGGGATCAGTGCGCCGAAGTTTGAAAGATAGAATTGGGAGAACTAATGAGAAATCTTTGAAAGATAGAATTGGTGAACTTTAAGACTGGTGTGGACTAAAATTTACCTCAACATGATACACACACAGGTTTTTTTAGACAGAAAGATGCCTCAACTATAATTTAGCATAACCTTGAACTTCGTTAGTGTCAGAGATGTAATACAGAAACCATTCATGTGCCTTCACCTAACAAGCCTTTTGAGTTAATTGCTTCACGTTCTTGCTTCAAATTCAATATCAACAAAAGATATCTATTGTCCTCTTTAAGCCCAGAGAGTTCATGTGTAAGGGCGCATGTTAGAGAAATAATGTTTAAACTATGCATGTAACATGTTCCTTTACCTGACTACTTAAGCTTTTGGATAGTTGGTTCATGACAATTGGAAAAACAAACACAATTTCAGTTAACCAAAAGAACTCTCAGTTCCCAATATTCATTATTCCAAAGAAAGTTTATTTTATCTGCAAACCTCAAGCATTAGTAAGGTTACTTCAGGTTGAGTCCGGTAATTTGTCTTCAAAATGAAATTAATGATGTATATTAATGATGTATTACTCCCTCCGTCTCTTTTTATTAGCACCCTTTGCCTTTTTGTCAATTTTATATGTAGATGTTCCTGAAATACTCTTTATATATGAATGTGCTCAACTTTGACATTTCATCTTCCAAGATAAATTAGTAGTCTTAATAAGGGGTATGTAAAAATTAATAAATACTTATAGTAACTTTGAAAATGACTTAAATTAAGGGACAAACTTTTTTCCTAAAGAGTGCTTATAATTAGAGATAGAAGGAGTAACATTCTTAATGTATTAACTCAACTGTTAAATTGGCATTATAGCGTTTCTACTTTTTTTTTTCTTTCTTTTTTCCAGTTTCTGCAATTAATAGTTGCTGTCTCTAGACACAAACACACACATATATATAGTACACATATTTGAGTTGATTTTTAATTTAGTTTTGATCTCTTTTGCCAGAGAGACGAGGTTGGTCAATGGATAAGTCAAGGGGGAGGAGAGATAATTATGGGCAAACAAAACAGAATATCCGCTATACTATTGCGTGTCATGGTGTAAAACCCAGCTTGACAGGAGATTATGGAAGTACCTATATTTCCAGTCACTGGATACGATCTTGTTTGGTGGTAAGCCTGATTGGTCAAAAATGAAGCCGTTAAAGAGAAAATTGGAGTAGCTTCCATCATAGAAAAATGGTGGCCTTGTCTTACATGGTTTTTGTATGCTGATAAGACTTCTAGAAGCATTAATGAGGAGGGTAGCTCCCATCTAAGTATTTCTTCTTTCCCTCCTATTTGTATAAAGACTAATTACAGTCAGGAACTCCCCTTTCATACAGTCTTTGAATAATTAGTCATGTTACCAGTCTTTCCTTTTTTACCTCTAGAAATCGCCTTTTCTTGTTTGAATAAGTTTGTAAACCTTCATAATAACTACTAATCTAAAACTCACTTTTGCTTTTGAATGATAAAATTTAAACAATAATCAGACTGCTATTTTGGGAGTATATAATCTACTTGGTGCTATAATATATAATTTTTTTATTTGTATAGCTATCATCTATTTAGTTTCCTTAGTTTTTTAGTTTTCTTATTTATGTAGTTTCCAAAATATTAAATATTGCAAACAACCTTTTTGTGTGTGTATGTTGTGTGTATCTTGAATAATAATTTGAATAAATTGTTTTTGTTTTGTGAGATGGATTTTTGCAGATTTGTTTGCTTGCATACTAATAATGTGATTATGATGTTTTTGTTCAAGGATGGATCCTTGCTGGATGTTGACAGTCATATTCTTTATTCCCCACTTCCCTGCTGTGTTCCCTTGTGTAAATATTCTTAGTTCTCACTTAAGCATTAGTTCTAGGAATAAAGAATAAAGAGAAAGACAGAGTTCTGCTTAAGAACTTGTGTATAGTTCTAGGAGCTAAATTTGCTTTGAAGTTGACTAAGAAGGTCACCCATTTGCTGTGTAAATTCACCAATGGGCCCAAGTACGAGGCTGCTTGTAAGTGGGGTATCCGATCAGTTACCTCTGAGTGGATATTTGAATGTGTCAAACAGGTATTATATTATATTATAGTGACTATGTACAAGGAAGTGAGAACTAATGACTGCTTGTGCATAAACATCTTGCTATGCATGCATGTCTACAACCCTACATGCATTTTCTCTCTTAAGGGCTTTTAACAAGACAAAAAAAAAAGGTCTTTATCAATATGCTTTATTTTTCTTCCAGAACGGAGTTATTGCCATTGATAAATTTTTGCCCAAAGAAGTCACCCCTTAAGACCAAGAGGCAGGAATTTGCACAGTGAGTCAATTTCCTACCCAGGCTGTTCGAATGATAAATGACATGCCCTCCCAGTTTCCAAGTCAATCGCAAAGTTCGAGAAACACGGCAAATAAAAATGTAGATAGTGGACTTGACAATCATGAGACTCATTCAAAAATATCAAACATTAATAGCAAAAAGGCAAGGCTCATGGTAGAACCTGATCTGTATAGTAAGGCGCCTTCTACAGTAAATTCAGATTCAGGTATTCATGCCTATGTTGTAATCATTGTCTAATGGTAGAATATGCTCGTGTGCATGTATCCATGTAGAAAATATTAATTAAAGTATTCTCTCGAATAAAAAAACTATCTTAAATTTTAGTTACTACCTATTATAAATAAAAGTTAACTATATTTAACTAATTAAATGTTAGTATTCTTAATATATCTTTACTTTAATAAGAAAAACATTTAATATCGGTAATCGAGTATTTGATATTAAAATGGTCAATTTAGTAAATTTAGACTATGTTTCACATGAAGTTTATAAAATTAATTGTACTTAACTAATATTTTTAATAGACGTGTGATAGTAGCTATTTTTACTTATAATAGTGAAGAGTTGAAACATTTCAATATTCATTCAAATCAATTGTGGAATTGATAAAAACAAAATCATTTAAGAAGATTTGAATATTAAATTACAATGTCAATGTCATTGTGATTTTTGCAAATTAATCGTAAATCCAAATATAAAACTAAAGTATATAAACTAAAGTAGTATAAAAGAATGTGATTATAATATTTTTCAATAGATAGATAGGATAGTTGTGCATATGCAGGCTTTAAACCACACCACATTTTTGCACACATTAATATGCAGCCTATCATTTTTAGTTTACTAGACCAATTCCTAATTATATATTCTATTATTATAAATTTCAATCATGCAAACATGAGGAGAGTGCTCTTTCTTCATGTAAGAAGCTAAACAAGATTAAGTTAATTAAGGGAAAAAAGTTGGTAGCTTTGATTGAGTCGAACAAAAGAAAAGTACGTTCGTATTTTTGCTTGATGTTCACCCAACAATATAATGGCATACATGCTATCAATCAAAAGTGGATATTTTTAAGAACCCTTTCATCACTTAAAGGGTGTATCTGAGAGTACTCCCTCCTTTAACCTCAATTATAAATATAAAATATCTCTTTTTATATTTATTAATAATGAAGTTAACTATATTTAATTTTTTGGATTTTATGAAAAAATAAATAAATAATTAATTTACCAATCATTATTATGGTAATTTTTAGAGATAAAAATAGGTTAAGCTATCAGACGAAAGTCTATGGCTCGACCTACTAAAAGACGGGTTCAATTTGAGCTGTTTAATAAAAAAAGTTAGGTTTAATTTTTTTATAGAAATTATTTATTTAAATAGTTCAAATTTAGGCTCTTTAAAAAATTTATTAGGCTGAACCGACCTGTATATATGTAATTAAAATATAATATTTATAAATATATATAGAAATAATAAAATAAAAAATATATTTTCTCAAAATTATATTAAAAATCATGTTTTATTATTTTATTTTGTTTATAATTACTCAACTGTACGTCAAATTTGTTGCTAAAAAAAAAGATATTACAGTATAAACTCAATAAAATTTAAATTTTTTATTAGCCTATTAATCTTTTAAGACATAGGTCAAATGTCTTTTTTAAAAACCTTAATGAAGAATAATTTTTTTTAATAATCTAATAATGCAAACTTTTAAAAATGTGAGATCAAACTTAAAATCAAACATTTGATAAATAATAAGTCAAAATCAGATTTTAATTTTTAATCTAATCGATGAACTGAAAAGGTGATATCTAATCTGGTGGTGATTAAGGAGTGGAATCTACCAATCATACATTTATAACATTTCCACGTCATAATAAAGAGGATTGTCATATGTGAAAAACTAAGGTTCCGGTATTGCCCTTTTAACAAAAAGATAATTGTGATAAATTAAGGTTCTGATTATTTATGAGAATATTTTTTTTATTTAAAAAAAATTTATGTTAAATTTACTTAAAAAAAAGAATTTTTTTTAAATGATCAATTATTTATATTTGTAGAAAATTAAAATTATTAAAATATTGTTTTTATTATTTCTGAAAATATATTTTTATTAATTAATAATTCTTGTTCACTTCTTAACAATAACTCACTTCAAAAATCTTCCATCAAAATAAAATAAACACTTTTGAAAAAAATCAAAATACAAAATTTTTTCAATGTAACGAAATCTAATATTTCAAAGTGATATAAAAAAAATAAAAGAATATATAAACAAATTTAAAATGTGTCATACTGACCCATTAATCTACATAGTTCATAGTGGTTGGATTGATCGTTAAAATTTACGATACAATTACAAATAAATTTGGAAAGTTTTACCGCATACCCCCTTTTATACCTATACCCCCACACATTTTTTAAAATACCAATAATACCCTGCCTATTTTTTACTATTTATGTAAATTTAAAGTTTTTTTTTTTACCTCCAAAGATTTCCGGAGCTCGAAAAACAAAGATTCCCGGTAATTACCGGAAAACTTAGAAAAAGTTTTCCGGAAAAAATGAGTATTTATAACTACCGGAAAACTTGTAGGGAAGTTTTCCGGTAGTTTTTTTTTTGTCAATTTTTTTTAATTTTTTTTTTATTAATTTTTTTTATAGATATGGATAATCCGCTGGTATTATCTAATAAAACATGCGTTGATACTACCAACGTTTTTAACACAGAATAGGTATGAATAATTATAATTTGTATCATAAAAATCTATTATTATAATTAATTATTATAATTTATTTTATATTTTATTTCAGATATTTAATACACGGGAAGCTGTTGTGAATTGGGCTAGAGAAATCGGTATCAAACACAAAGTGACTGTTATTATCACAAGATCAGATAAAGAGACTGGAAAAAGAGGGAGGAAAAATAAATTAATATTAGGTTGTGATAAAGGAGGAAAATACAAGGGTGTTGATAGTTTACCTCGAATTTCAACAAAAAAGTGTGGTTGTCCTTTCAAGCTTAGATCAAAACCATTAAAAGATGGTTCAGGATGGACAGTAAAAGTAATTTGTGGAGTTCACAACCATGAATTATCTGATACTTTGGAGGGACATGCATTTGTTGGTCGTTTAGATGAAGAAGAGAAAAAACATGTACACGACTTAACAAAATATGTTACACCGAGGCACATATTACTGTCATTGCAAGACCGAGATAAGAACAATGTTACTCAAATCTCACAAATATATAAACAGAGGAGTATCATTCGATTGAAGGTGAGAGGTCATAAGACAGAGATGCAACATTTATTCAAGTTAATTGAAGATACAAAATATGTGTGTTGGAATAGAAAGCGGGAAAACTCAGATGTTATGAAAGATATTTTTTGGGCTCATCCAGATTCGGTGAAGTTGTTGAATTTGTTTCCTATTGTGTTAATTATGGACAACACCTACAAAACCAATAAATACAGAATGCCATTACTTGAAATTGTTGGTATGACATCAACATAGATGACATTTGTGGTTGGATTTGCTTATTTGGAATGCGAGCGGGAAGAAAACTTTTGTTGGGCATTAGAGAGGCTAAAAGAACTGTTTGTTACACAAAATAAATTTCCTCATGTAATTGTGACAGATAGAGATCTTGCTCTAATGAAAGCAGTTGGTAATGTATTTCCACATGCTGAGAATTTGCTTTGTCAATTTCATATCGACAAAAATGTTGGAGCAAAATGCAAGCAACATGTCTTAAAGGATAGACAAGAGTTAGTATTGAATATGTGGAAAGACGTTATGTATTCCAGTGATGAAAAAGAGTATATCATGCGCTTGCACATGTTTGAGCAGTCATGTGTCGATTATGTGAAAGAAACTTGGTTGACTCCTCATAAGCAACAGTTTGTTGAAGTATGGACAAATCGAGTCATGCATTTGGGAAACACAACGAGTAACATGTATGACATCTTACTGTAAAAATTCCATTTTGTAATTTTACTATATATTGTTGGATTGCTCCACGGTGACAATTTACATGTAATGATAGGGTTGAGTCAGCTCATTGGAAACTGAAGTTAATGTTGGAAAATAGCATGGGTGACATGTGTAGATGTTGGGAGGCTATGAACAACATGATAAGGTTGCAACATAAAAAAATCATAGCCTCATTTCAGAAAAGTTTTTATGGTGAAGGTCGCGAACACAACAATCCATTTTATCAGAGATTGAACACATTTGTATCAAAAGAAGCTAAAACACGTATTGCTGAAGAATATGAGAAAGTTGAATCGGTGGGTACCGACAAATCTGTATGTGGGTGCTCTCTCAGAAGCACATACGGGTTACCCTGTGCTTGTGAATTGGCACAATATAAACTAATGGGCGAACCAATTCCTTTAGATTTTGTGCATATTCAATGGAGGAAATTAAGCATGGAATGTGAACTCACTCAAGACACAGAAGATGGATCAGAGTTAGATATGTCTGTTGAGATGGATGCCTTGTGGAAACGCTTTCGATCACTTGATGTTATAGGAAAAAGGGTATTGAAGAGTAAGGTGCGTGAACTTGCTTTTCCAACTACAAGTTCAACGTGTCCACCACCTGAAAAGGTTTAAACCAAAGGACGGGTGAAGAAGAGTAAGTCTAAGAAGCCGGATGGATATGATGTATATCGAGACCCTTCTTACTTTGAGCATGTTAATGCAACATATTGTGAAGATCCTACTTCCCAACCATCTTAATCATCAAAGAAGAGACCTTGTCTTTCATCAAATAAACAACCCTCTCAATCATCTCAATCATCAATACATTTGTTCCTGAGACAATTTCCTGATGTTATTCAACCATACATTGATGACATAGTTAATGTGATAACAGATGGAAATTGTGGCTATCGCGCTATTGCATCACTGCTTGGACACGGTGAGGAATCTTGGTCTTTGGTCCGCCATAGATTGGACCAAGAAATTGCTTCTCATATAAGTCCATATGATAAACTGCTCCCAGGACGCATTAAAGAAATTAGAGATTCGTTGAAGATAACTGACTTAGGTGTTCAACCGATAGATAAATGGATGTCCATACCTGATATGGGTTACGTGATAGCGACAACATATAATATTATTCTCGTCACGTTTGGTCAGACATTTTCTATGACTTTCTTTCCTATGAGGGGTTCACATTCAGGATCGACAAAAAATGATCGTATCATATGTATTGGTTTTGTCGACGCAAGTCACTGGGTTCAGGTAACACTATATTATTTTCTTAAGTAATGCTTTTTTATAAAAATAATAAAATTATTTATTATTTCAATATATTTTGCAGTTGAAGATGAAAGATGGCTTTCCAATGCCAAATATTGCACCAGGTTGGAAGCAATATCGCCACGATGAGGCAACTTCTTGGGCAATAGCATATACTGGGCGTCTACAACATTGGGGGTATTTAATACGCAATATGTCACGTGTTAGACAAGTTCCACTAAAATAACCTGTAGATGTCATGTCATTAGATGATGATTGATTTTATATAAACTACAATACTTTAAAAACATATATAAAATCAGTTGTTATTAGTTCATTTTAGTTTTCTGTCGTTGTATTTTATCTTGTATTTTAATTAGTTTACTTTCGTTAAATTTCATTATAAATAATATAAAATTAACGAAATATAATTAAATAATACTAAACAAAATGAAATAAAAACAAACTAACATTAATGTTTAGAAAATCAATGTTTACAAAACAAACTAACAAGAAGTCTACTTATTATTGTGACCACGAGATAAATACAAAGCTCTATAAAAATAAGAATACAAATCATCATTTGGGTGAGCTTCATGTGCCTCCAAGCCCTGCTGTATAAGATCACCAACCTGCTGTAGAATAGATGGCTCTGATGGCTCTGAACTAGTAGCATATGCAGCGGTGGTCGGTGCACTAAAATCCAGGACCTGAGGTACACCTTCGGGTCGCACTAGCAGTGGATGAGACACTCGGTAGAACCACTCCAAATATCCTTCCCGAAACTCGGATGGATATGTAGCTGGATGGATCCTGTGAAATAACTCTGTGACAGGAGTGACATATCTCATCCATTTCACATCTGCATCATATAATCTAGCAAGATCTGCAAGTGGCTGTGGCGGAATATGTTGAATATATCCGAACTGTCTCAAACACCTCTCTGGCATGTACGCCACTACTGTGGTACATAATCGGAGGTGACCGGTGTAGAGCATGATATCATCAAAGGGAATGACATCCCTATGATTCTCCCATGGTCTCCATATGACTTCAGCAGGTGTCAGTGCGTCAATCATATGTCTGTACTCGGGGATCTTGTGCTTGCCTTGTTTGTAGCTCCATCTATTCATCCGAGCAAAGCATCTAAGATCACCCTAGTCACCTCTATTACAAATATTTGGAAAATATTCGTATATCCAGCACTGTTGCAAATAAAATTAAATAAATTAATGATAAACATATAAATTAATAATTTAAAAATAATTAAAATATTTAATACCTGTAGTAGTGACATATAACCACCTAACTGTTTGGTGGCATAACAGTAGGCATCCAAGAGGTAGTCATAAAGGACTACGAGTGCACCAGTACCCCAGGCGTATGCACCTGTACCGTCCAAATCTCTGAATAAAGGGAGGTACTTCGCATCAATAAGCGTATATCTATGAAAATAGTACTCCCTACTAAATTCAGCAGATACGCCCTGGCAGCACAATCAAATCTCTTTGCTTGGCACTGCCTCACGAATACCTCCCTTAACCATTCCAGTCGGTAGTGCGCCCCTCTGGTCTTTCTGGTCTCCTCCCAGATCTCTTCTGCAGACACTCCTAATAAATTAATGGCGAGATGACATGCCATTGTTCTATCTGCATCAGGTGGAGTGTAGAACTGACCCCTGACAGGCAATCCAAGAAGATTGGTAACATCATCCAAAGTAATCGTCATTTCACCGAATGGCATGTGAAATGACGATGTCTCAGAATGCCATCTTTCCACAAATGCGGAAATCAGGTTGTTGTCAATCGTCTTCAAACTACCCCGTTGTAATGGGGCCAATCCCGACAAGGTCACCCAGTTCTCGATGACTCGCGGGAGTACCTGCGGCGTAAATTGTTGCAGCTTTTTCCTATGTGCAACAATTTTCAGCATTGGTCGCTCTTGTATACAAAGAAAATATATGACATTAAAATTAAATATAGAGCAAAAATAATAATTAATTAAAATATTTTTAATGCACCATAAATAATAATTAATTTAATATACCTGACCAAACCATAACCTAGCTGCAACATGCTGATCGTATCGAGTAAGGACGGACAAATCATATGGTCCTCCAGGATACTGCGTCCCCTGAGGTCCATCATGTCCCTGCTCCGTATACTCTCTCTCCTCCTCCTCATGTACTACAGGAGGGTCCTCCTGCTGATGCATAGTAACATCAGCCTCTGGGATAACCATATGCTCCTGGTCTCCCTCGTCATCTTCTTCTACTATCATCCGCTGTCTTCTCCTCGTCGACGCTGTCGGTCGAATCCTCTCTGGAGGATGCATCATAGATGATGAAGTACCTTCGTTGCGTGATGGTCGAACGATTCTGCCGTCTCTACCTCGTACACCAGTGCCCACTAAAATGAAAAAATAACAAGAAAAAAAAACAGTTAAAAAAATTATAAAAAATAAAAAAAATAAAAAACTTCCGGGAAACTTGAAATTGAAGTTTTCCAGAAGTTTTTAAATTTTATACTTTATGAGGGCAAAAACGTCTTTTCATTGTCCTTTGTGGGGGATAGGTATAAAAGGGGAGGTATGGGGTAAAACTTCCATAAGTTTGTCATATTGAAACTCATTTATGTAATCGGGCCCATCATCCAGAGTGGACCGAACCAGCCCATTTAACAATTCTAATATATTTTATATTTTATGTTCTTAAGCAAGGGTATTGCTACCTACACCTCCACATTTTGAAAACAACACCCTCATATTCTAATATTTTTTATCATACATGTCTTCTAAAACGCATGCCACGTATTATTTTCGATGTTTCTCAACTTTCAGGAAGTTTTTGAAAATCATGCATTGCAATTTAGTAAAATGATATGACTTTCTCCTTCTTAGAAGCATTCTGAAGAGAGTATATTTTTTACGGCCCGTAACTTTTTATTTTAGCAAAATTAGTGATTTTAATAAATACACCATAATATTAAATAGTTCTAAACAATTTTCTTTGCTCTAAAGAATTTATTTTGAGTAAGAAATAATTGGTGGATGCTCATTCACCTTTTTATAATTTGAAAGAAAGAAATATAAAGAATATTATAATAGATATGATATGTTAATGATATAATAAGAAGAGACATAAAATAAAAATAAGATATTAATTTTGATGGACGAGTGTAGAAAAATTATTAGTGTTCATATATTATTGTTGTTCGAGTAAGTACTTATAATAGTCTTTCACGTTTGCCACTTGAATCAATTTCGTTCAATTCGTCGCTTTTTCAATATTTCAAAATAGTCTCATCCATGTGTAAAAATACACTTCCAAATTACATCTTTAAAAAGTCGATTTTTAAAATTTTTGATGGATTTTTTTTTTGTAGCGGATAGTATATTTTAGATAAAAAAACACAGTTTTTCATTTGAAAATATTCTATTAGTTGAAATTTAAATGGGTGAATATAATTATGTGGAATTTATATAAATGTTTTGGATAGTGTTAAAAATATGTAGAGAAAGTATGCTTTTTTTTATACAAAGTTTTTCTAAATAGAAAGTGATTGCCAAATAGAATTTTTTATCTTAATATTTTTATTTTTTTTTTAACACCAAAATTGTCCCACTCTCATATTTATATACAAGATTGTCCTACTTTTTAGGGCTAGTGGGAGGTCGCCGGAGAGGAGATCATTTGAAGAAGTCTTTTTTTTTTTTTTT
>JBBPBO010000004.1:52502480-52712824 GCA_037974295.1 Cicer cuneatum | reverse complement strand
TGCCTAGTAAGACGTCGTTTCCTAGAGAGAGACCTCCGTAAGGAGTTGATTTTTTTTTTTGTATATTTTAACAATTTATATAATTATATTTAATAAATTAAAAATAGTTAAAATTTTTGAAAAATAAAAATACTAATAATAATAATAATAAATATAATTAAAAATTACTAAAAATAAAAATACCTATAATTAAAAATAGTAAATTATATTATAAATTAAAAAAATTACATTAAAATGAAAGGAAAAAATACTAAATAATAATAATAATTTAAAAAAAAAGAAAATTATATTAATTAACATGAAACAAAATACATTAAATTAAAGAAAAAATACATCACATTTGAAGAAAAAAAATACATCAAATTTGACTAGATGTGTCAGCAGCATTTGAACAATTTTTTCTAATATAACCAGACACTCGATATAATCCGCATTTTCTTGGTAATTTTTGTCTAGCGTCCATTTATGTTTGAATGCGTTTAGTCTTTGGGCGACGTTTCTTGGCTCTTCTCATTTCAAGATTGTGACACACCTTAACACCATCGTATTCTGGCCAATATCCTCTATTTGGTATAGGATGGACATGTTCTTTGTAGACTTTTAATACTGTTTTCACCATGTACACATCATGTATAAGACTAATAATCATATTTTATGCTAGAACATGCTGCTATAACATGTGAACACGACATATGTAAAACTTGATATTTTCCACAGTCGCACCACTTGTAGGAAGGTTGACATTGAAATGACCAATTGGTCGCCCTTCTTTTGGATTGACTGTCTCGTGGACCATGAAAGTATGGTTTCTCCGATCAAAACTATCAATTTTATGACTATTGGATTTATTTATTTCGGATTTCAAATGTGATATATATTTTTCTTTAATTTAATGTATTTTATTTCATGTTAATTAATATAATTTTATTTTTTTTAAATTATTATTATTATGATTATTTAGAATTTTTTCTTCCATTTTAATGTAATTTTTTTAATGTATTTCTCACCAAAACGACCTCCTACTAGGCAAAAAAAAAAAACTTCTTCAGATGATCGCTCTCCCGTCCAACAACCTCCCACTAACCTTAAAAAATAGGACAATGAGAGTGGGACATTTTGGTGGTAAAGAAAAAAAGAGACATTAAGATAAAAAATTCACATAGTGTAGCTCATTTTGGCCCATCTCAATCCAAAATCGGTGGATTGATCGAAACGGCCCATCAATAAGGTTCATTATTTGAAATCGAGTATCAACTGAGTTAACAACTGTAACGAAACAAAAGAGGTTTTTCCGCCATATACAACACAGTGGCAATGTTTTTGAGAAGACGCTTCGAACTTCATCTATGTCTTCATCTTCTTCTTCCCAATTCACATTTCAACAATTCCTTCACTTTATTCTCTTCTCAATCACTCACATTTTCCCAACACCAACAACAATGGCTTCAAAACGTTCAAAAACTTCAATCATTACTACACCAAGGTCGAACAAAAACCACTCAAAGGTACCTCAAATTCCTTCTTCCCTCTCAACTTCACCCTCTCGTCTCCAAACCCATTTTTTTATAAACACTCTTACCCTTTTGCTCTAACCCCAACACTCTCAACCAAGTCATGGAATTTTACCATTCGATGAAAAAAGACGGATTAACCCATCCTATGGTTTTCCTCAACCCTATTCTCCAAATCGTTGTTGATTCACAACAGTTTGAAGAAGCTCTCACTCTTTTCAGCGAATTTGTTGAATCAGGTATTCGACCCGATGTTTTCTCATACGCAAAATTTGTTTGTGCTGCTGTTATGTTGAAGAATTTGAATAAGTGTTTTGAGTTGTTGAATTCGATGGAGAAAGATGGGATTCGACCTTTTGTTTATGTGTATAACTTGTATTGGGTGGGTTGTGTAAAGTGAAAAAAAATAAAAGATGCTTGGAAGCTGTTTGATGAAATGATTCTTAGAAAAGTGGTTCCTAATACGGTGACTTATAATACGCTTATTGATGGGTATTGTAAGGTGGGTGAAATTGAGGAAGCTTTTAGCTTGAAGGCGAGGATGAAGGCTCCATATTCGGAACCAAATTGTGTTACTTATAATTGTTTGTTAAGTGGTCTTTGTGGTTTGGGGAGATTGGAAGATGCTGATAGAGATGGAGGGGAATTGTATTTTGCCTGGTGGGTTTTCAAGTATTATATTTGATGATCATTTGGTGTGAGCAAATGAAAATGGTTTAATAGATGGAAATGGAACAAGGATTGATGAGCATACTTATAGTGTTTTATTGAATGGACTTTGCAGAGTAGGAAGGGTTGAAAAGGCTAAAGAGGTTTTAAGAAAGCTGGAAGATAATGGGTTATTCCAAGTCAGATATCATATAACATATTGGTGAATGGTTATTCCCATGAGGGTGACTTGAATAAAGCTTTATTGACAGGTGAAGAAAAGGAGCAGCGGGGGTTGAAGCCTAGTTATGTCACCTTCAATACCGTGATTAATAAATTTTGGGAAACTGGGGAGTTGGAACAGGCGGAGAAGTGGGTTAGAAAGATGATAGAGAAGGGTATTTCTCCCACTGTGGAGACTTATAACTCTTTGATTCATGGTTATGGAATGATGTTTGATTTTGTAAGGTGTTTCGAGATTCTTAAGGAAATGGAAAAGAAGGGGATAATGCCTAATGTCATAAGCTATGGTTCTCTGATAAATTGTCTATGCGAAGATAGTAAGCTTCTAGATGTTGAGATTGTGCTTGCGGATATGGTAGGTCGTGGGGTTTCTCCAAATGTAGAAATTTATAATATGCTCATTGAAGCTAGTTGCTCATTGAGTAAATTGAAAGATGCCTTTAGGTTTTTGATGAAATGATAAAAAATGGAATTAATGTGACTCTTGTGACATACAATATACTGATAAACGAACTAGGAAAAAAATGCAAGAGTAACAGAAGCTGAGAATTTGTTTCTCCAAATGACCAGCAAGGGATATAACCCATATGTGATTACATATAATTCCTTAATATCAAGATATGCAATGTCAGGAAACACAAGAAATGCCTCGAATGGTACGATAATACGAAGAAACGAGGCATAAAACCTTCACTTTGGAGAAAATGTTTTAAGAAATGTTAGGAATGAATTTGGTTCCAGATCGAGCTGTATATAATGAATTGATAAATGGTTATGCGGAAGATGGAAATGTTTTGAAGGCAAAGTGTTTACACCAACAGATGGTTGATCAGGGAGTTGATTGTGGCAAGGTGACTTACAACTACTTGATTCTAGCACACCTTAGAGATAGAATGGTCTCAGAAATAAAGCATATTTTTTATGATATGAAGGCAAAGGGTCTAGTTCCAAAACTGATACATATAAAATTCTGGTTAAGGGACATTGTGACATAAAAGATTTTGATGGTGCCTATGTATGGTATAGGGAAATGGTTGACGTGGGTTTGATTCTAAATGACCGCATCTGCTATCAGTTGATATCCGAGTTTAGAGAAGAGGGAATGCTTCAGGAAGCTGAGATGGTATCCTCAGAATGGAGTAGTAGAGTTCAACCACTTGAAAGCTAACAAATAGTACACACTATTGTACATTATCAAACTTCGCCCCATGCGTGGCAGATAAAAAGGGATGAGAGAAAAATAGAGAAAGAAAGTAAAAACTGTGATGGACAAGGAAAAGGGATAGTAGGATGTATAAGGATATGTAAAAGAAAGAGTGTACTGTACGAAAAACATGATTGTATTACATCTAAAAGTGGCTTATTTTTCATGGATAGCAAGCGAAGTCAGGTATCCAGGGCAGAGAAGTTAAATTAACACATGCTGATAATGGTAAGACTATACACAATCCTAATTGCTTACTCACAATTCTTTGTACTGTTTTGTTATTGATAATTTTAAAGCTTAATTTAATTAAATGTTTGTTCAAAAAACTATTATAGAAGAGTGTCATTTTAAACTCTTATTCATAAACTATCTTAGGGAGTATGTTGAAATAAGTTAGAAAACAAAATTTGTGGATATATCTTGCATGCTATTTTTTAAAAGGATCAGTGTATGTTATAAGTCCAAATAAATTCTTCAAAATGCTTCTTTTGTTGTGTAAAGCAACTGCTCACATTGTTGTCTGTTTGTACTTTATGCTTTCAGATGTACTACAAGGATATGATTGGATGAAGGACATAATTTATTTTTCTTTTTAAAATTTTGGAAGTTATAAAGTGCTTCTAAAAATAAAATAACCAAGAAATATTATATTATCATTTATTATGTTATTTGTTTTATTTTTATATCTTAAATATACACCAAAATATAAACTTATCTCACTCTAAAACAATCCCTTATAAAAACAAGGCATCCAAACATACGTCAAGGGTTTGTTTGATTCAACCAAGGGGAATTGAGGCAGAAGAATTGAGAGATTTTTTATAATTTTGTGTTTGGTTCAAATGAATGGGAGGAATTTTAAATGGTTTTTATGTTGTTTTGGTTTCTTTCCCTACAAATCTCTTCAAAATGAAGGGAGAGCAAAATGAGTTCTGTGAGTGATTTTGGCTCCCTCTCTTCTCCCTTTCCCTCCAACCAGACACAACCTTAAATTTCCTATGTGTAATGGGTCGGATCCTCTAATGGATTTTAACATGGTGGAAGCTATGTAACTTGGGTTGTCATTTGTTAATACACTATGATATATGATATTGTTAATAAGTTCTCCTTATTTTTCTAGACTGCCGTTTTCTCTACCTTATTTTGAAGCATCTTATTCTGAAACTATAAAAATAGCGTTTACTAGTTATATGAGCGCAAAACTTCATTGATGTGTTTAGTATCAAATATTTCACCGGTGAAATGAGAATTAAAGGGATGTATCGAACTATATACTAGTGAATATACATCATGCGTACAGTGAAACTTCAAGATTATAAGGGACGCAATTTTTGGTACAGAGACATCACATGCTTGAGGGAATTTCTGCCATATGAGGAGGATAAGAAGATTCTCAATTTGTCTCAAAATGTGAGATGAAGTTGATGGAAAATGAAAGCCGTAAGTGGTGGACAAAGTTAAGTAGATATTTATCATAATTATTGCTGATATTTATTTGTGGCAACGAACCTACTAAGGTGGGAAAAGTTAAGTAGAATAATTAATTTGACGATAGGATTTGGTTGGAAGGAAACTTTGTTGCTTAGAATATCAATCGCATGTCTTTATCACTAGATGGACCGTCATGGATTCATCATTACCTTTCAGCCGAGCTAAAAGAGTCCAAATTGCTTAGGACTTAAATATGACAAGAAGGAGGATGTATTCGGCACATGATAGCCAGCTAATCCTAAATCGTCTACGTATCAGTCTTACGCTTACCTCGTGCGAATGGAAGGAAACTTTGCACCAAAATTGTTGGCACAAATCATATAGTTTTCTTTTAACTTAAATAAGTATTTTTTTTGTCGTAGAAGAGGGTAAATATCATTATAATTAATTTAATGTGAGGTCGAATTCGAACTTTGAACAAAACGTTCAACCTAATAATATCGACATTCGTAAATTGATCTAGAACTTAAAGATAAGTATAAGATTTTTTTACAAGAGTCAAATATGTAATTAATCCTTGCAAAATACAACAAATTTGATTTTAGTTTCTACAAACTAAAATAATTAGTTTAATATGTAAAATGCAAATGTTTTTATTTTATTTTCTAATATTTAACATTGTTAGTTTTTAATGGAATAGTAAAAAATGACTTTAAACTTATATATACAATAAGTCCTACAAAATACAATTAACAAACATTTTGGTTTGTAATGAAATTTATTTTAACTAGTTAATTTATGTTGCATTTTCTTTAATGTATGGAGCAAAATATATATTTTTATTGATTAATTTGCTTTTACTATTAATCGATTTGATTGAAGAAAAAAGTACAACATGAATTTTTTGTAAGTATCAAAACCAAATTTTTTACATTTTGTATATATTAAACGGATTTATGAGATAAAAAGAGATGATTCACACACCAATTAAATCTATGTGATAAAAAGAGTGAAAGAGAGATGACATAGAATGAGTGTTAGGGTGAGAGAGAGGAGGTTTGAGAAGAGGGTGGTGAGGGTTAGTATTGTTGTTAGTTTTTTTAATATTGATCGTATAAAGGGAGGTGTGAAAATTAAAAAGCGAACGGACTAATAACATTCAACTTGCCAAAAAAAAAAGTGATTTATTGGGCCAAAAGAGTCAGCCCATCAATAAGGTTTATTATTTGAAATTGAGTATCAACTGAGTTAACAACTGTAACAAAACAAAAGAGGTTTTTCCGCCATACACAACACAGTGGCAATGTTTTTGAGAAGACGCTCCGAACTTCATCTCCGTCTTCATCTTCTTCTTCCCAATTCACATTTCAACAATTCATTCACTTTATTCTTTTCTCAATCACTCACATTTTCCCAACACCAACAACAATGGCTTCAAAACATTCAAAAACTTCAATCATTACTACACCAAGGTCGCACAAAAACCGCTCAAAGGTACCTCAAATTCCTTCTTCCCTCTCAACTTCACCCTCTCGTATCCAAACCCATCTTTTTACAAACACTCTTACCCTTTTGCTTTAACCCCAACACTCTCAACCAAGTCATGGAATTTTACCATTCGATGAAAAAAGACGGACTAACCCATCTCATGGTTTTCCTCAACCCTATTCTCCAAACCCTTGTTGATTCACAACAGTTTGAATATGCTCTCACTCTTTTCACCGAATTTGTTGAATCGGGTATTCGACCCGATGTTTTCTCATACGCAAAAGTTGTTCGTGCTGCTGTTATGTTGAAGGATTTGAATAAGTGTTTTGAGTTGTTGAATTCGATGGAGAAAGATGGGATTCGACCTTTTGTTTATGTGTATAACTTGGTATTGGGTGGGTTGTGTAAAGTGAAAAAAATAAAAGATGCTCGGAAGCTGTTTGATGAAATGATTCTTAGAAAAGTGGTTCCTAATACGGTGATTTATAATACGCTTATTGATGGGTATTATAAGGTGGGTGAAATTGAGGAAGCTTTTAGCTTGAAGGCGAGGATGAAGGCTCCATATTCGGAATCGAATTATGTTACTTATAATTGTTTGTTAAGTGGTGTTTGTGGTTTGGGGAGATTGGAAGATGCTAGAAAGATGCTGATAGAGATGGAGGGGAATTGTATTTTGCCTGGTGGGTTTTCAAGTATTATATTTGATGATCATTTGGTGTGTGCAAATAAAAATGGTTTAATAGATGGAAATGGAACAAGGATTGATGAGCGTACTTATAGTGTTTTATTGAATGGACTTTGCAGGGTAGGAAGGGTTGAAAAGGCTAAAGAGGTTTTAAGAAAGCTAGAAGATAATGGGGTTATTCCAAGTCAGATATCATATAACATGGATGTCACGACTCTTTTGCACATTCCTCCTTGTGGTAGGTTCTTTAGTGCACCTGTTGAGACAAAATCTCTTTCAAAAGGTTTTAATGATAACAAAATTATTGATTATGATTCTTGTTAATGACTAATTTGTGCTCTTGAGTGAATTAATACTAGAAAACAAGTTGCTATTCAAAAGAAGCAAAATATGAGTCGATCCAACAAGTTTTTCAAAGCTGGAGGATAGACTAAAGGATGAACCCTCAAGAGGATGAACCAACAAATATGTAAAATCTTCAAAATCACTATAACAATGATTTCTTATCAAAAAAGAAGTTAAATTAGTGTTAGAGTTTGAAAGAAAAATAATGTTAACTGAAGAGGACAAAGGCATAGGATAAACAAAGAAATATGAACTATAAGAGGATGGACCTCCAGCTCTCTTCATCTACATATGATGAAAATGGTTCTACCTTTTCAAAGTACATAAAGGCTATACCAAACAAGACCTAAATAGAATCAGACATGTCTTAGAGAACGAAAAAGCAAAAGGACAGCTAAGACCCAAACTTCTAGGAAGTTTGAACCTCTAATACGAGGATGGACTGTATTCCTATCCTCATGTGCTCAAACAAGACAAAAGACAGTTGGATGGCATTTATGTTATTAAGATTACTGGCCTTGGACTTTTGATTAAGTCCCCAACGGACATGAAGCATCTCAACACATGAATAGACTATCTTACAACTCTATAAAAGGAAGAGTTCTCTTCTTCATTCAACACACAACTACAAAGCATACAAAGAGAAAGTCTAAGAGCTATCAAGAGCATTCCCATCTTCTCTTTATACTTTCTATAATCTTACACTAGATCTTTGAAATATCTTTTTAGAAAGTGTTAGTAAAGAGAAATATCATAAACATCATCAAAAAATATTGTAATTTCCGACTGAGTTACACTTAGAAATAGTTGAAATGTGTGAGAAGAGATTGTAAGCTTGGTGAGGCTCTAGAACACACAAATTGTAACTGACCTCTGTGAGAGGTTGGTTGTTTTGATTCTTAGTGAAATCTCACAAGTGTGTGAGGACTTGATGTAGCCCTTATTGGGTGAACCAGAATAAAGTTGTGAGTGTCATTCTTTATCCTCTCTCGCTCTATCTTTTAGTAATCAGTTCATACTCATAGTTTTAAATTTCCAACCTCTGATTTTCATCCTCTCGAAGAGGATAAAGCTTTAAAACTTAAAAGAAAATTTAAAACAACAAATATCTCTATTCCCCCTTCTAGTGATATTCTAGCTACTGTTGTGATTGCTGCAAATGAACTGTTAGGGGCAACAATGGAAAAAACAACTATTGAGATAAATTTTAACAATTGTGTCAAATATAGACTACAGTCGTTGTGCTATCTATTCAATAGTCTCATCGAACTGGCCAACTTGATTGTGATGCAAGAACATATCTTTGCACTTAGATGGAAAAACTATTTTCACTGACAAGACTCACATTCTGGTCGAGGCGAAGTATATTAGCTTGTTCACTAATTTGGAGTGTTGTCTTGACTATGCATGCGGTGCAGCTACATTGGTTGTGTTATATGATAACCTAGGAAATGGAGTTATTCATGATACAAATCAGTTAGGAGTGTATATGACTCTGTTACAGGTATAATTGTGATTTATAACTATGATTATTATATATATATATATATATATATATATATATTTTATAATTTTCATATATTAAGTTGTGTTTTTAATTTACTAAATTATCTTTTATTTTTAATGCAAAGATGGATTTACGGAACACTTTTCTAAAATTTGTAAGCGGAGGATACTGGAAGGATATCTAAACATACTCCAAGAGCGCGTAGGTGGACCGCCAAGTATTACCCCAATTTTGTCCGACCAATTAAAAGTAATTTCAAAAAAATAAGTAATAATATGTTTAATAAATATTTTGCACTTATTATTATTAAATTTAAAAAATTCTTTTTATAAATCTGACTCAATTTTGATTCTATATTTACATTGATTCCCATTACGTTATATTTAACACCAAAAATAAAATAAAAATAAAAATAGTACCTCTTTGATTCCTATCGCAAGTAAACAGCCTCTACTTCCTTTTCCTTGAGCCCAACCCCTAATTCTTTTTCCTTTCCTTGAAGGCCATATTTACATGAGTTCCTTTTTTATTTTAACTTAAAAAGGTTATTATTTTTACTACTAGTATATTCAATAAAGAAAGATAAGTCACCTATTTCCCTAATTATCTGAGATTGTTTATTATTTTCTATAAAATAATAAAAAATTCAAAACTTAATTTTATCTCATGGACATACTAATTAATCATTTGAATCTATAAATTGAGAACAAAAAATTAAAAAAGGGAGGACAAAAAAATTGCTACAAAAGAAAAATCATATGAGAGGAAACTAAAAAATAGAGAAAAATAAAATAAACTAGAAACAACACATATATTCAAAGTATTTTTTTATATACAATATTATGTATGTAATTTTGTCTTTCTAAGTAATATTTAGATTTTTTTTTTAAATATACCAAATCAAATATCAAACTTTTTTTTTAGTAAGAATAAGATAAATATATGTATGGAAGTTAAAACCAAAACTTATAACATCTGATGTCAAACCTTTTTTTGGAGTAAGAAGAAAAATGGATAATGGAAGTTAAAACCAAAATAAAAAGAAGATCAACAAGCATTATATCATCTCTCTCATTTTCTCTTTTCTTTTCTTCTCTTTTTTTTTTCTTTTTCATTTCTTCTTCTACTCCGTTTTTGTTCTGGGCTTCCTCCTTTCCTCTCTCTGTTTTTTTTCTTTTTCTTTTTCCTTTATTTTTCTTCTCCCTTTTGTTTCGGGCTCCCTCTTTTCCTGTCTCTTTCCTCCTTTTTGTTCTCTTTCTTCTTTTCTTGTCTCCGTAGTCCCTGCCCTTTCTTTCTAATTATTTGCCTTTCTTTCTTTTATTTATATATATATATATATATATATATATTTTGAAAATTAGGTTTTGGACATCAAGCCCACATATTTTTTTTTTAGTTTAAGACTTTTAATATCTATTTTTTAACAAGTTTGACTTTTTTATTCATTATCATGTTTAATTAATTTCTAACAAATATTAAATCTTCAAAAAAAAAATAATAAATTTTTTTGATTAAATGTTAATTATATGAAACATCTTTTTAATCTTTGAGTTGTTAGGACACAAGTTGCACAACTTGATAGTCTAACACTCATTTTTATAAATAAATTAGTCTAACATCGATCGACCTTTAACTTTGATTAATTAGATGTGACATACTTTTAGTCTTTGAATTTTTAAGACACAAGTTATACAACTTAGTGATTTTTAATACTCCTTCTTATAACAAAAATAATGAAACTATTCTTAAATGGGTTAACTAAATATGACATCTTTTTAGTCCTTGAGTTTTTAAGACACAAGTTGTACAATCTGATAGTCTTAAAACTCGCATTTTAAAATAATTATTTAAATCAAACAAACTCATTTTATTTCATCAAAACAACTTTTTTTTGTATGACAAAACAAACTTTTTTTAAAAACAATTAGCACATCTGCATTTTTTATTCAAAAATTACGTAGTTTTGATTTCTCCATCGCACCTGAAGATATGTAGGATCAAGACTCTTATCAAGCCGAATAATGAAATTTCTTTTTTTCTTGTCTATTTTAAGCACCCTTTTATTTCAATATCACATTCATAAGAAAAATAATTTATATTTGTATTTATTAATAAGAATAAAGTAAATATTTTTTAATTTAATATAAATTTTGCAGAATTAATTACAGGTAACCGTTTTTTAACGGATGTCGTAGGGTGCTAATTCATTTCATGCGCATAATCAACTCCCGAACTCTAAACTTGGTTTCAAAATACTTTGAGAGCATGTATAAAGGTTGTTCAGAGTGTGTTACCTTTAGCGACGTTTATCGGTGAGATGTCAGATAACTATTATGAACGGTACTTACATGTTTCAAATCCTCATATCCTCTTTAAGGCTCCACCTATCGATCCACATGTTCCAAATAGTGAAGTTCATAAGAGTTTTTTGTTTTGTTACAAAAGTGAACTTCATGCGTTATTATGTGAGTTACTCAACATGTTCTAGGGAGGCTAAAAGTAGATTGTCTTAATAGTTTTTATTATTTTGGATTTCTATTTTATTGTGTGATTACTGTTTTATTTTTATTTTGTGAGATATTATGTATTTTATAGTGTGACTTATGTTTTATTTTTATTTAGTGTCAATTACACAACTAGTATTTCATTTCTCCAAAATAAACAAACAACCAAAACGTAACTTCATGATGGATTTTATGGATCAATTGAAGTAAATTTATAGAAATATCAATTTAATCAGTGCAATCTAAGGCATGCAAATTAATCTTCATCTAATTAAATACAAAATGGTGCGATAAATGTTGGATTTATTTGTTCCCAATGTTTTAGACATCCTACATAAGTTATTTCTCATGTCTTAGCACCATTACTATAAAAGTATCTCCATTTATTAGAGGTATGTAGCAAATGACAACTAGACTTCAATTTTACTTGCATAATAAAGCATTGGGTTTAATTAAACATTACTTTACTATTATAATAAATTTTATCATAAATTTAACTTGTACCAATGGTATTTGATTGCTATTAAAGAATGATAAGAAGAAACTCTTGATGGTGGTTCATTCAACGGAAAAAATGTCATATTCAAATTATGAGACAATGACACCAAAATTACATTATATCTTGTCATTATCACGTAACTCGTCTCTGGTAGAGTCATCCACTTTTTTGATCCTTGAACACTCAAACTAGATATTTTCAATGAGTTATTTACTTTTTCGATATTGCCATAGAAAACATTGGAATAAAGATCTTGATGTATACTGATCTCTTTATCCAAATGTGTTCGAAATAAAGGCCAAAATTCTTCACCCCAACCTAATAATGTTGCAATTTCACAACAACCATAATTTCCATCATGTAGAACATCTATTTTGTCATCAATATACTAATGCATAAAAGTATCAAAATGATTTTTCGATGGTTGCTTTTTATATACTTGACATGGTTGCTTTGCAGAACGGTGATCTGGGTGCTTTGTAGATCCCTGAGAATCATCTTTTCGCTTTTGATTTTTCTTAGTAGCTTATTTGGTTTTCATTTTATCAGGTGGTGGATACATTATTGTTGTATGTGGAAATACAAGTTCAGACACCTTTATCTTGAATATCTCTTGACCAACAATATCTTGTGTCTTCATTGTCTCCCACTATTCTAAGAAGTCGTGTTGTGATAGAGATTCTTCATCCTCTAATTCATACTTCATGCTCAATTTTCTACAAAAAAACATAGACGGTATCTAAAGGGATTGAAGTAGCAGATCTATGCAAAAATGTCAACTACAATCACAAAGTAACGCACGAGTTGTCCTGATTGAGCAAAATTTGTCAATACTCCCCATCTTTACTCTCATTAACTCTTTAGCAATTTTGTTTAAACATTTCCTTCATACAAAGTGATGCAATCTCGGATAAAATTGTGAATTAAACTTGTGCTCAATATCGATAATGTTTTTTTGAAATGACGCTTTAATTTTACACATTTGGTTCTTCAACATTATATTCATACCATCCCAACTTTTGCACAAGTCTTCATTAATAGTTTACAACATATTTTTCAATCTCAGATGAGCAGACTCAACCCTATAAATCAATTAATTAACACAAATTAAAACAAATCACACAAATGACTCAATCATATTTTTAAAACAAATCATAAATTAAAAATACTTGATGATCGTTGTATTCTTTCAATGCATCACTCTATTGGTCTATGATATGATAAGTTTTTCTTTGTAAGGAGTGAACCATGCATCTTTAACATCATAAGAAAATGATAATATCGGCACACACTAACTCAAAGTATTGCAAGTGATGATGATCATACTCCTCTACATTGGTCGAATAGACAATCTGTTTCCATAAATCTATTACCTCATCTTATCTATCCTTCCACATATTGTTTGTATTTTTCCAACATTTTTTTTATTTGAAAATGACATAACTTATTAATTGAAGTAGGAAATACGACTATAATTACATTTATCATGTCTATTGAGACAAAATCTCTTTCTAATGGTTTTAATGATAACAAAATTAATGATTATGATTCTTGTTAAGACTAATCTGTGCTCTTGAGTGTATTATTATTAGAAAACAGGTTGCTCTTCAAAAGAGATAAAATCTATGTAAATTCAACAAGTTTTCAAACTGGAGGATGGACTAGAGGATGAATCTTCAAAGAGGATGAACCAACTATTAGGCAAAATATTCAGAATCACGATAACATTGATTTCTTGCCATATGAAAAGTCAAATCAGTGTTAAAGTTTGAAAGAAAAACAAAGTCAACTGAAGAAAAAGAAAGGCAGAGGATGAACATAGAAAAATGAAATATAAGAGAATGGACCTCCAGCTCTCTTCATAATGCTTATGATGAAAATGGTTCTACCTTTTCAACTGCACATAAAGGTTATACTAAACAAAAGCCCAAAATAGAATCTGACATGCCTTGGAGAACGAAAAAGCAAAAGGACAGCTAAGACCCAAACTTCTAGGAGGTTTGAACCTTCCATACGAGGATGGACTGAATTCCCATCCTCCTGCGCTCAAACAAGACAAAAGACAGCCGGATGGCATTTATGTAATTCAAATTACTGGCCTTGACTTTTTGATTAAAGTGCCCAACGGACATGAAGCACCAAAACACATGGATAGACCATCTTACAACTCTATAAAAGGAATGGTGCTCTTCTTCACTCAACACATAACTACAAAGCATTCAAAGAAAAAGACTAAGAGCTATCAAGTGTTATTCTCATCCTCTCTTTTTACTTTCTATTGTATTACACTAGATCTTTGAAACATTTTTTAGAAAGTGCTAGTAAAGAGAAACATCACAAACACCCTCAAACTATACTGTAATTTCTTAGGTGAGTTACACTTAGAAATAGTTGAAATCCATGAGAAGATATTATAAGCTTGGTGAAGCTCAAGAACACAAAAGCTGTAACTAACCTCTGTGAGAGGTTGATTGTTTTCTTTGTGAAATCTCACAAGTGTGTGAGGACTGGACGTAACCCGTTTTGGGTGAACCAGTATAAAGTTGTGTGTGTCATTTTCTAACCTCTCTCTTTTAAAGTAATATGTTCTTACTCATAGTTTTAAATTTCCAACCTATGATTTTCATCCTCTCGAAGAGGATAAAGCTTTAAAACTTAAAAGAAATTTTTAAACTTCAAATATCTCTATTCAACCCCCCTTTTAGTGATATTCTAGCTACTTCAATTGGCATCAAAGCAAGGTTCTCTAGAAAACTACACCTAACAATGTGAGAGAAAAATATCAAAAGAAAAATGTCAAAAGCTAAGTATATTCCTGAAGGAGGATCATCCAGCAGACCTCCCTACTTCGATGGCACAGATTACTATCACTGGAAAGAAAAGATGAGACTATTTCTCATATCACAAGACAACAACATGTGGTCTGTGGTTGAGAGTGGAAATCACGTCATTAGAATCAACAACACAGATTCATCCTCCGATGAAAAACCTCAAGCACAATGGACAGCCGAAGAAAATGCTAAGGTACTTCTAAACTCTAAAGCTCATTTATTTATAATGTGTGCTTTGAGCAGGGAAGAATATGACAGAGTTGAAGAATGCCAAAGTGCTAAAGAACTATGGGACACTTTGAAAATCCATCATGAAGGATCAAGTCAGATTAAAGAGGCGAGGATTGACATGGGTGTTAGAGAATTCGAATTATTTGAAATGAAGGAAGAAGAAACTATTGATGAAATGTTATCAAGGCTAACAATCATTCTAAATAACTTAAGATATCTTGGAAAGGAATACTCCGTTCAAAAGAGGATAAGGAAAATTCTAAGGAGTTTACCAAAAGAATGGAGACCAATGGTGACGGCCATCACAGAAGCAAGAAACTTGGCCACCATGAGGTTAGAAGATGTGGTTGGGACTCTTAGAGCTCATGAACCATTGCTGCTTGCTGATAAACCAAGCAAAAAAGGAAAAATGATTGCGTTAAAATCTAGCCAAACTAAAAGTACTTCCTCCAAGAAGAATGAAGATGTCATAAAAAGGGAAAACTCAGAATATCCTCTATCTGATGAGGAGGATGAACTCGCTCTGATTTCTATAAAAATTTAGAGGATAATAAATAGAATAGGACAAGAAAAAAGATCTCCTCAAAAAGAAAAAACTGACAAAAGTCAGATAACTTGTTTTGGATGCAACAAAGTGGGACATTACAAAACTGAATGTCCTCTAAATAAAAGAAACACAAGAAGATTTCAAAATAAAAATAAATCTATGATGGCCACATGGGATGACAGCGATGGATCATCCTCCGAGCAAGACAAGGAAGAAGAAGCTAACCTCTGCCTTATGGCAAACTCAGATACTGATGAGGTAACCATTACTGAACTATGTCCCTCTTGTGAAAAATTAGAAATTGAATTTGACAATCTCTTAAATGACTCAAACACTCTATCTCATAAATGTGGTTTTCTTAAAAACCAACTTTATGAAATAAAGAAGTTAAATGAGGAACTCCAAGCTAAGAATGATAAATATCAAAAAATCATTCTGGACTTCCAGGAATCTCATAAAAAATAGTCAGAACAACAAAAAGTTTTGAACAAGAAGAATGTCAATATTCATCCTCCAGAAGAGGATACAGAAAAGAGTGTTTTAAAAGTAAAGGTTGAAGAACTCAAAAAGGACATTACCAACTTTGTTAAATCCACTGAAACATTTCAAAAAATTATGGGATCTCAATCTGGAATTTTTTAAAAAGCTGGTATTGGATTTAAAATTTCTCAAAAGCAAAAATTATATGAAAACTTCTTTCTACCAAATAAACAAGAGGACGAGCCTAAATGCACTTTTTGCAAAAAACATGGACATACTATCAAAGTTTGTCATGCTAAGAAAAAGGCTGAAATTAACAAAAGGAAATGTTCATTTTGTGATAAGCATGGCCACCATGATTCCATTTTCTACCATAAAAAGAAAATCCTTACAAGAGGACAAACTAACCACCAAGGACCCAATTCTATATGGGTACCTAAGTCACTTCTAAATTCTGACACAAGCATATCCTCTGATCAACAAAAGAAAGCCATGGTTCTTGGACAGTGGCTGCTCAAGGCATATGACAGGGGATAAGCATTGTTTCATTTCACTAGAAACAAAGGATAGAGGATCAGTCACATTTGGAAACAATGATAAAGCCCAAATAAAAGGTACATGTATTATTGGTAAAAATAATTCTGCAAAAATTGAAAATGTTCAGTATGTAGATGGTTTAAAACATAACTTACTAAGCATTAGCCAACTGTGTGATAGTGGATTTGAAGTTATCTTTAAACCCACTCTATGCGAGGTTAAACATTCATCCTCGGGTAGACTTTTCTTCTCTGGTTTTCAAAAAAAGAATTTATATGTATTATATCTGGATGATTTGCCTACTGAATCATGTTTTATTTCTCTTGAAAAAGATAAATGGATTTGGCACAAACGAGCCGGTCATACAAGCTTAAACACCATTTCTAAATAATCAAAATTAGAACTAGTCAAACGTCTTCCAAAAATTGATTTTGAAAAAGATAAAGTGTGTGAAGCTTGTGCCAAAGGAAAACAAGTTAAAAGTAGTTTTCACCTAAACAAATCATCCTCTTGAACTCCTTCATATTGACCTCTTTGGTCCTATTAAAACTCATGGATTTGTGATTGTTGATGACTTCTCACGATTTACTTGGGTTTTATTTTTAAAATATAAACATGAAGCTTTTGATGCATTTCAATATTTCTGTAAAAGAATTCAAAATGAAAAAGCAACTAAAATTATTTATGTGAGAAGTGACCATGGAGGTGAGATTGAAAACGAGTCTTTTAAAATATTTTTTGATGAAAACGAAATTTCCCATAATTTTTCCTGTCCAAGAACTTCTCAACAAAATGGAGTTGTTGAAAGGAAAAATAGAACTCTACAAGAAATGGCTAAAACTATTTTGAATGAAGCCAACATTGAAAAATACTTTTGGGCTGAAGCCATTAACACAGCTTGCTATGTTTTAAACTGTGTATCCATCAGAAAAATTTTAAATAAAACTCCTTACGAACTTTGGAAAGGTAGAAAACCAAATATTTCTTAATTTCATATTTTTGGTTGTTATTGCTATATACTAAATAATAAAGATAATTTGGGAAAGTTTGATCCAAAATCCGATAAAGGTATATTTTTAGGATACTCCACATCGTCAAAAGGTTATAGAATTTATAATCTTAGGACTCTAACTGTGGAGGAGTCCATGCATGTTATTTTTGATGAGTTTGATGACTTGTGTCTAGAAAATATGGATAAAATAGAAGAAGATGACCATTCATCCTCTAAAGTTCACAGTCCAAACGAAGAGGACGATTCTGATCCATCCTTACAGCAACCTCCAAGAGGATTGAAGGTAACAACGCATCATCCTCTTGATCTGATTATTGGGGATACGACAAATGGTGTGAGGACCAGACAATCCTTTGCAAATAACATGGCCATGATATCACAAGTTGAACCAAAAAATATTGATCAAGCAATATGTGACAAATCATGTGTAGAAGCCATGATGGAGGAACTATCACAATTTGAAAGAAATAAAGTATGGGATCTTGTGCCCCATCCTCTGGACAAATCCATCATTGGAACAAAATGGATCTTTAGAAACAAATTAAATGAAAATGGAGAGGTCATTAGAAATAAAGCAAGACTAGTGGCTCAAGGGTACAACCAACAAGAAGGAATTGATTATGATGAAACATTCGCTTTGGTTGCTAGACTTGAAGCTATTAGAATCCTCCTAGCTTATGCTACTCATAAAGGTATCAAATTATTTCAAATGGAAGTCGAAAGTGCCTTTTTGAATGGTTTCTTAAATGAGGAGGTGTATATTCACCAACCTCCTGGTTTTGTAGATGGAAAAAAACCTAACCATGTGTCCAAACTCTCTAAAGCTCTTTATGGATTAAAACAAGCTCCTCAAGCTTGGTATGAGAGGTTAAGCTCATTTTTAAAAGAAAATGGTTTTTCTAGAGGACAGATTGACACCACACTTTTTAAGAAAACTCTCAAAGAGGATCTGTTGATTGTGCAAATATATGTTGATGATATAATCTTTGTGTCCACAAATGAAAAAATGTGTTAAGATTTTTCGAACCTCATGCAAAGCGAGTTTGAGATGAGCATGATGGGCGAACTGAAATTTTTTCTTGGGTTACAAATTAAACAAATGAAGTCTGGCATCTTTATTTCCCAAGAAAACTACATCAAAGATCTTCTAAAAAAATACAACATGCATTCAGCAAAACCCATGGGGACTCCTATGCATCCATCCTCCATATTACATAAAGATGATGAAGGAACCTCCATATCTGAAAAGGAGTACCGAGGGATGATTGGATCCTTACTATACTTAACTGCAAGCAGACCTGACATTGTGTTTGCTGTTGGACTTTGTGCAAGATTTCAATCCTCTCCCAAGGAATCTCATCGTATAGTTGTAAAAAGAATTTTCAGATATCTGATTGGTACCACTGATGTTGGAATTTGGTATAAAAAGAGCTCAAACCTAGACCTCTTGGCATACTGTGATGCGGACTATGCACGAATAAAGTTGAAAGAAAGAGCACGAGTAGAACATGTCAATATTTTGGGGAGTCTCTCATAAGTTGGTCATGCAAAAAACAAAGCACAATTGCTTTATCAACCACAGAGGCAGAATACGTATCAGCTGCCCAATGCTGTTCATAAATACTTTGGGTAAAAAATCAATTAGAGGACTATTCACTAAGGTATGCAAAAATTCCCATCCTCTGTGTTAATACAAGTGCCATAAATCTTTCAAAAAATCCCATACAACATTCTCGATCCAAACATATCGAAATTAAACATCATTTCATAAGAGATCATGTTCAGAAGGGAGATATTGAGCTAATTTTTATTGAAACTGAAAAACAATTGGCTGACATTTTTACCAAACCTCTTCAGGAAGACATATTCAAAAATATATTGGAGAACCTCTCCATCATAAGTCTGTCCAAAATTCTTTAATTTTTTATCTTTTATTTACGTTTAATTTTTTATCTTTTATTTACGTTTAATTTTTTATTTTTTATTTACGATTAATTTTTTATTTATGTTTAATTTTTTATTTTTTATTTTACGTTTAATTTTTATTTTTTATCTCCTTATTTTTAATTTTGGACTTCTTGGAAAAATCACTGTGCATCTAAAGGAATCACGAGAGGATCATTCCTTAAAAAGGCAATATCCTGAACTTAAATATAGAAAGTTTGGTCACTTTCAAACTCCAAATTTTGTCAAACTACCTTTTTGGTCAAAATTTGAATTACTTAGCCCTAATCAATTCTGCAGTTTTCAAAAACAAAACTTTTAATCCTTTTTTGGTGAAAAGGCCCAAAGTCAAAACAAAACTGCCGTGCACGTTTCCCCCTCAATGCTAAGTTTTCCAGCAAAACTCCTTGGCTTCCGCCATGCATTAAATGCTCTGACAGCTAAAAAGTAACTGCTCCTGTCACACGCGCGGCCTAGTCATCAGCCTACCTCATCATCTCCTCACGTCCAATCCAAACTGCTGTAAACTCTCTCCAATATTCCTTCCTTCTTCCTCTAATCAATACGTCAAAACCTCCTTCCACAAAAACCTTATGTCTTGAAAACAAAACTCCCTTCATCTTTCTCTCTAAAAAATCTTAGCAAATTTTTTTCTCATGCCCCGCACTAAGCTATCTGCAAAGCGTAAAATCTTAGAAAATTACTCTGAAGAAGAATACGAAAATTATTCAAGCAGCAACGAGGAGGATGAAGAAATCCTTCAACCTGAACTAATGACCACCATCCATCCTCCTCTCCATACTGCCACAATCCCTAACATTGCCTTAACTCCTCCTCACTTAAAACAGACTCGTTCCTCTTCATCAAAAACCTCCACATCTGTTCCTGTTCGACGATCCTCCAGAATCATGTCTGGAATCCTCTGCTCCAAAAAACCAACCACACAAGATAACACCATTCATGTGATTGACTCTAATGATTCAGAGAAAACAGTCTCTGCTGACTCCATTCCTCAACCACCTCCCAGAAACACCACTTCTCCAAAATATTCTCCTTCACCTAAAACCTCTTCCATCAAAAAACCTAGTTCCAAACCCGCACCCAAACAACAATGTGCTTCTATTGGCTCCCTGTTTGAAACTCCAGCTTTGGAGAAAATGTACTTCTCTAAATAGCACGACAAATCTATAGTAAATGGCAAGTTTATTGATTTTGCTGACCTAAAGAAATGAGGCTTCAACATTGAGGAAGTTTTTTATCAGATTAGCTGGACCTCAATTTTAAAAGTGAAAGAACCTCAATATCCTCGCATTGTGCGAGCATTCTATGCTGCTGCAACTGGGTCCAAGGGAGATACTGGCTTCAGTATTGTTCTTAAAGGAGTGCATATGGAGATCAATCCTACCTCCTTATGTCAAATACTGGACATTCTAGATGAAGGTTCCCTGTGCTTCTCTGAAAAATGGTACTCTCAGTGCCATGTCTCCCGAACTTCTGTGCTTCAAAATTCACTCATCCACTCTGCTAAGCCTCAAGTGGCTTCTAACCTCCAGCCCTTATGTCGAATCCTTCATAACATCTGTGTACACTCCATTGTTCCAATGGAAGGAAGATTTGAAAAAGTCACAGAACTTGATCTCCTACTTATCCATCACCTCACCACGGGAACTCCTCTACATTTGGGGTATATTATTTTCAACTTCATGCTCAATGCTGCTATTCTGGGACGATCCGCCCCTTATGGAATGATCCTGACAAAGATATTTAAATTTTTTAAAATATCTCTTGAGGATGAACCCTCAGTCCTTTTCAACAACAGCTTCTCTATGCGAAATGTAAAACAGATGAAGCTCCAACCTGTAGATTTGCCTCCCTCCACCAAAACTTCCATACCTTCAAAAAACAAATCATCCAAAGCTCCACCATCCAAAAAGACGAAAAAGCACAGAAAATCTACTCCTACTACTCCACAAATTCCAAAAGAAACAATCCAACCTCCTACTAAGGATACCATCTCTCCTACTCATCTGGAACCTGTTATTAATGCTGATCGAACTCCCTCTCCTGCATGTGATTTTGACATTCGATGTCCCACTCATTCTTCACCCCTGACTGTCATTCCATCCACTTTTGACTTTGTCACTAATGCCACCGAGCCACCAGAGGATGCTCCCCTTCAACTAATGGAGGATGGTGAAGAGCTTTATTATGATCTAAATCTGCATCACCATACATTCTCTCCACGGATCCTGTAACACCCCGAGTTTAAAACACAACACGAGTGTATTGTTTTTTTTAAACCGAAATAAATAAATAAAAGAATTTTTTTGAAATTAATTCAAAGGAATTAAAAGAAAATTAAATTAATTCATTTCATAAAATAATACGTCGTAATTCCATCGATGAACGTAATTAAATAGTTTCATCATAATATCACTAAGTACTTAAACTTTGGGAATTAATAATAAACATTAATACATTTCAAAAAGACAATGTCATATCATCTCAAAAAGAACACCTGGCCTGTGGCCCACTAAACAGTATCAGAGTGCGGAAGAGATCAACAGAAAAGTTATACAATAATTCCCAAAATAAATAATTACATCCACCGAAATCAAGACCCTATACAAAAAGTCTAAACTGATCATGCACTAAAGCTACAGTAGCAAAGATTCCCTCTGCAGCCCATGCAAGTCTCGTCTGACTTCGCAGCTCGCCTCGACGTAACGTCCTCCTCCTCATCATATAAGGAAGGATCAGTCTCCTCCGAAGTCAGATCAATATACACTCGGGGTCGCTTCGGCGGTGCCGGAATCTCAAAACAATCATCGGATGTCCTAGATGGACCCGGAACATCATCTGCTACTAACATCGGTCTTTGATTTTCCTCTTCCACCTCGGTTTCATGTATAGCCCCTCCAGTCACCGGGTTAGGAGTCACCACACCTACCGTGGCCTCCGTCTCAACCCCTCCAGTCGGCTCCTCTGCATCCTCAAAAACTCCGTGCGCTTCCAATACAAATTTGGAAGGTACCAGAAAGTCAATCCTCGTATGGGTGTGCTCCACATAGTCCACTACCCCGTTAGTCCTGCAGGTCCTCGCCAGTCTCCTCGTGTACGTCGCCCTGCTTGAGACGGGGTCGTATACCTTAGCAGTAGGCAAAAGACGATCAAGGAAATCGAGCGACATTTCGGTCGTCTGGGTACCCACTGGTGATATGGGTTTAGGGGGCATATGAGAGCAAAGCCCAATTTTCCACAATAATAGTAAAGGGTCACCGACCGAAATTAACAAATACCACATAACATTTATGTCAATAATAACAAGCATATTCATGGCATGTTATGTAACAATGATGATAAATAAGGATGTTCATTTTGAAATTTCATGACATGTATACCTTTTCAAACAGCAACCAATTTAATATAAAAATCAAGTTGTAAGTACAAATATCAATTCAGCAATCACACCAATTCATCAGAAATTCAAAATTTCATAAGGTACTTACACACATCGATTTTCACCCGTCAACATCATATCCAATCATAATTCACCGGTCAACCACCCCGATGCAATATGTATATGCTCATGCACTCAACTTCTTGGAATTACCAAGGTGCAATCGCTCACAGACCAGCACGATTTATATAAGTTAAACTTTAATGGCCAACATGACCATGGTGCAATCTCTCACAGATCAGCACCAGTGCAGTCGCTCACAAACCAGCACTCATGCAGTCGCTCACAGACCAGCACGTTTCACGTATACCAAGGTACAGTTGCTCACAGACCAGTACCAGTGCAGTCGCTCACAGACCAGCACTCGTGCAGTCGCTCACAGACCAGCACGTTTTACGCATACCAAGGTACAGTCGCTCACAGACCAGTACCATTGCAGTCGCTCACAGACCAGCACTCGTGCAGTCGCTCACAGACTAGCACGTTTTACGCATTACTCTGTGGCCTATCGCGGTCACCACCTGACTATGCAATGCATGGACATGCAATGTTTTCTCTAAAATGAAAACAGTATGCAAACATCAGCAAAAATTCAGCCATTCCATCACTTCCCCAAAACCATCTCAACCCAAATAATTTCATTATCATCACATCAACAAAAATTCAAGCACCTCATCATTACCACTTCACACTATCTCAAAAAAACTCCATTTTATTTCATCACAAGTCTTCCCAATGTTTTCCCAACTCTTAAAGTTCATAAACATATGTTTAAAACTGAGATTTCTGAAAAAGAACAGTCTGTATTCGAATACAGAAGTGAAAACAGTGCAAAATCAACACTCTGTATTCGAATACAGCTTCCTTGTATTCGAATACAGAAGCTGAAATAGTGCAAAATCAGCATTTTTCGCCACATCAATAAAAATTCAAGAACCTCATCATTACCACCTCAAACCATCTCAAAAACTCCATTTTAATTTATCACAAGCCTTCCCGATATTTCCCAACTCTTTAAGTTCATATAATAGTGTTTAAAACTTGAATTTCTGGAAAAAAAAAACGAATATGTATTCGAATACAGCTCCCTTGTATTTGAATACATAAGCTAAAATTGTGAAAAATCAGCATTCTGTATTCGAATACGAGGGTGTTGTATTCGAATACAGATGCGAATACAGTGGCAAAAATTGCAATCTTGTATTCGAATACGACAGGTTCGTACCGAATACAGATGCTAAATCAGAAGCAAAAATCCCTTATCTGTATTTGAATACAAGTTCAAAAATTTGAATAAAATAGAAGCTTTGTAGGCTGTATTCGAATACACTCATGCCGTATTCGAATACACCTTCGAGTTCAGTGAAATTTTCCTGAAACTTCAACACATTTTTCAAACTTTTTCCTTAAAAAATACCAACACAACACCAAAACAGATTCACCATTCTTTTGAACCCCAAAACTCAGAGTTTTTCTCAGCACTTATAAATGGTTCTACTCATCAATACAACAACAACAGATTTTAACAACACAACAGAAAACACAAAATCATCAACACTAGAATAACCTCAATGTTTTTCTTTAACCACAAAACTCAGAATATTTTTCATAAACAACAGATTTTCCAGAAAAAAAAACACTTCCACCATTTTAAATCCTTTTCTTTTGAAACCATCATCAACACCAGATTGGTATCAACATAACAGAAAACAGAATCATCAACCAGAATAACCTCACAGTTTTCTTTAATCACCAAGATAGAAAAGTCAACCACAAAACAGAACAGCCATTTTCAAACGTTTGCATTTTGATCATTCCCAAAACAACATGCAAAGCATTTTCCAGTATTTCCACACAACCAAAACAACAATGTTGTATCGGCCAAAACAGCAAACATCACAGATCATCAAAACATCAACAGAATGCATTTTTCGCATTTTATAACAACATGCACAATAGTTTTTGTAACACCCCGAGTTTAAAACACAGCGCGAGTGTATTTTTTTATTATTATTTTTTTTAAAACGAATACATAAATAAAAGAGTTTTCAGAATTCCGTTTCAAGGAAATTAAAATCAATTCCAATTAAATATCATTCGACTTCGTAATCAAAAATAGTAAGGAATTTAAAACAGCAACATCACAATTAAATCGAATGAGATATTTATCGAAATTTGATCTTTATAATATACTAAAATAAAGATACATCAAAATATTTATCAGAGTGCGGAAGAGTTTTACAATAATTTCCAAAATGAATATTTACAACCATTGAGTTCAAAACCCTATACATAAGTCTACTCTGATCATACCCTAAGCTACAGTAGCATTACAATATTCACAAGTCTTTTCTTTGCATAGCCCACAAGTAAAGATCAAGGGAAACTAACGACGTTCCCTATCGTTAGTATGAACATCAGGGGTACGGTTCTGAATCTCATCTGAGGGCAAAGCCCAATTCCACAATAATTGTAAAGGGTCACCGACCGAAAATAACAATTACCACATAGCAGTTATATGAAGAATATCAAACATATTCATAGTACATGATGATAAATAAGGATGCTAAATTTTGAAATACATGTCATTTGTACTTTACAAAACAGCAACCAAGTAAGTATGAAAATCATGATGTAAGCACAAACATCAATTCATCCGAAATTACAGATTTCAAAACAATACTTACTCACACAACAATTTTCCACCATCAACATAAAATCAAAACGTGACCCTCCGGTCAAACACTCCGATGCAATATGTATATGCTCATGTTCATAAATTCTTGGAATCACCAAGGTGCAGTCGCTTACAGACCAGCACAATTTAACGGCCATCATGACCAGGGTGCAATCGCATACAGATCAGCACCAGTGCAGTCGCATACAGACCAGCACTCGTGCAGTCACTACAGACTAGCACGTTTGACATAAACCAAGGTACAATCACTACAGATCAGTACCTAGTGCAATCACTACAGATCAGCACTCGTGCAATCACTACAGATCAGCACGTGGCTGCGCATTTCAGGGTACAGACACTACAGTCCAGTACCAGTGCAGTCGTTTATCTGACCAACACTTATATACCAAGGTACAATCACAGATTAGTACCTAGTGCAATCACTACAGATCAGCACTCGTGCAATCACTACAGATCAGCACGTGGATGCGCATTACTCTGTGGCCCATCGCGGGTACCACCTGACTATGCCATGCATGAGTATGCATTGTTTCTCTTCATTGAAAACAGTATGCAACCTTAGTAAAATTCATGCATTTTCCTCATTTTTCAAAACATCTCAACACATTCAAAGATTAACCATTCAAGCAAGCATTACACTTTGCATTACCTCAAAGTTCCACTCTTTATTAACAAAGGTTTTTCCCCAACTGTTAAGATTCAAAGCTGTGATTAAAACTGAGGTTTTCTGGCAAAAATACGAATCTGTATTCGAATACAGCTTCATTGTATTCGAATACAGAAGCCAAACAAGGAAGAATCAACATCCTGTATTCGAATACAGAGGCTGTCACAGTACAAAAATCAGAATTTCTACAACTTCAGTAAATTCTCAAAAACTTCATCCTCACCACTTCAAACTATCACCAAATTTCCATTTTAAATCACCACAAACCTTCCTAAGGTACCCCAACACTTAAGGTTTATAAAACAATGTTAAAAACTTGAATTTCTGAAAAACAAGAATCTGTATTCGACTACAGCTCCCTTGTATTCGAATACAGAAACTAAAGCAGTGAAAAATCAGCATTCTGTATTCGACTACGAGGTTGTCGTAGTTGAATACAGATGCGAAGTCAGTGGCAAAAGTTGTAAATCTATATTCGGCTACAGAGGGTCGTAGTCGAATACAGAAGCTAAGTCAGAAGCAAAATTGGAAAATCTGTATTCGACTACAGAGGGTCGTAGTCGAATACAAGTTCGAAAATCTGAAGAAAACAGAAGCCTTGTAGGTTGTATGCGAATACACTCAAGCCGTATTCGAATACACCTTCAAATTCAGTGAAATTTCCTGGAACTTTAACACATTTTTAAAACCTTTCCTTTGAAAAACCAACCCAACCCTAGAATCATAATTACCACTCTTTAAAATCTCAACTCAGAACATTTTTCATCCAATATCAGCAACAGATTGTTTTAACAAAACCCAGCAAAACACAGATTCACTCAAATCAGAATAACCTCACTGATTTTTTAACAAAACAAAATCAGAACCAGAATCATCATTCAGTACACACAGAATGATTTCCAAAACATAACACCATGTTTTTCACAAACATAAACCAATAATCATTCATCACACATGCATTTACAGCCCTAAATGCAATCTAAAAAGTTGGAAGGTGCCCTTACCTTAGTTACGTTCCCTTAGCTCGTACGCTTCTGCGACAAAAGCCGACGATACTCCCGTTCGCGTTCGCTGCTACAAAAATTAGATCTTTAGCTCCGTAACGATAAGAGGAATGACTTTCATACTCGAAACTTTCTAATTCGACACTCAGATTTTCCAGAACGATGACTTTTGAGTAAACTGTTTTTCTTCACCAACACTCAGAAAATTAGAAGAAGAAGATAAAGCAGAAACTGTCGTACAGAGGAAAGAAGAAAAGCTTCTCACTTAAGTATCACTTAAATGCAACTGACACAGCAGAGGAGAGAGGAATTGTTTCCTTTTTCACAAATATCTACGCCAACTCACCAACTCTTATATTAAAATATCTTCTGATCCTCCAGCAATTAATCCGTTTCGTCGCAAATAGCAGAAAATATCTTAATTAATCGGCCCGATAATTTAATTACTCGAAATTAAATTAATTCATCCATCATCCATAATTTTAATTCCAACTTCAAAACAATTAATTATATATATATATATATTTACACAAAATATACATATATTGAATATTACACCAATATTCCCAAAATACCCTTAAAATCAAATATGAATTTAATTTTAAAATTTAAGGGTCTTACAGTTTTCATTTTTCAAACCAGAACTCAAATATGATCACACGTCAAACATGCATTTACAGCCCTAAAATGCAATCTAGAAAGTGGAAGGTGCCCTTACCTCTGTTACGTTTCCTGCTCTCGTTTTATGGTACCACGACAATGTCGGCGAAACTCCCGCTCGCCGCTACGAAAGTGGGTCCTCTAGCTCCGTAATGAGGAGAGGAACAACTTTTGTTCTTAGCACTTGCTGGTTTGGTGCTTGGATTTCCAAGTAATCTCACTTTTGAGGATGCTCTCTTTTTTTTTCTACTAACAGAAAATAGAATGGGGAGAGGAAGAAGAAGGGTAATGTTGCATGCAGTAAGGAAGGAGGAAAATATTTTCTGCCTTCTTTCCTTGCCTCTCACTCATATATATAGGCATATATGTGCCACCTCACCCCACATTAATATTATAATATTACTTGACCATCAAGTACTTAACCACTCTCATCGTAATTAACAGATAACCTCTTAATTAACTGCCCGATAATTTAATTACTCGTAATTAAATTAATTTATCCTTCATCCAATAATTTTAATTCAACCTCCAAATAAAATATTTATATATATATATATATTTACACAAAATATACATATATTAAATATTTTACAAATATTCCCAAAATACACGTAATATTAAATCCATAATTTAATTTTAAATTTAAGGGTCTTACAGATCCCTACTAAAAAAGAGCTTATTGGTATGAATTTAGCTGACACAGTCACAATTAACTCATCTTCTCCACAGCCGCCTCATGAAAGCCTGACCAAAGGTACTCCTTCAGTTCCCACATCCAACACTATTGGTTCACTTTACATTAATCCTTTTGCTGGTGAGTCCTCTTAACCTCTTCCCGAGGTTCCAGGTCAATTTAACTCTATCAACTCCTTCTTGGCAACACCTGATGTTCCCAAAGAAGATTGCTCAAGCAAGAAGACGAAAGAGCGCAGAGATCAAAAGCAAATCAGGATGTTGAAAAAGATTTGCAAAAATCAAAAGAAGCTGTTTGAAAGCTTCACCAATTTTCAACACCAGATGACTCAATTTGGCCTCATCCTCGAATGGATCACCACACATCTCATTCCTACTGTTATCCCAGGAGACCGTCTTCCGGTTCCACAAGCCCAACCTCCTCCAAATGCTTCTTCACACCCTTCCACCTCCTCCTCCTCAGATGACTCATCACCGTCTACCTAATCACCCTCCAGCCGTCCACACTTCTCTTTTTGTTGCTGCCCAAATTCAGGGGGAGCAAGATTATGAAGATTTTAGCGTTTTTTGGTTTTGTTAAAAATATTTTGACCTATGTCTATAATAACTTTTGACCTATGTTTGTTATGACTTTTTGAATCATGCCATCTAATTATTATTCAACAAATTGAAAGTTAGCTCATTACCAAAATTTGCATAATCTCAAAATCATTTTTACAAAAATACTTGAAAAAGAAATTGTATAAATCATTACTTATAAAATTAAGGGGGAGCTTAAATTCGGATCTATTAAACTCTATCATGATCTAAAAAGAATTTTGTCATCATAAAAAAGGGGGAGATTGTTGAGACAAAATCTCTTTCTAATGGTTTTAATGATAACAAAATTAATGATTATGATTCTTGTTAAGACTAATATGTGCTCTTGAGTGTATTATTATTAGAAAAAAGGTTGCTCTTCAAAAGAGATAAAATCTATGTTAATCCAACAAGTTTTCAAACTGGAGGATGGACTAGAGGATGAATCTTCAAAGAGGATGAACCAACTATTAGGCAAAATATTTAGAATCACGATAACATTGATTTCTTGCCATATGAAAAGTCAAATCAGTGTTAAAGTTTGAAAGAAAAACAAAGTCAACTGAAGAAAAAGAAAGGCAGAGGATGAACATAGAAAAATGAAATATAAGAGAATGGACCTCCAACTCTCTTCATAATGCTTATGATGAAAATGGTTCTACCTTTTCAACTGCACATAAAGGTTATACTAAACAAAAGCCCAAAATAGAATCTGACATGCCTTGGGGAACGAAAAAGCAAAAAGACAACTAAGACCCGAACTTCTAGGATGTTTGAACCTTCCATACGACGATGGACTGAATTCCCATCCTCCTGCGTTCAAACAAGACAGCTGGATGGCATTTCTGTAATTCAAATTACTGGCCTTGACTTTTTGATTAAAGTGCCCAACGGACATGAAGCACCAAAACACATGGATAGACCATCTTACAACTCTATAAAAGGAATGGTGCTCTTCTTCATTCAACACATAACTACAAAGCATTCAAAGAAAAAGACTAAGAGCTATCAAGTGTTATTCCCATCCTCTCTTTATACTTTCTATTGTATTACACTAGATCTTTGAAACATCCTTTTAGAAAGTGCTAGTAAAGAGAAACATCACAAACACCTTCAAACTATACTGTAATTTCTAAGTGAGTTACACTTAGAAATAGTTGAAATCTGTGAGAAGATATTGTAAGCTTGGTGAAGCTCAAGAACACAAAAGCTGTAACTAACCTCTATGAGAGGTTGATTGTTTTCTTCGTGAAATCTCACAAGTGTGTGAGGACTGGACGTAACCCGTTTTGGGCAAACCAGTATAAAGTTGTGTGTGTCATTTTCTAACCTCTCTCTCTCTCTCTCTTTTAAAGTAATATGTTCTTACTCATAGTTTTAAATTTCCAATCTCTGATTTTCATCCTCTCGAAGAGGATAAAGCTTTAAAACATAAAAGAAATTTTTAAACTTCAAATATCTCTATTCAACCCCCTTCTAGTGATATTCTAGCTACTTCAATGTCAAGATCTGTATCGGTCACAATAACTTTTAAACTCCCAGAGACGAACAATTGTCTTAACTTTTCAAATGCTTATATGAAGTTTTATTGTCGCTCATGTTTCAAGTAAGCAAATGTTACATAAAATGTCAACTTTGTAGATGATACATCGACAATTTCAAGAAACGATAGTCAATATCTATTTGTTTTGTACGTGTTGTCACATATCAAAACAAAATGAAACATGTTCAACAAATTTATACAATCAGGATGCGTCCAAAAATATGTATCTCAGAACATTTGAATCATCCTGCCTTCTTGTCTAATGCACATAATTTTCACTTTGTATTAACTTCAATAATTGTTGCATTTATGTGTACGAACTTGTAAAAGATGATTGATAAGCACCCCTTGCTTTATATATTTAGGTAGATATTGTGAGATTATCTTTATTTCGATATTTCAATGCACTCAAAATAAATCTTGGGGCAAGTTTCTACTTTGTCATGTCATTTACAAATTTTCTCTCATCTTCATTTAAAAGCCCCGAATATGATTGAACATCTAAAGTATATGCTAAATCATGATTGTGTGTTCCACACCGAATACTAATTTTTCATCCTTCACCAGTCTTCAATAGTATAGATATGAGTTTGAATGAACATTTACTCTTGTCAGAACAAGTTACCGTTGATTTTGAATTTACTTTTTATCTTCAACTTCTTTCACATCCCAAGATTAATTTGTCATTCGTTCCTCTTTTTTCGAGAGTTGTATCAAATCTATTGGTAACAATTATTATTCAATTTTATCTTCCAATAATTTTTGCATATTCGAACACAACTTCTCGATACGAAAATATATGCAAAATACATTTAAGATAAAAACCAACATGTTTGTATACATTAAAAACTAATAATATCAATCATTATTAAGATTATCTCGTCAGTCATGTATTTATCAGTAGAATCTACAGTCGATGTAGCAGGGACTTCACCATCAACTTCATACCTGTTTCAATTTTAAAAAGTATATTAGTTAACAAGTATACCAAATTTAATTAATATCTATATTGTAAATAAAATATTTTAAAAAATTTAATGTAATTTTTTTATAAAAAAATACATTTCAAAATATTCATCTTCTCCCAAATTTATGAAAACTTCAAAAAATTCATTTTCATTGAAAGTTTTGAAATGTAATATTACATTTCAAAGTTTTGTTTTTTGAAACTTTGAAAACTCTCTCGTTTTGAAGGTTTTAAGGTTTCAAATATTCGCATTTTCAAAAGTTTGCTTCAAGACGAAATCTTTGAATAAATTAAAAACATCTAATAAACTCCATTTCAAAATTTTCTAAATTTACAAAACTTTTCAATTCCATAAATATTAACTCGCTTTATATTTTGAAGCTTTTGAATTTAACTAAATTTTTGAAATTTTTGAAATTTTTGAAATTTTCCGTGAGCATTTTTTATAAAGGTAGAAAGTAAATGTCAAAATTTAGTAACAAATTTTCCATAAAAAATATTTTAAAAAGGGTAAAATGGTATTTTCATATATTTTGGGAGGTATATGTAAAGTGTGGGGGATAGATTTCACTATTACGTCTCTAAACGGATCTTAAAATTATATATGAATTAAATCATTTTCTTTTCATACCTTTGAATTTTGAGTTTAATCCTCTTAAACGCAATACTAAAAAAAATATGGATTTTCAACCATTGTCCTTTCCATTGCTTTGTCTTATTTTTCCTCTCAGTTTCTCATAATTTATCTTTATCTTCATCTCAATTTTGTATTCGAGCCCATTTTTCTCTACCTATTTTTTATATTTTATTTTAAATATGGTACGAGTATACACCTGAAATGAGTTTGCAAAGACATCCCACAATTTTAAAAAGCATGTGTACATTGAATTCATTTTATATATGTATACGTTAATTCACTTCACGAACATTTGTTTCACATAAACTTTGTGTAAAATCTTCAATTTACATATACCTTCAAAATTACTCTTCAAAGTCACATAAAACTCAACTTTTGTAGGAAAAACTCTTGCCTCTTCTCATTAAAAATAACGTGCGAAATATAAGAAGGTATATAATAAAAAACGTGGGAACTAGCAAAAGAAAGTGATGCCAACACAATACAATTAGATTTTTGAAGAAACCAAAATCTCCTACAAAATAAAATAAGGTGGTCAAATTCACTAATATCAAGTTTGTAACACCCCGACCCTTCAGCGTTATCGGCGGTGCTACCGTAACATCTCGACCCTTCAGCGTTATCGGCGATGTTATCCGGTCTTCTCACTCCCACTAACTACCCAGTGGAAATAGTGAGTTTTTGCCTTCCGTGGGAATCGAGCCCGATACCTGGGAGATAAGTAACCGCTTCATCACATTCCCACTACCAATTGATCTGCAAAGTGACATTTCTTAGCACAAACATTACATAAAGCATCAGAATGAACAGTTTTAGTTTCAGCAATAGTTTCTGTAGAACCAAGACCTCTCTTTCCAATGTTACTGTTTCCATAAATCATAGATGCATATTTACTTCTTTCCATTCCATTAGAAATAAAGTTTTGAAAAAATTGCTCAAGCATATAAGATTCACATACAGTTTTGGAAGTGAAACAAATATCACTTTTGAGAGTTTGGTTTTCAGATTTGAGTCTTGCAACTTCAATTTTAAAATCCTTATTTTCAGTTGCATACTCAGAATTTCGATTCTTTAAAACTTGGACTTCTTTGGTTAGATTTTTCTTATCTTCCCTAAGAGTTTTCAGTTTTAAAGACATCTTATTGTTTGCATTTAAAAAGTCTTTTAAAGTCTCAATTAATTCAGATCTAGTGAGATCAGAAAATACCTCATCGTCTTCATCTTCTGAATCTGTTCCAGAGCCTGAGCTGTATTCAGAACTTGAATTTTTATGAGCCATCAGAGCCAGAATTGCTCCCTCTGATGTGCTTCCAGACTTCCTTGAATGACTGCTTCAATCATTCTTCCTTCTGCCTGCTTTCCTGCCTGAATTCTTGCCTTTGTGAAGTCTAGAGGCAGACTTGATGTGTGCCATCTTTGCTGTTTCTGCCTCTTCTTCATCAGACAATTCTTCCTCTAATTTTGATGCATCCCAGGCTGCCATCAGACCCTTCTTTCTGAATCTGGAATTTTTCTTGTGCTATTTGCCTTTTTCCAGATTTGGACATTCTGACTTGATATGTCCAGGTTCATTGCATCCATAACAAACGATACTCTTCTTGTCAGGTTCTTCCTTTCCTTTGATGTTATGTTTCTTCTTGAAGCTTCTCCTTTTCCTGTTTTCCCAAATCTTAACCATCTTTTTGGTTAAGTAGGCCATATCATCACAGTCACTGTCACCGTTCTCTGATTCTGATGCTGCCCTTGCATCTTTCTTCTGTTTCGACTTCAGGGCCAGATTCTTCTTCTTCTTTGGTTCATCTACTTCTAGTTCTATTTCATAAGACCTGAGTGAGCTTATCAGATCTTCAAGTTTTAAGTTGTTAAGATCTTTGGCTTGGTGAACTACAGTAACCATTTGTCTCCACTTGGTTGGTAAGCTTCTTAGAATCTTCTTGACATGATCTCCTGTTGTGTAGCTTTTCTTCAAGACCTTCAGTCCAGATATCAGAGTCTGGAATTTGCAGAACATTCCATCAATGTTTTAATCATCTTCCATCTTGAACATCTCATACTGTTTGACTAGTATGTTAGCCCTTGCTTCTTGAACCTGCTGGCTTCCTTCATAGGTCAGAACCAGACTGTCGAATATGCTCTGTTGTTTCTTTATCTGTGCATCTGTCAAATTCCTTGAATGTGATGGCACTGATCATGATGTTTCTGGACTTGTGATGAAGTTTGTATAATTTGCTCTGGTCTGGTTTCATATCATCTATGTCCAGTTCTTTAGTTGGATCTTCTGGAATAATAGGTGTAGTGTATCCTTTGACTACCATCTTCCATAGTTCAGGATCTTGAGATATGAAGAAACTTCTCATTCTGTCCTTCCAATACTCAAACCTTTCTCCATCAAACAGTGGTGGTTTGTTGATGTTGCCTCCCAGTTCATCTCTGGATTCTGCCATGTTGAAACCCTTAGACCTTTCCTCAATCACTGTTAAGTGCTCAGCCTTGAGACCGAGCTCTGATGCCAATTGAAGGTGCAAACACGAGAATGGGGGTTGAATTGCGTTTGACTAACTTGAATACTTTTTCTGTTTTTGCAGTTTTAAAACAAAACTTGATGTATGAATAAAACAAAGTTAGCAGCGGATATAAAGTAAAAATAAAAACACTGAATTTTATACTGGTTCACCGTTAACGAGGCTACGTCCAATCCCTTCACCTTGAAGGATTTCACTAATTCAAAACCTTGAATTACAACAGTACCTCTGACCCTCCAAGTCAGTCTTCTCAAATAGTCTAACAATCCTAGACTTTTGAGGAATACAGCACCTTGACTTCTTAAGTCAAGTCTTCTCCTACTAATCTGACAACCCCAGATTGTAGAAGGAATTACAACGCCTTGAATCTAATTTCCAAGTAATCTGCTACCCCTTATGACTCCCTCAGACTGTAAACTCTACTTCAACAACTTAGATCTAACACAAGGGAAAGAAAATAACACGAGTGCTTGCTTCTGAAAAGCTAGAACTCACAATTAACCTCACTAAAAATTGAGTGTTTGCTTTTGGAAGTGTATGACTTTTTTTTTATTTTTGATACTAAGTATTCTGCCTTGAGCCTCCTTTTATAGATGCGAATTAGGGCCTCTTCCAAGCTTAAATTCGAGTTGTATCTTGCTGGATTCTCTTGCAAAAATATCTTGACCAATCAGGCTTCACTTAAATAAAAAACATATCTTTTTAAGCTTCTGATTTGCTATAAAAAATAACTGGCCAATCCTGTCTTTAGTTTCTTCCCGCCAATAGCTTCGAATTTCCATACGACTTCACTTTATTTTTGTAACAAATCCTTTTAATACTTTGATCAAATTTAATTAAATCTCCACCGTTAACCCTTATGATTAAATCTGGACCGTTTGATCTTCTGCGCTACTCCACATCTGGACCATACTAAGTGGTATGCTGTGATCCTCTGATTTCGCCAACCTGGACCACACTTTCTGATCTTCTGATCTCGGCCAACCTGGTCTAGCAAACTGATCTTCTGTGATCCTCTGATCTCGGCCAATGCTGGACCACACATTCTGACCTTCTGATTCCGGCCAACACTGGGCCATGGTCTGATCTTCTGATCTTGGCCAACATTGGGCCAAATACTTAAATCTGAACCATTGATATGAATATCTTCCTTCTGATCTGGACCAATTCTGGACTTGGTCTGGATTGAACTGAAATTAACTCTGGAGAAATAATATTTCAGTCTGGACATTTTACATTCTATTTTGGATCAGGTCTGGATCAATTCTAGACATCATTTCTTCTTGTCTGGACTTAGTTTCATACCCTGAACCATGCTATCTTCTGGTCTGGGTCAAATCTGGATTGAATCTCTTGTTCTGGAGCCATTAATTTATCCTCTGATTAAGTCTGGATCAAGTCTGGGCTGTTTTATCATTTCACTGTCAGGCCATCTTCTGGTCAGAATAACTTCTGGTCTAAGTCTGACTAATGATTCTTTCTGGTCTGGATCAAGTCTCCTTCTAACTTTGCTTCATTCTGATCTGGGCCAGCAAAGATATTCTCTGGTGGTGTTTTGACATCCTGGTGTATCCTCTGGTAATTCCAGGATGCATTCTGGATGCATTTTCTGGTGTCTTCATCTTCTGCCTCTAGAACCTTCATTTTCTGGTGGCATTTAATGTAATAATTCAAGGTTCAAAATAAGATTACATGGAGTGCTCTTGTAAACATCAAAATCCTAAATACTTAGGACCAACTTGGTTCCAACATTTATAATCAAGGATAATTAGGTGGGAGCTAAGGTGATTAGTTAATATTAATTAGGTTTAAAGTAAAACTTAGTTAACGCACCACTTGGTGTCACATTTGTATTTTATGAGTTTGTTAATGTTTAGTAATTTCCAGACTCAGGTATACTGCTAAGTGTTGTAGCATGTGATGCCTTGTGTTGAGAAAGGACAAATTAATTCAAAGGCAAGTCATTAAATAAAAAAAGCTAAGAGAGAGCAATAATCAGTTGTCACAAAAAGAAAAAGTTTGGATCATCTAAATTAAAACATCCCTTAATCTTTTTTATTTCTCTTAATTTTACCTTTTTTTTATGGAAAATTGATATCATAAAGATTGTGCATGTAAAATTTTACACAAATCTAAAATAATTTGATATGTTATTGAGATATATTAAAATTAGTATCTTATCCACTTTGATTGAGCATTGTTAATTTTCATGAGTTTCAATAACATATGAAATGATTTTATATTTATGTAATATTTTACATGCATGATCTATACGATATAAATTTTTTATCCAACAAAAAAATATTGAAAAAAAAAATTAAAACTAAAAGAAATAAAAAAATATTGATAGAGATTTATATTGAGAGGATTCAAACTCATATAGGATTGGTACGTGTTAAGAGTCTCACATTGAATTATATAAGACATGACAAAATATTTATAAATTGTGGATAGTCTTCACTCTACAAATTAGTTTTTGGTGGTTGTGTAGGGTCCAACCTAAATTCTAAGAGTCCTCGACATTGTCAGCTACAATCATATAGAGTCTTTCTTACAGAAATACTAAATTTTATATTTTAATTAAATATATATGGGCTGACATGTCAGATCTAATATGCTTTTTAGAGATTTTGAGTCCGACTAACTTAAACAATAAACTTTTAAAAAAATTGAGTCTACCCTTGTTTTTTAAATGGACTTAATTGAACAAACTTTTAATAGTCCGAATCATATACTTATGTTGGACGATTTGACCTATTCCTACCATAACTGTAACACATGATCAACTAAATCAGCAGAGTAGCGGCTCACTACATAAAACTTTAGTCTTGTATTTCCTTTGTTGAATAATTGGTTTCTCATTGTAATGGCTTTGAATTTAGATATTATTTCATTGGTGTTTTAGTGCTCACTATGAGCTAGTTTACCATTTGTTATTATGATGTTTTACTTGTAATGAACATTTTGGATTAAATATGGGGCAAAACACCAATTTAGTTCATGAAGGACGCTGTAACTTTGGTCTCTAACTCACTGAAAAATTCAAATTAGTTTTCGAATCATCAAAATGTCTGTGAGTTTAGTTCTTGATGTTATAACAGACATATACTTTTTTTATAGTAAAGTGTATCTTTCAAATAGTTTTATGATAATAAGTTACATCTTTCAGTGACTATTTTGATGAGTCAATAACTAATGTGAGTTTTTTTTTTCTTGAGTCAGGGACCAATATCATATACTTTCAAAGACTAAAACATGGTTTACCCGTTACATATGCTATGATGTTATTTAGTAAGTTTGATTCTTATACATTAATTAAAAAACAAAATTAACTAAAAAAATGGCGGGGCGACTGGGTTTCAAGAGAAAGGGAAAATAGATGCAAGATGAATGTCTTGATTGAGTGAGTATGTTGCAATAACCAACTTTTGTTTGGGGCATTGTACACATTTGGGTGATGGTTAACATGCTCTCAAAGTTGTATGAAAAATAATTTCTTTCATAGTTATAATTTTTTTATCAAAATTAATATTTAGATATAATTTTTAACCTTAAAATGAAAATTTAGAGTGAATGAATGGTATTACAATATAGGCTAAATAGTATCTATGGTCCCTTAACTTAATTTCAGGTAACGTTTTAGTCCTTTATCTTTTTTTTTCCCGATTTAGTCCTTTATTTTAATTTTAAGTGACAATTTAATTCTTTATGTTTTAAAATGTTAACAATATTATCTTTTTTTTTACAAAAATTCATCAAAATTTTCAACCAAAATCCATAAAATTAATTACATTCTTTAATATAATACAAATTTTATCAAATTCGTAACTCAAATATTCAATTAAATTCATATTTTTATTCTTTATTAGATGGAATTTTAAAAATCAAATAAAAAATGAAAATATGAGTTTATTTGAATATTTGAGTTACGAATTTGATAAAATTTGTATTATATTAAAGAATGTAATTAATTTTATGGGTTTTGGTTGAAAATTTTGATAAAATTTTTTAAATTTTTGTAAAAAAAAAGGATAATATTGTTAACATTTTAAAACATAAAGGATTAAATTGTCACTTAAAATTAAAATAAAGGACCAAATCGGGAAAAAAAAAAGATAAAGGACTAAAATGTTACTTGAAATTAAGTTAAGGGACCATCGATGCTATTTAACCTACAATATAAGGTAGAGAAACTTTAATATTTATTAAACACTTATAAATTTTTTTTACATAATATTTATTAAACACTTATAAATTATTTTTACATTTGTCTCATTCCAATGACAATAGTTAATATCGAATTCACAACTTGCGAATCTATTATTTGTCACTTTACTACGGGACCAAATCATTGGAGTTTAGTTTGCGTTCTTCACTATTGGTACATTTACATTTTTATGTTTTGTTTCTCTTTTTACAATTAATATTTGTTTTTTTTTTTACTAAACCGTTCACATGACTTATAGATGTTTTTTTTTCCATAGATTTCCTCCAATAAAGTGTCTCTGACACTAAATATTAATAACTTTTCTACGGAGATTCGAATATGAATTTGACATATTGTTGGAGTCTAGCTCCTTCCGCTAAATTTAATTCCATTGATTAAATATTCTTTTTTACTTGTGACTTATAGGTATTGCGAATAATTGATTTTTAACTTTTCCCAAAAAATAGCACATTAATAATTTTGTAAATATAAGTAATGTATAATTTCATAAAAATAATTAATCGGTAGTATAAAAAATTAAAATTAACAATTGATATTATATTTTTATTTTACAAATAGAAATGTTGATAGTTTTAAAAAATGTCTACGTTTAAAAATTGGAGTTCAATAAAAAAATAAGAACTATATTAACTAAGTTGAATTATGCAGTTTGATTTTCGATTAGCGGTTTTCTAAAATTTATTTATTTTAATTAAGTTGAACGATAGAGTTGGATTGTTTGTTCGTGATTTTCTAATACTTATTTAAATTAAATAAGATGAATTATATGTTTGATCTACAATTGATTCCTAAGATTTATTTATACTAATTGAGTTTAACTATATGACTCGATATTCAAATTTTGAATTTATATCTTATAGTTAATCTAATTATGTTGAGTTAAACCATTGAATTATCAAAATTTGAATTTCTAAATCGTAGTTACTTTAATTAGATTCAATTGAATCATTGAATTATTGAAATTTTAAATTTATAAGTCATAATTAACCTAATTAAGTTCAATTGAACTCTTGTATTTATCGAAATTCCAAATTTAGAATTCATAATTAGTCTAGTTAAGTTTGATTGAAATAATAATTTATAAGTCTTAATCAATAGTTAAGATTAAAAAATTGGATCATCAAACTTATAATCTCTAAGTCATATTTATTCTAATTAGTTAAAAATAAACTATTAAAGCATCAAAATTATAATTTCTAAGTCGTAGTTAGTCTAACAAAGTTAGATTGAATTGTTGGATTATCGAAATTATAATTTTAAAGTCATAGTTAATTTATATTGATTTGATCGAAACGTTGGATCATCGAAGTTTGACTTCTAAGTCATAATTAATCAAACTATGTTAGATTAAACCATTGAATAATCGAAATAATAATTTCTAAGTATAGTTAATCTAATTAAGTTATATTGAAATATTGGATCGTTGAAAAAGAATTTCTAAGCCATAGTTTAATTATTTTTTCCTATATTATCATTCAACTATTACTACCTATTCAACTTTCAAAGCATTAATTTTGTAATATTTTACATTAATGATAGTAAAAAACACACAAATAATTAAGATTATTAGTTTGATAAAATGATTTTTCTCTTGCTTTTAATTATTATTGTATTTTTTTTAATACGTGTAAAAAATCTTAACAACACTCATGCTCACTGTGAGATAGTATTTCTTTTGATTAATTTTTCATGGAATAGCTTCAACTATAAAATCAGCATCAATGATAATAAATCATCTTGAAAATCTGAATGACAATTAAAAAAAATTGTTTTTGCAAGAGAAGATTAAAACGTTAAAAAAAAGTACATTAAAATTAAAATATCCAGTAGACTAAAAATGTATATTTTTATTTTATTGGAATATTTATGTATTATTAAAATTTAGGTATATTTATGTAATATCTATAAAATTGGAAAACCTAGAATAATAGAGAGTTTTAAAATTTTCCTTGGTGGTTACCAATAACTTTTGGATCAACCTAACTTGCACCACAAATTTGATGTAATAGGATGTGTAGTAGTTGAAAAACTTGGAAAGAAAATAGCTTTAAGATTAAGTGTAGCATCGACAGTGAGAAGGAAATTCAAAGTTGAAGTGAAATTACACGAAAAAGCATATTTGATGAGTTGGCAAATTATTAACGAAAGATAGATAATTAATGAGAATATAGTGATAGTAGATTTGATGAGTTATATGTTACTTTTACAGTGTATAAGGGAATTATAAAAATTGATTATCTATGATATTAGTGACGTTGAATAAAATTAGTGATTAAAATTATAAGATAAAAGTTATTTAGATGAGAAATAATAATTATTTAAAAGAGAGATAAATACAAAACCACTAAAGATAAGAGATTCAGAGGTAAAAAATTCAAATCCGTGAATTATGTATTTTTACTATATATGGATGAGTTTGTTTTAAGTATTAAATTAATAAGTTTTAGATTGAATCAAATGAGACATAATTGAACTTCTTGATCCAATATTCTTAACCACTGATCACGTGAAGAGAGAGAAATACGGAAAAAATTGGTGTGAAGTACGGAAAAAATAAATATGCTAGAATTATAGTAGATTTAAATCATGCTTGATACAAGAGAATGAGAAAAAATAGAAGTAAAAGAATTAAGATGTTCTCTTCCCTCCTTTGTTTGGTTAGATAAAAAGAAAGAAAATTGAAATATACTTTGCAATATCATTTTCTATTTTTATGTTTTAAAATTTGTGTTAATTTTACTTATTAATAAGTGATAAGAAATTTTATGAAGCAAACAATTGTCTACATCTCTAAAATCAATAATAAAATATAAAAAAAATGTTTTTATTATTTTTGAAAATGCATTTTGTTGTTTCGAGTTTTGAAAAAACAGTTAAAAAAACAATTTATGTAACCAAAAATATTACTAAATTGAGTCGCGGACTAGGCCACTCTCTTTAAGACGTTTCGCGGTACTGCCCAAGTTGTGCAAGGTAGACTATCAACCACGCCATCCCCAGGATAAAATAGTCCAGTTACTCTGTATCGGAGTGAAGGATAAAATAGTCCAGTTACTCTGTATCGGAGTTTCACTGCACTGTGAAAAACCGTTCTAGAATTACACCCTCAATATGGCAATGTAGTGACTGCCACTCGTAATATGGTACTAAGACCACTCAAAAGAAAGAAAAAAGAGAAGTAAGAATAGGGAGGGAGAAGAAGAGAAAAACCTCATAAGGATGGAGAACTTTTGGTGTGTTTTTCAACTAAGCAAAACCCTCTATTTATAGAGGAGATTTGCTACTGGATCTGAGGGATTTCGGGATCCATCGGACCAAACTCACACTAAAAACGAGCCTCATTATTCTAGGTTAGGTTGACTCCGAAATTTTCAGGGTTTTGACCAAGTACGCGACCACAAAACAAACGGGAAACTAGGTAGGGTTTTGACCAAAAACCAAACCGCGAGAAATACAGGGAATGACTACTGGATCAGAAATAATGTGTTGACTCAGTGGAGGGCCATTTAAGTAAAAATGCAAGTATTTCTTTTTAGAAAATAAATAATTAATTTTTTAATTTTCTTTGTACTAAAAAAATAATTCACCACCCAAGCCCAAGCTCAAGCCCGGCCCAGCCGACTTGACTTGGGTTGTCAGATTGGCTGGAGAAGACTTGACTTGAGAAGTCAAGGTGCTGCATTCCTCAAAAGTCTAGGATTGTTAGACTGTTTGAGAAGACTGACTTGGAGGGTTAGTGGAATTGTTGTAATTCAAGGTTTGAATTAGTGAAATCTTTTAAGGTGAAGGGACTGGACGTAGCCTCGTTAACGGTGAACCAGTATAAAATTCTGTGTTTTTATTTTTACTTTATATCCGCTGCTAACTCTGTTTTATTCATACATCAAGTTTTGTTTTAAAACTGCAAAAACAGAAAAAGTATTCAAGTTAGTCAAACACAATTCAACCCCCCTTCTCGTGTTTGCACCTTCATGTAGGACTTCTAATTTTTCAATTCACATACTAGCTCCATGTTATTCATTTCCAACAATCCTCCGCTTGAATTTAAAAAGTAGGTTCTGAAATAGCGTCAAACACTTTCATAAGATCGTGCATAAACAAAGGTGTCTATGACTTGAACCTTTGCATAGCAAGTAAGATTTTGATTTAACAAGAGTGACTCATAGTCTTGAACTCTATCTTGGACATCAAACCCACACACAACCTTTTCATTAGGTGTATTCTAAAAAGCCCATGCATTTATGGCCCTGCACGTCTATCCCAATATAGTGAACGCTCTTGGAATTTTTGCCCCGAAATTCCATAGGAAACGACCCCATTTCCTCATTCACATAGGTGAGTCTATCAAGAGTACTCCTGTAGCTAGGTACTCCCTCCACATAGAGTATAGATCTCATTAAGAGTTTCTATTATCTCAGCCTACCATCGCTTCAAGAATCATGCTTCTGTTAAATATAATAACATGTTCATTTCCTATCACTATGACTTGTTATTACCCATTGAACCTAATTCTTAGGATCTCCAGTCTTTTAGGTCGGGTTACCATCATAAGTGACTCATCGATCTATAGGCAATAGTCCCATCCTTTTTGATTTATTTATGACTTTCTTTCTAGCCAATCCTTTCGTCAAAGGATCTGCTAAATTTTCATCAGTGCGTACATGATCCACTATTACACCTCCTTTAGTAAGCAATTCTCTAACTGTGTTGTGCTTACGACGTATTTGTCGTCTCTTACTGTTGTAATAACGATTCTTAATTTTTGCGATAGCCGCAGTACTATCGCAGTGGATCAACACAATTGACATAGGTTTTTCCCATAAAAGGATCTCAGCTAGAAAGCATCTTAACCAGCTTGCTTCTTCACTAGCAGTAGCTAGTGCTATCATTTCAGACTCCATAGGGGATTGAGCCAGTATCGTCTTTTTCTTCGATTTCCATGATACAGCACCACCGGCTATATTAAAAATATAGCCACTGGTTGCTTTGGAATCATCTAATAAGGTGTTCCAATCAGCATCACTGTATCCTTCAAGTACAACAGGAAATCTTTGATAATGTAATCCCAGATTCATGGTACTTTTTAGGTATCTCATGACTCTTTCGATAGCGTGTCAATGCTCCATACTAGGTCTACTTGTAAACCTGCACAATAGTCCCACGACGTAGGCAATGTCGAGTCTAGTACAATCAGTGGCATACCTGAGGCTGCCAATGATGCTTGCATATTTTGTTTGTCTAACACCTTCACCAGTGTTCTTAAAAAGTTTCATACTTGGATCATATGGTGTGCAAGCAGGTTTACAGTCAAAGTATTTATATTTCTTTAGGATCTTTTCAACATAATGAGACTGATCCAAAGAAATTCCCTTTTCTGACCTAGTAATCTTGATTCCTAATATTACATCCGCTTCTTCGAGGTCTTTCATATCAAAGTTGTTACTCAACAATGTTTTCACAGTATTTACAGCATAAATGTTTGAACCAAATATGAGTAAGTCGTCTACATATAGACATATGATAGTGCAAATTCCATTTTCAAATTTGTAATAAATACATTTGTCACTTTAATTCACCTTAAACTCATTCGATGTAATCAAATTGTCAAATTTTTCATGCCATTGCTTAGGAGCTTGTTTAAGACCATACAGAGATTTATCTAACTTACATTACAGTCCTTGTTTTCTTGTCCATGAATTACAAAACCTTCAGGTTGTTCCATATAGATTTCTTCTTCCAGATCACCATTTGAAAAAGTTGTTTTAACATCCATTTGGTGTATCACCAAGTTATGAATTGATGTTAGAGAAATGAGTACCATAATGGATGTTATTCTAGTGACTGAAGAAAAAGTGTCAAAGAAATCTATATTTTCTCTTTGCCTAAAACCTTTGGCTACAAGGCATGCCTTGTATTTATCAATAGTTCCATCGGGTTTTAGTTTCTTTTTCAAAATCCATTTACAACCTATTGGCTTGCAACCAGGAGGCAAGTCTACTATATGCCAGATCTTGTTAGATTCTAGAGAATCCATTTCATCATTCATAGCTTCTTGCCAAAGATATGCATCCAATGATGACAACGCTTCTTTGAGATTTGCAGGATCCTCTTCTAAATTATAGGCCATATATTCTAGTCCATAATCTTTAGCAACTCTGATTCTCCTACTCCTTCGAGTTTCCAATTCTCCTTGTTTGTTGCTTTCAGTGCTTCTTGTCACGAGAGTATGACTTGGTTCGCTGCCCCCACTATTCTCGATTTGAAAGGGAATTTATTTTCATAGAAGTCAACATCATTCGACTCTATGATCACTTTCGCATTTAGGTCATAAAACCTATATGCTTTACTATTTACTGCATACCCAATGAATACACAGTCATAGGCTTTACTGGCGAGTTTAATTCGCTTAGGATCGGGGATTCTGACATAAGGCAGACAACCCCATGTTCGAAGATAAGACAAGTTTGGCTGTCTTTTCTTTATTATCTCATAAGGAGATGTTTTGCTTTTAGATTTTGGAATTCTATTCAAAACATAGCAAACAGTCAAAATAATTTCCCCCCACCAATGAGATGCAACACCAGAGTTAAGCATCATAGCAACAACTAATTCAGTCAGAGTCCTATTCTTTCTTTCAGCTTTACCATTCATTTCAGGTGAATAAGGAGCTGTGGTTTCATGTATAATTCCTTGAGTTTTATAAAACTCATTAAATAACCTAGAATCATATTATGTTCCTCTATCACTACGAAACCTCTTAATCTTTTTACTTAGAAAGATCTTAAATATGTCAAGTGCGTCACTTTTATTATTCATCAGATATACAAAAGTATAGTTAGAGCAATCGTCTATAAAAGAAATAAAATAACGTTTTCCATTTCGTGTTAGTTGTTGAGGAAAAAACCCTTTTGATATATGTTTTAATGACTACAAACCTTTTTAATTAAATGATTGAGTTTTATGAATGGTGATCTACTAATTATTGCACTTGAGTTTTGTTTAAGGAAAAAGCTATGAATCAAACTATTCCAACAAGACAGATCAGTCTCTAGAAATGTCCAGAATGATCATATCAATCCCATAATGTCCAGAATGATCTGCTGCCTAAAATGATCTTCTGTCCAAAATGATTATCATTCTCCAGCATGTTAACATCAATCTCCAACATGCTTAACATCATTCTCCAGCAGCGTATCATCATTCTCCTGATTGATAAATAATCTCCAGCAGCAAACATCTTTCTCCAGCATGATTAACAATTATATCCAGAATGATCAAACATCATCCTCTAGTATGATAACATCAGTCCTGAATGATACAATCATTCTCCAGCATACTGAACATCATTCTCCAGCCTTGTTACATCCTTCTCCAACTTGACTGCCAAGAACGTTGAACGATCTTGAAGTATATCATCAATTACAGGATATCATCAGAGGGAAGAAACAATGACATCATCAAAGGATATTATTCATGGCCCAGATAAGAATGAAACATGCTCCAGAAGGAGACTTGGTCCATACCAGAAGGTAATCTTGTCTAGAAGGAGACTTGGTCAGACTAGAAGGAAACAAAGTTCAGAAGATAACTCAGTCCAGAATAGAAGACATGTTCTAGATTTGGTCCAGAACTGAAGACTTGGTCCAGACCAGAAGATAGCATGGTCTAGAACATATCACATGATTCAGATCAGAAGATCACAGGTCCAGATCAGAATATCACATAGTCCAGATCAGAAGGTTACACTGTCCAGATCAGGAAGAAAAATGGTACACATCAGATCACATGGTCCAGACTTGAACAGATCAGCAGATCATATGGTCCATATTCAAATTATGATCAAGTCAAGACTTAATAAAAATTTGAAGAAGACTTGATTGAATTTAGATAGAAATCTGATCAAAGTATTAAGGAGATTTGATTCAAAAATCACGGAAGAATTGAAGGAAATTCGAATCAAAATCAGTTAAGAGAAGCAAGATCAAATCTGAAGATCCAAGAACGTTATGGACAACATTCTAATGTCACCAGAGGATGACGTCATCAGAGGATGTCACCAGAGGATAATCTCCAAAAGTCGTCACCAGAGGATACCTCCAGATGACGTCACCAGAGGATACCTCCAGAAGTCGTCACTAGAGGATACCTCTAGATGACGTCACTAGAGGATACCAGAAGATACATCTAGAGGATACTGTTGGAACCAAGTTGGTTCTAAGTACTTAGGATTTTGATGTTTACAAAAGCACTCCATGGAATCTTATTTTCTACTTTGAATTATTATATTAAATGCCCCTAGAAGATGAAGTCACAAGAGGCAGAAGATGAATTACCAGAGGATAAAATCAGACCAGAGGATACACCTCCAGAAGACACCAGATAATGCATCCAAAGTGTACCAGAGGATGCATCCTGAAAGCACCAGAGGATACACCAGGATGTCAAAACATCATCAGAGGATATCTTTCCTGACCCAGATCAAAAGGAAGCAGAGTCCAGAAGGAGACCTAGACCAGACCAGAAGGAAGCCTGCCAGAGGGAGACTTGTTCCAGACCAGAAGGATTCATAAGTCAGACTTGGTCCATAATTTATTCTGACCAGAAGATAGCTTGGCAATGAAATGATAATCAGTCCAGATTTGATCCAGACTTAATCAGAGCTTCAGATAATTGGTCCAGAACAAGTGACTTGGTCCTGATTTGGCCATAACCAGAAGATAGCATGGGTCAGAGTATGAAACTAAGTCCAGACCAGAAGAAATGATGTCCAGATTTAATCCATACTTGATCCAAATCAGAAGGTAACTGTCCAGATTAAAATGTCATATGTCCAGACTTAATTTCAGTTCAATCCAGACCCAGTTCAGAATTGGTCTAGATCAGAGGGAAGATGTTCAGATCAATGGTCCAAATTTAAGCATCATGGACCAGTGTTGGCCGAGATCAGAAGATCAGGAAGATTGGTCCAGTGTTGGCCGATATCAGAGGATCACAACAGATTAGTTAGTATGGTCCAGATGTGGACGAGAGCAGAAGATCAAAAGGTCCATATATTATCATGATGATAATCAGTGGAGACTTGATTAAATTTGATCAAAGTATTAAAAGGATTTGATAGAAAAATAAATTGAAGTCGTATGGGAGTTCAGAAGCTATTAGCGGGAAGAAAGATTTGTTTCAGAATTAATCAGGAACAGGATTGGCCAAAGTTATTTTTGAAAGCAAATTTGGAGCTAAAAAGATATGTTTTTTATTTAAGTGAAACCCAATTGGACAAGGTATTTATGCAAGAGTATCCAGCAAGATACAGCTCGAATTTAAGCTTGGAAGAGACCCTAATTCACATCTATAAAAGGAGGCTCAAGACTGAAGACTCAGCATCAAAAATCAATAAGAATCATACATTTCCAAAAGCAAATACTCAAGTTTTCAGTGAGGTTAATTGTGAGTTCCAGCTTTCCAGAAGCAAGCACTCGTGTTTTTCTTTCCCTTGTGTTAGATCTAAGATGATTTTGGAGGCAACATCAACAGACCACCACTGTTTGATGGAGACAGGTTTGAGTATTGGAAGGACATAATGAGAAGTTTTTTCATATCTCAATATCCTGAATTATGGAAGATGGTAGTCAAAGGGTACACTGCACCCACTGTTCCAAGAGATCCAACTAAAGAACTGGACATGGAAGATATGAAACCAGACCAAAGCAAATTATACAAACTGCACCACAAGTCTAGAACCATCATGATCAATGCCATCACATTCAAGGAATTTGACAGATGCACGGATAAAGAAACAGCAAAGAGCATATTAAACAGTCTGGTTCTGACCTATGAAGGAAGGAAGCAAGTTCAAGAAGCAAGGGCTAACATATTGGTCAAACAATATGAGATGTTCAAGATGGAAGATGATAAAGACATTGATGGAATGTTCTATAGATTCCAAACTCTGATATCTGGACTGAAGGTCTTGAAAAAAAGCTACACAACAGCAGATCATGTCAAGAAGATTCTAAGAAGCTTACCAACCAAGTGGAGACCAATGGTTACTGTAGTTCAGCAAGCCAGAGATCTGAATAACTTAAGACTTGAAAATCTGATTAGCTCAATCAAGTGTCATGAAATAGAACTGGAAGCAGATGAACCAAAGAAGAAGAATTTGGCCCTGAAGTCAAAACAGAAGAAAGCTGCAAAGGCAGCACTAGGATTAGAGGATAGCGACAGTGACTATGATGATATGGCTTACTTAACCAAACAGATGGTTAAGATCTGGGAAAACAAGAAAAGGAGAGACTCCAAGAAGTAACATAACAGCAAAGGAAAGGAAGAATCTGAAAAGAAGAGCATCATTTGTTACGGATGCAATGAACCTGGACATATCAAGTCAGAATGCCCAAATCTGGAAAAAGGCAAACAACACAAGAAGAGTTCCAGATTCAGGAAAGAAGGGTCTGATGGCTGCTTAGGATGTATCAGAATCAGAAGAATAATCTTCTGATAAAGAAGAGGCAGAAACAACAATGATGGCACACATCAGGTCTGCCTCTGGACTTTATAAAGGCACAGTTTCAGGAAGGAAAATAGGAAGAAGGAAGAATGATCAAAGCAGTCGTTCAGGCAAGTCTGGAAGCAAATCAGAAGAAGCAGTTATGGCTCTGATGGCTCATACCAACTCAAGTTATGGATACAGCTCAAGCTCTGGAACTAATTCAGAAGATGAAGACAATGAGGTATTTTCTGATCTCACTAAATCTGAATTAATTGATGCTGTTAAAGACTTTTTAAATGCAAACAATAAGATGTCTTTAAAACTGAAAACTCTTAGGGAAGATAAGAAAAAAATGACCCACGAAGTCTAAGTTTTAAAGAATCAAAATTTTGAGTATGCAACTTAAAACAAGGATTTTAAAACTGAAGTTGCAAGACTCAAATCTGAAAACCAAACTCTCAAAAGTGATAATTGAAGGTGAAAACATGAGAAGCGGGGTTGAATTGTGTTTGTCAAAATTAATTACTTTTGTTGTTTTGTTAAATGTTGATTTTAATTATTCGATAAATAACTAATCAGATTCAGCAGCGGATAATAATAACATAATAACACAGCAATTTATACTGGTTCACCGTTAACTAGGCTACGTCCAGTCCCTTCCTCTAGAAGACGTTTTCACTAATTCAAACTCCTTTGAATTACAACACCACCGACCCTTCAATTCAGTCTTCCCAAACAGCCTGACAACCCCAGACTTTTGAGGAACAACAACACCTTGACTAAACCAGCCAAGTCTTCTCAAACAGCCTGACAACCCCAGACATTTGAGGAACGATAACAACACCTTGACTCTACAAGTCAAGTCTTCTCCTACCAATCTGACAACCCCAGATTGAAGAAGGAATCTACACCACTATCGGGTTATATAATAAAGATTTGGAACTTTGCAACGTTGCTTCTGGAAAGCTGTTTGCTGCACTGATTCTTGCACTCTTTTGTTGCTTCTGGAAAGCTGATTAATGCATTTATTCTTGCACTCTTTTGTTGCTTCTGGAAAGCTGATTATTGCACTGAATTTCTCTCTCGAAAACACTTAGAAAATATTGCTCTTGCACATTTGTGTTTCTCTCTTTTGAACTCTCAGATAACATTGAATTGAAGCTAGAGTTCTTGTGTTTTTCGATACTTTATTCTCTATAATTAAGCCTATATTTATAGTTGAAATTAGGACTTCACTGATGCTTTACTTCTGGAGTGTATATCGATTAATCTGTTTTGAGAATATTCTGGAGTAGTTTGCTCAGATTCTGTTTTGAGTCTTTTGCTATCTGATGCTTTACTTCTAGAGTGTATTTCAATTAATCTGTTTTGAGCATTTTTCTCAGATTCTGTTTTGAGCATATTTTTAGCTAGATTCTGTTTCTCCAGTCTTTTGCTCCAATTCTGTTTTGAGCATTTTTCTCATATTCTGTTTTGAGCATATTTTTAGCTAGATTCTGTTTCTCGAGTCTTTTGCTCCAATTCTGTTTTAAGCATTTTTCTCAGATTCTGTTTTGAGCATTTTTCTCAAATTCTGTTTTGAGCATATTTCTCAGATTCTATTTTGAGCATTTTTCTCAGATTCTGTTTTGAGCATTTTTCTCAGATTCTGTTTTGAGCATTTTTCTCAGATTCTGTTCCTTTTATGATATCCTCTAGAGATATCCTCTGGTGACGTCATCTTCTGATTTCTGCTTCTGGTGATGTCATCCTCTGATCTATTCTTCTGGTGACATTTTTCATTCTTCTTATAAGTCAAATTTGTTATTTTCATAAAATACATTTGTTAACATCAAAACTTTAATTGCAAAAACCAACTTAGTTCCAACAATCTCCCCATTTTTGATCATGACAAACAATGTATTTTTGATAATACTTTTTCTTTCTTTGACTTTAACTCCCCCTAAGACTAAGCTTCATTTTATATTTTCTCCCCCTAAGTCTAATGCCCTATCATATCAAGTGCATCATACATCATCTTGTCCTCCTTTCAAATACATCATCTTTTCCCTCAGATATTTTATCAAATATTACATCTTATCCCCCTTTGTCATCAGACAAAAAGGATTGAATGAAGAAAAGAGATCCTCTGTTTTTTTTTTTTTTTGAATCTTTATTTTTTAATTATAAAAGTACACGAAAAATAAAATAACATACAAAAAATTAAACTAAGCTATTAGGTTAGGGATGAAGATAAGATTAAGGTTTTTTTTTATGAATTGAAACCTATCTTCAGGTAGTGGTTTAGTGAATATGTCAGCCCATTGATGATCAGTGTCTACAAATTGAATGTTAGGTACCCCTTTTTGAATATAATCTCTGATGAAGTGGTGTTTGATCTCTATGTGTTTGGCTCTAGAATGTAGGATATGGTTTTTGGTTAGGCAAATTACAGATGTGTTATCACAATAGATGGGTATGTTGGATTTTAATATTTTGTAGTCTTCAAGTTGATGCTTCATCCAGAGTAGTTGAGGAGCTGCAACTAGCTGCTGAAATGTATTCAGCTCCTGTTGTTGACATGGCAATGGTGCTTTGTCTCTTGCTTGTCCAGGATATTAAATTTTCTCCTAAGAATGTGCAGTTTTCACTTGTACTCTTTCTTTCGAGTTTATCTTCAGTATAATCAGAGTCACAGTATCCACTTAGTTTGTATGTAGGAGTTTTCTTGTAGAACAAGATGAGGTTGGTAGTGACTTTCAGGTATCTAAGGATTCTCTTAACGACAATTAAATGGGATTTCCTAGGGTCAGACTGAAATCTAGCACATACGCATACACTAAATATGATATCAGGTCTCGAAGCGGTGAGATAGAGTAGAGATCCTATCATTCCTCTGTAGGATTTTTGATCAACTTTTTTGTCTTAAGTCATCCTTTTCAAGTGAGCAGGTAGGTTGCATTGGAGTAGCCATAGGTTTGCAATCACTCATCTTAAACTTCTTGAGAAGCTCTTTTGTATATTTTGATTGATGAATGTATATACCTTTTTGACTTTGCTGAATTTGTATTCGTAGGAAGAACTTAAGTTCTCCCATCACACTCATTTGAAATTCGTGCTGCATTAATTCAAAAACTTCTGGCCTCTGGAGCAAAAGTCTCAATGTAGTCAATATCTCCTTGCTGACTGTAACTTTGTGCCACAAGTCTTGCCTTGTTTCTGACAACTTCAACTTTTTCATTTAGCTTATTCCTAAAGACCCACTCGGTTCCAACAATGTTCTTTTCTGGTCTTGGAACTAGATCCCAAACATCATTCCTCTTAAATTCATTTAACTTTTCTTGCATTGCAATAATCCATCCATCATCTGCCAATGCTTCACTAACAGAGGTAGGCTCAATCGATGAGAGTAAGCCAAACAGACTGATGTCTTTTAGTGATGATCTGGTTTTTAAAGAACTTCCACTTCCAATGATCAGATTTTCAAGATGAGATGATTGATATTTCCATCCAGATTTCTCTTCTGATTTCTCATGACTGGTTCTGATTTCTCATGACTGGTTCTGATTTGATCAGATTCATCCTTTGAAAATGTGTCACATGCTTCTGACTTGCTTGTATCCTCCACTTCTCCATGTTCTGCTAGTTTATCTGCTTCTACTTATTGGAACCAAGTTGGTTCTAAGTACTTAGGATTTTGATGTTTACAAAAGCACTCCATGTAATCTTATTTTGAACCTTGAATTATTACATTAAATGCCATCAGAAAATGAAGTTTCCAGAGGCAGAAGATGAATACACCAGAAAATGCATCCAGAAGGTACCAGAGGATGCATCCTGGAATTACGAGAGGATATCTTTGCTGGCCCAGATCAGAAGGAAGAAAAGTTAGAAGGAGACCTGGATCAGACCAGAAGGAAGCCTGCCAGAGGGAGACTTGTTCCAGACCAAAAGGAATCATTAGTCAGACTTAGACCAAAAGTTCTTCTGACCAGAAGATGGCCTGGCAATGAAATGATGAAACAGCCCAGACTTAATCAGAGGATAAATTAATGGGTCCAGAACAAGAGATTCAATCCTGATTTGACCCAGACCAGAAGATAGCATGGTTCAGGGTATGAAACTAAGTCCAGACCAGAAGAAATGATGTCCATAATTGATCTTGACCTGATCCAAAATCAAAGGTAAAAATCGAGATTTAAATATCCTTTGTCCAGAGTTAATTTCAGTTCAATTCAGATCAAGTCCAGAATTGGTCCAGATCAGAGGGAAGATATTCAGATCAATGGTTTAGATTTAAGTATTTGGCCCAGTGTTGGCTGAGATTAGAAGATCAGACCATGGCCTAGTGTTGGCCGAAATCAGAAGGTCAGAATGTGTGGTCCTGCATTGGCCGAGATCAGAGGATCACAACAGATCAGTTTTGCTAGACCAGGTTGGCCGATATCAGAAGATCAAAAAGTGTGGTCCAAGGTTGGCCGAAATCAGAGGATCACAGCAGATCACTTAGTATGGTCCAGATGTGGACTAGCGCAGAAGATCAAACGGTCCAGATTTAATCATGAGGATTAACGATGGAGATTTAATTTAATTTTGATCAAAGTATTAAAAGGATTTGTTACAAAAATAAAGTGAAGTCGTATGGGAGTTTAGAAGCTGTTGGCGGGAAGAAACTAAAGACATGATTGGCCAGTTATTTTTTAAAGCAAATCTGAAGCTTAAAAAGATATGTTTTTTATTTAAGTGAAGCCCGATTGGTCAAGATATTTTTGCAAGAGAATCCAGCAAGATACTTCTCGAAATTAAGCTTGGAAGAAACCTTAATTCGCATCTATAAAAGGAGGCTCAAGGCAGAATACTTAGCATCGAAAATCACAAAAGAGTCATACACTTCCAAAAGCAAACACTCAAGTTTTCAGTGAGGTTTATTGTGAGTTCCAGCTTTCCAGAAGCAAGCACTCGTGTTATTTTCTGTCCCTTGTGTTAGATCTAAGTTGTTGAAGTAGAGTCTACAATCTGAGGGAGTCAGAAGGGGTAGCAGATTACTTGGCAATTAGATTCAAGGCGTTGTAATTCCTTCTACAATCTGGGGTTGTCAGATTGGTAGGAGAATACTTGACTTAGGAAGTCAAGGTGTTGTATTCCTCAAGAGTCTAGGATTGTTAGACTGTTTGAAAAGACTGAATTGGAGGGTCAGCGAATCTGTTGTAATTCAAGGTTTGAATTAGTGAAATCCTTCAAGGTGAATGGATTGGACGTAGCCTCGTTAACGGTGAACCAGTATAAAATTTTGTGTTTTTATTTTTACTTTGTATCCGCTGCTAACTCTGTTTTATTCATACATCAAGTTTTGTTTTAAAACTGCAAAAACAGAAAATGTATGCAAGTTAGTCAAACACAATTCAACCCCCCTTCTCGTGTTTGCACCTTCACTACTTTATCTGGTTCTTATAAATCTAATATAGACTCTATTCTGAATGTAACATGTAGTGTTGATTGCTCCAGCCCAAAATTGTTTTCCAACATTTAAATCATTTAACATAGTTATGGCCATGTTTTGGAGTGATCTATTCTTTCTTCTAACTTATCTTCAAATTTATCCTCTGAAGACTTGTCGTATGCTTAATGGTATCTTCTGTTTTTCTCAAGTTCTTTTTCCTGCATCAGCTTCTGATTCTGGTAGATCTGTATCAGCTTCTGGTTCTAGTAAATCAGCTTCTAGAAGATCTATATCAGCTTCTGGTTCTAGTAAACATGCATTTGTTTCCTCTGGTTCTGGTAAACCAGCTTCGGTTTCCTCTGGTTCTGGTAAACTAGCTTCGGTTTCCTCTGGTTCTGGTAAACCAATATCAATTTCCTCTAGTTCTGGTTAACCTGCATCAGCTTCATCTTGCTTTGACTTTTCAATTCAAGCTATTTGTCATATAACATAATACAAATCAAATAATTTAAAAATGAACTTAATACAGCCAAACCATTAATTCTGCTTCTGGTGGTTTCTGCTTGTTTTTTAAACCATTGAAATATTATTTCTGTTGAAGTGTTCACATCACGTGAATCACTTGGTTCCTCTGACAGTTTGAAAACCTGCAGAAGACTTATCTAGCTTTGATATTTAAGATCAAGCTTCTTGTTATCACATTACACATAAATATCAAACAATAATAGTATTTACAGCAAGATGTAACCTCTATGTCAACAGTTTCAGTTTTACTCTGAAAATCCTCGTCTCTGATTTGTATTATGACAAATAGCTTGACCTGAAAAGTCAAAGCAAGATGAAGCTGATGCAGGTTAACCAGAACTAGAGGAAACTGATGCTGGTTTACCAAAACCAGAGGAAACCGAAGCTAGGTTACCAGAATCAGAGGAAACTGAAGCTGGTTTACTAGAATGTAGAGTATTCAATAATTAGACTTTGTTGGCATTTAAAACAAATTTGCCCATATGTTCAAGATATTTTCTAATAGAGCCAATATTACAAATATGGTAAACAATTTTTGTATGGCTTCTCTCCAAAATTATTTTTCAACACTTGATTCATTTTAAAATTGTTCTAGCCATTTCTTGTAACTAATTTTTTTAAAAACAACTTCATATTGTTGGAAATTCTTTGACAAACAAATTATGTGAAATATCATTTTCATCAAAGAATTATTTGAAGAATAATGTTTCAAATTTCCTTTGATAATTTCTTATAGAAATGACAATTCTTTTTCAAAAGTCTTAAAAGCATGATTTGGTTGGAAATTCATCTAAGTATAAAACATAAGGATTTTTCTTTACAATGAGGATGTTTGTTTTACTTCAGCCATGTGGGGTTTAAAAAATAACTTTAAAAGCAATTTTATAAAGTTATATCAAACATCCTTAATCTATGCAAAATTATTTCAACAAATGATACATGTACCTTTTATTTATTAATGTTTCCAAAGTTTATAGACACTCCAAATTTTTGTAATGAGAGGAGGCATCGTACTTTTCCATTCATGTGTATTGAGCATGCCTTGTTCATGTATCAATGTTCTTTCTTGATTATTGGATGGTGTACCTGCATCACAAGTTAGTAATGACTTTGGTACCCATATTTGTTTGGGTCCTTGATGGTTAGTATATCTTCTTTTAGAAGATTTTTTAAAACTTGATCTCTTTTTAAAATAGCAAGTTGACTCGAAGTGGTCATTCTTGGAATAATAGGCACACTTTGTTGTTGGTTTTGAAGAAGGTTTGAAAATATGAGTTTTAAACGTCTTTGAAATTCATTTTGATGAAATTCCAAAACGTTCTCCTTTTTTCAAACTTTTTGGAGAAAGTTCAGCTTTTGTTCCAGAACGTTCTCTATTTTGAGAACAACCTGGAGAACGTTCTCCTTTCTGCAGATTTTTCAAAACTGGTTCAGCTTTATTTGCATAATACTCTTTCCTTTTAACAATCCTTTTGCTTTTAATTTTTCATCTCTTTTCTTAAAGTAACAAGTAAATTCCAGATGTCCAATTCTTTTACAATATGAACATTTGGTTTTGCATTTATCTTCCTTTCTTTCCGGAACAAAAAAGTTTTTATAAATGTTTTCTTTTTGAGAAGTTTTGAAACATAAATTATCTTTCTCAAATACCCCTTCTTCAGATATCATGTTCTTTTGAAATGTTTCAGTGTTTTTTACACAGTTGGTTAAATCATTTTTTAGTTCATGACCTTCTATTTTTAAAGAGGTACTTTCTTCCTTAGTTTTAGAACATTTTGGAAGATGATTTTTTATGGTTTTCTCATTGAAAATCTTTTCTTGCTCAACCATTTTTAAATGAGATTGTTGCAGGCTTTGATTGACCTTCCTGAGTTCGTCATTCATAGCTAAGACTTTCTCTTTCTCTTCTTTTTCCTTACGGAGTTGATCTTTTAATAAAACACATTTTTGAGCAAGAAAGTTTGAATCACATAAAAGATTATCAAATTCTTTTTCCATTTGTTCACATGTAGGACAAAGTTTAGAGATGGTTACCTCATTATTTTCTATGTTTTCCATTAAGCACATGTTGACTTCTAACATTACTTCTTCTTCCTGAATCTTTTCCTCTAACACTTGTAAGGTGCTTAATATTTAGAGACCAAGCTCTTATACCAATTGAAGTAGCAATGTCAATTTACAAGAAAGGGGGTTTGAATTGTAAATTCTCCTTTTTCAAATTCCTGTTAAAAACTTAAGAAAATAACTCTAGATTGATCTTGGTTGTGAAAATAGAAAACGGAGAACGTTCTTGGTTTTCACCAGAAAACAGAGAACATTCTTGGTTAGTTAAAATCAACATTTCAGTTTATCTATTTAACTTGATAATTAAAAGACTGAAAGTAAATAAAGATAAGGGAAGAGAAATCACACATGGATATATCCTGGTTCACCCAACCCGGGCTACGTCCAGTCCTCACAACGGTGAGATTTTCACGAAGTGCTAAAACAGAGATCAATCTTGGTTTTACACACCCTGTTTCAGATCAACTTTGATCTGTTACAAAAACAAATCATTTCCACCCGGAAAGGAGTTTAATCAAATCACATATCAATCTTTAGATAGGATTTTACAGTTCACCTTTTAATCATAAAAGGATTTCCAACAAGCTTACTCAAAACTATCCTTCACACTATAGCCTTGAGTTTACAATGATATGATTTAAAGTGTTTTGTTAGAATCTGAGAACGCTCATCATTTGTTTGAGTTCTGATTCTTTGACAGAGAAATACACGAGAATGATTTTATGAATCGAATAGGAAAAATCAGAACTGACTCAATGTATGTGAGTGAGATAACTTCAAGTATGATTGAAGTGAGTAATGAATTGCTTAGTACTTGAAGCTCTGATTTTGGACAGAATCTGAGTATGCTTAACTCTTGTTTGAGTTCTAATTATTTGACAAAAGACTTCAGTAGAATGATTCTGATATGAAGAAGAAGAACAGAACTGAATCTTTTGTTGTGATTGAGAAGCTTTCAAGTATGTAAGTGATGTATTGATTTGAACTTGAAGCTCTTGAATCTGATTATGAATGATGAAAAAATTGCTTTTGTGAGTGCTTGTTGTTGCATATATCTTGAGTTCTCTTTTATAGACTCAAAAATTACTTTTGACAACTCATTTGCCCGTTGGGAATAGCTGGCTGTCCTTTGTTAGTGATTAGGTGAGAGTAGGTCAAAAAGCAAGAACGTTTATCATTCTGTTTCTAATGTTCAAGAGCAGACTTGGTTCTCCCTTTGTGTTGCAAATGAGTCTTGATCATAGTGATGCGTATTCTTGACTTTTAAATTATAGGGATCCTCTGATGATATCCTCTTGAGGTATTTTCTGGTATCCTCTGGAACTATCCTCTGGTATCCTTTGATGACGTCATTTGGAGGTATCCTCTGGTGACGACTTTTGGAGGTATCTGAAGGTGCAAACACGAGAAGGGGGGTTGAATTGTGTTTGACTAACTTGAATACTTTTTCTGTTTTTGCAGTTTTATAACAAAACCTGATGTATGAATCAAATAGAGTTAGCAACGGATATAAAGTAAAAATAAAAACACATAATTTTATACTAGTTCACCGTTAACGAGGCTACGTCCAGTCCCTTCACTTTGAAGGATTTCACTTATTCAAAAACCTTGAATTACAACAATACCAATGACCCTCCAAGTCAGTTTTCTCAAACAGTCTAACAATCCTAGACTTTTGAGGAAAAGAACCTTGAATCTAATTGCTAAGTAATCTGCTACCCCTTCTGACTCCCTCAGTTTGTAGACTATACTTCGACAACTGAGATCTAACACAAGGGAAATAAAAACACGAGTGCTTGCTTCTGGAAAGCTGGAACTCACAATTAACCTCATTGAAAACTTGAGTGTTTGCTTCTGGAAGTGTATGACTCTTTTTGATTTTCGATGCTGAGTCTTCATTCTTGAGGCTCCTTTTATAGATGTGAATTCGGGTCTATTCCAAGCTTAAATTCGAGTTGTATCTTGCTGGATACTCTTGCAAAAATACCTTGTCCAATCGGGTTTCACTTAAATAAAAAACTTATCTTTTTAGCTCCAGATTTGCTTTCAAAAATAACTTTGGCCAATCCTGTTCCTGATTAATTCTGAACCAAATCTTTCTTCCCGCCAGTAGCTTCGGAACTCCCATACGACTTCAATTTTGTTTTTATATCAAATCCTTGTAATACTTTGATCAAATTTAATTAAGTCTCCACTGATTATCATCATGATTAAATCTGGACCTTTTGATCTTCTGTTCTCGTCCACATCTGGACCATACTAACTGATCTGCTGTGATCCTCTGATATCGGCCAACTCTGGACCACACTTTCTGATCTTCTGATTTCAGCCAATCACTGGACCATATGATCTGATCTTCTGATCTTCTGATCTCGGCCAACACTGGGCCATATGATCTGATCTTCTGATCTCGGCCAACACTGGTCCATGATGCTTAAATCTGGACCATTGATCTGAACATCTTCCCTCTGATCTGGACCAATTCTAAACTGGGTCTGGATTGAACTGAAATTATGTCTGGACATATGACATTTTAAATCTGGACAGTTACCCTATGATTTGGATCAAGTCTGGATTAAATTTGGACATCATTTCTTCTGGTCTTGAATTAGTTTCATACTCTGACCCATGCTATCTTCTGGTTTGGGCCAAATCTGGACCTAGTCACTTGTTCTGGACCAATTATCTGAAGCTCTGATTAAGTCTAGATCAAGTCTGCACTGATTATCATTTCACTGCCAAGCTATCTTCTGGTCAGAATAAATTATGGACCAAGTCTGACTTATGAATCCTTTTGGTCTGGAACAAGTCTCCCTCTGGCAAGCTTCCTTCTGGTCTAGTCCAGGTCTCCTTCTGGACTCTGCTTCCTTCTGATCTGGGCCAAGAAAGATATCCTCTAATGGTGTTTTGACATCCTGGTGTATCCTCTGGTGCTTTCAGGATGCATCCACTGGTACCTTCTAGATGCATTATCTGGTGTCTTCTGGAGGTGTATCCTCTGATTTGATTTTATCCTCTGGTAATTCATCTTCTGCCTTTGATGACTTCATCTTCTGCCTTTGATGACTTCATCTTCTGCCTTTGATGACTTCATCTTCTGCCTCTGGTAACTTCATCTTTTTGTGGCATTTAATATAATAATTCAAAGTACAAAATAAGATTACATGGAGTGCTTTTGTAAACATCAAAATCCTAAGTACTTAGAACACTCTTGGTTCCAACAATCTCCCCCTTTTTGATGATGATAAAACATTAACTTATTTTGCTAGCTTGTAACCCGAAGTACTTGAATTCTCCCCCTCAGACCAATCTCTCCCCCTAAGTCTGATACTGACATTTTCTTCTCCTTTTCAACTCCTTCTTGATCACTCTTGATTTTCTTCTCTTCTCCTCTCCTTATCAACTCCTTCTCTATTCATGTCTTTCTGATTTATTTTTCTCTCTCCCTGTTTCTTCTCCTTTTCAACTCCTTCTTTTTTCACTCTTTCTTTTTCTCTCTTTATTTTTCTCTCACCCTGTTTCTTGTCCTTTTCAATTCCTTCTTTTTTCATCTCTTTCTTTTTCGCTTCTCCTTTATTTTTATCTCTCCTTTTCTACTTATTTCTCCTTTTTCTCTCTCTCCCCCTTTTTGTCATCAGCCAAAAAGCGGTCCTACTATTTTTGTAATTTTTTGTTTTTCTCTTTACAAATTACAGAAAGTAAAAACAGAAAATTAAAAAGCATAAAATAAAATTTTAAGAAAATTAAAAAAACTCCTAAGATGACTATTTGAGCTAGTCAGATATGGAGGTAATGCTGAGATGCTTCTTGATGAACTCGAACCTATCTTCAGGTAGTGCTTTGGTGAAGATGTCAGCCCATTGATGATCAGTGTCCACAAACTGGATGCTTAAAGTCCCTTTTTGAACATGGTCCCTAATGAAATGGTGTTTTATTTCAATGTGTTTGGCTCTAGAATGTAAGATAGGGTTCTTGGATAGGTTTATGGCTGAAGTGTTATCACAGAACAAAGGGATATTGGTTTCAAAGATGTTGTAATCTTCAAGTTGATGTTTCATCCAGAGTAACTGTGAACTGCATCCTGCTGCTGATATATACTCAGCTTCAGCTGTTGACATGGCAATGGTGCTTTGTCTTTTTCTTGACCAAGAGATCAAATTATCACCTAAGAAAGTGCAGTTGCCGCTTGTACTTTTCCTTTCCAGCTTGTCTCCAGCATAGTCGGAATCACAAAAACCTCTGAGTTTGTAGGTGGGGGTTTTCTTGTATAATAAGGTAAGGTTGGTGGTTCCTTTAAGGTATCTCAGAATTCATTTAACAGTAGTTAAATGGGATTCCCTAGGGTCAGCTTGAAAACGGGCACAGACACAAACACTAAACAAAATGTCAGGTCTAGAAGCAGTTCAATAAAGAATGGATCCAATCATACCTCTGTATGTTTTCTGGTCTATCTTTTGACTGGTTTCATCTTTCTCAAGTGAGCAGGTTGGGTGCATGGGGGTGGCCATAGGCTTACATTCACTCATTTTGAACTTTTTAAAAAGTTCTTTAGTGTATTTAGATTGGTGAATGAGTATACCTGATTTACCTTGAGGAATCTGAATTCCCAGGAAGAACTTAAGTTTTCCCATCATGCTCATTTGGAACTCTTTCTGCATTAGGTCAGAAAACTCTTTGCACAAAGTGCCATTAGTCGATCCAAATACGATATCATCAACATAAACTTGAATAATCAAAATATCATTTTTAATGGATTTCCAAAATAGAGTATTATCAATCTGGCCTCTATTAAATTCATTCTTAAGTAGAAAGTTACTAAGTCTGTCACACCATGCCCTTGGTGTTTCTTTTAAACCATATAAATATTTTTTAAGTTTAAAAACATGGTCTGGAAAATCAGAATTTTCAAATCCAGGGGGCTGTTTGACATAGACTTCCTCACTTATATAGCCATTTAGGAATGCACTTTTAACATCCATTTGATACAGCATTATATCATGATTAGCAGCAAATGATAAAAGAATTCTAATTGCTTCTAACCTGGCCACTGGAGCAAAAGTCTCAGTGTAGTCTATACCTTCCTATTGACTGTATCCTTGCGCTACAAGTCTGGCTTTGTTCCTTACCACTTCACCTTTTTCATTGAGTTTATTCCTAAACACCCACTTGGTTCCAATAATGTTTTTGTTTGGTCTGGGTACCAGATCCCAAACATCATTTCTTTGGAATTCATTTAGCTCTTCTTGCATTGTAAGTATCCAACCTTCCTCTGCCAAAGCCTCATCAACATTGCTTGGTTCAATTGTTGAGAGTAAACCAAACATACTGGTTTCTCTGCTTGATGATCTCGTCTTTAAAGGTTCTACTGCACTGCCAATAATGAGAGATTCTGGATGTGAAGACTTGTACTTCCATCCATTCTTTCCCTCTGACTTGTCTTCAGATTCAGCATGTTCTTCTTCATCTTGATCTTTCTCAGATTCTGCTGCTGGTCCAGCTTCTGGTTCCTGTGCCTCTGGTTCACCTGCAATTTCCTCATCTTGCTTTGACTTTTCAGAGTCAAGCTGTTTATCATCAAACTTAATGTGGATTGATTCTTCCACAGTGTTAGTTTCTTTGTTAAACACTCTATAAGCTTTTGATCTCTCAGAGTAGCCAATAAAGGTACACTTTTGAGATCTAGAATCAAACTTAGCTAGATTATCTTTAGTGTTCAACATAAAACAGATGCAGCCAAATTGCTTAAAGTAGGAAATATTTGGTTTCTTACCTTTCCACAGTTCATAGGGAGTTTTATTTAAGATGGACCTGATGTAGACTCTATTCTGAATGTAGTAGGTTGTGTTGACAGCTTCTGCCTAAAGGTAGGTGGCAACCTTCATATCATTCAGCATGGTTCTGGCCATCTCCTGTAGTGATCTGTTCTTCCTTTCTACCACTCCATTCTGTTGAGGTGTTCTGGGGGATGAGAAGTTGTGAAAGATGCCATTCTCATCACAAAATACTTGTTCTCGAATTCACCTCCATGATCACTTCTGATGGTTATGATCTTAATACCCTGTTCATTCATAACTTGCTTACAGAAGGAAATAAATATTTTGTGAGATTCATCTGTGTTCTTTAAAAATTTTACCCAAGTCAACCTTGAGTAATCATCAACAATCACAAAACCATATTTCTTACCACTCAGAGAAGCTGTTTGAACAGGACCAAACAGATCTAAGTGAAGCAGTTCAAGTGGTTAAGAGGTAGAAACACATTTTTTAGTTTTAAAAGAGCTTTTAGTTTGTTTACCTCTTTGACATGCTTCACACAGAATCTCAGTTTTGGAACTTACCTTGGGAAGTCCTCTTACCAACTGGAGTTTTCTCAATTCGGATATAAGCCTAGGGTTTGCATGCCCTAACCTTTTGTGCCAAATCAGATTCTGCTCACTCACAGACAATAAGCATTTAACCTGTTGCTTAGCAAGACTGAATAGATCAATTTTATAAACATTATCCTTCCTAGTGCCAGTAAATAAAACAGTCCCATCAAGTTAACTAACAGTTTTGCAAGTTTTCTGATTAAAGATAACATCATAATTGCAATCACTTAATTGACTTATGCTCAGAAGATTATGTTTTAGCCCTTTAACTAGCAGAACATTTTTAATAGACAAGGAAGAAGAAGTGTTACCAACAGTTCCTGTACAAATAATCTGACCTTTCTGGTTTCCTCCAAAGGAAACTTTGCCTCCATTCTTCATAGTCAGATCCAGAAACATAGATTTGTCTCCTGTCATGTGTTTGTAGCATCCACTGTCAAGATACCAAGCTTTGTGTTGCTGATCAGACCTTGCCTTTTCTCTGTTAGAATCAGAGTAAGACTCGGACTCAGATTCAGTCTTAGCTTCTGTTCGAGCCATTAGAGCAAATTCTTCTTCTGGCCTGTTTGAGCAGTTTCTTTGATTCTGCTTTGGTTGATAAACCATGTTCCTCTAATGATTCTGGAACATGTTTTGGTTCTGGTAATTTTGGTGAATCCTGTGATTCTGATAACCTTGATGATTCTGGTGATTTTGATGATCTGGGTGAATCTGGTGGTTTTGATGAATTTGGTAATTCTGGTAATTCCTGTTCTGATTTTGGTTCTGGTTCCAGTGTTGATTCAGATTCTGGTTCCAGTATTGGTTCTGGTTCCAGTGTTGGTTCTAGTTCCAGTTTCTGTGCTTCTGATACTGGTTCCAGTTCCTGTTCTAGTTCCAGTTTTGATTCTGGTTCCAGTTCTGCTTCTGATTATGATTCAAGTTCTGGTTGAGTTGACCAGACCTTTTCCATCAGACTCAGATTGCCTTTGTCTTGTTGTAGCAGGAACATAAACCTTCTTCTGCTTGTGCATTGCCAACATCCATTGTCTAGGCACCATTGTTGGTGTCTTCTTCTGGTTGCTCAAAATATCTGCAACATAGACAATTTGATCTTTTGGTACCCAGAACTGATTGGGTCCGGGTTTGTTAGTCTTAACAGCTCTCTAATCTTGTTCAGATTTTACCATTGGACAAGATAGTTCAGAGTGAGATTTCTTAGCACAAACAATGCATAAAATATCAGAATGAACAGCTTTACTTTCAGCAATCGTTTCTGTAAAACCAAGACCTTTCTTTCCAGTGTTATTGTTTCCATAAATCATACATGCATATTTACTTCTTTCCATTCCATTGGAAATAAAGTTTTGAAAAAATTGCTCATGCATATCAGATTCACAAATAGTTTTGGAAGTGGAACAAATATTACTTTTGAGAGTTTGGTTTTCAGATTTGAGTCTTGCAACTTCAGTTTTAAAATCCATGTTTTCAGTTGCATACTCAGAATTTCGATTCATTAAAAGTTGGACTTCTTTGGTTAGATTTTTCTTATCTTCCCTAAGAGTTTTCAGTTTTAAAGACATCTTATTGTTTGCATTTAAAAAGTCTTTTAAAGTCTCAATTAATTCAGATCTAGAGAGATCAAAAAATACATCATCGTCTTCATCTTCTAAATCTGTTCCAGAGCCTGAGCTGTATTCAGAACTTGAATTTTTATGAGCCATCAGAGCCAGAATTGCTCCCTCTGATGTGCTTCCAGACTTTCTTGAATGACTGCTTCGATCATTCTTCCTTCTGCCTACTTTCCTTCCTGAATTATTGCCTTTGTGAAGTCCAGAGGCAGGCCTGATGTGTGCCATCTTTGTTGTTTCTGCCTCTTCTTTATCAGACGATTCTTCTTCTGATTCTGATAAATCCCAGGCTGCCATCAGACCCTTCTTTTTGAATCTGGAACTCTTCTTGTGTTGTTTGCCTTTTTCTAGATTTAGACATTCTGACTTGATATGTCCAGGTTCATTGCATCCATAACAAACAATACTCTTCTTGTCATATTCTTCCTTTCCTTTGTTGTTATGTTTCTTCTTGAAGCTTCTTCTCTTCCTGTTTTCCCATATCTTAACCATCTTTTTGGTTAAGTAAGCCATATCATCACAATCATTGTCACTATCCTCAGATTTTGATGCTGCCCTTGCAGCTTTCTTCTGTTTTGACTTCAGGGCCAGATTCTTCTTTTTCTTTGGTTCATCTGCTTCTAGTTCTATTTCATGAGACCTGAGTGAGCTTATCAGATCTTCATGTTTTAAGGTGTTCAGATCTTTGGCTTGCTGAACTGAAGTAACCATTGGTCTCCACTTGGTTGGTAAGCTTCTTAAAATCTTCTTGACATGATCTGCTGTTGTGTAGCTTTTCTTCAAGACCTTCAGTCCAGATATCAGAGTCTGGAATCTGCAGAACATTCCATCAATGTTTTCATCATCTTCCATCTTGAACATCTCATACTATTTAACCAGTATGTTAGCCCTTGCTTCTTAAACCTGCTGGCTTCCTTCATAGGTCAGAACCAGACTGTCGAATATGCTATTTGATGTTTCTTTATCTGTGCATCTGTCAAATTCCTTGAATGTGATGGCACTGATCATGATGTTTCTGGACTTGTGATGAAGTTTGTATAATCTGCTTTGGTCTGGTTTCATATCATACATGTCCAGTTCTTTAGTTGGATCATCTGGAACAGTAGGTGCAGTGTATCCTTTGACTACCATCTTCCATAATTCAAGATCTTGAGATATGAAGAAACTTCTCATTTTGTCCTTCCAATACTCAAACCTTTCTCCATCAAATAGTGGTGGTCTGTTGATGTTGCCTCCCAATTCATCTTTGGATTCTGCCATGTTGAACCCCTTGGACCTTTCCTCAAACACTGTTAAGTGCTCAGCCTTGAGACCGAGCTCTGATGCCAATTGAAGGTGCAAACACGAGAAGGGGGTTGAATTGTGTTTGACTAACTTGAATACTTTTTCTGTTTTTGCAGTTTTAAAACAAAACTTGATGTATGAATAAAACAGAGTTAGTAACGGATATAAAGTAAAAATAAAACACAAAATTTTATACTGGTTCACCGTTAACGAGGCTACGTCCAATCCCTTCACCTTGAAGGATTTCACTAATTCAAACCTTGAATTACAACAGTTCCACTGACCCTCCAAGTCAGTCTTCTCAAACAGTCTAACAATCCTAGACTTTTGAGGAATACAGCACCTTGACTTCTTAAGTCAAGTCTTCTCCTACCAATCTGACAACCCTAGATTGTAAAAGGAATTACAACGCCTTGAATCTAATTGCCAAGTAATCTGCTACCCCTTCTGACTCCCTCAGATTGTAGACTCTACTTCAACAACTTATATCTAACACAAGGGAAAGAAAATAACACGAGTGCTTGCTTCTGGAAAGCTGGAACTCACAATTAACCTCATTGACAACTCGAGTGTTTGCTTTGGAAGTGTATGACTCTTTTGTGATTTTCGATGCTAAGTATTCTGCCTTGAGCCTCCTTTTATAGATGCAAATTAGGGCTTCTTCCAAGCTTAATTTCGAGTTGTATCTTGCTGGATTCTCTTGCAAAAATATCTTGACCAATTGGGCTTCACTTAAATAAAAAACATATCTTTTTAAGCTTCAGATTTTCTTTCAAAAATAACTGGCCAATCATGTCTTTAGTTTCTTCCCGCCAACAGTTTCTGAATTCCACAAGACTTCACTTTATTTTTGAATCAAATCCTTTTAATACTTTGATCAAATTTAATTAAATCTCCACCGTTAATCCTCATGATTAAATCTGGACCGTTTGATCTTCTGCGCTAGTCCACATCTGGACCATACTAAGTGATCTGCTGTGATCCTCTGATTTCAGCCAGCTCTGGACCACACTTTCTGATCTTCTGATCTTGGCCAACCTGGACTTGCAAACTGATCTGTTGTGATCCTCTTATCTCGGCCAATGCTGGACCACACATTCTGACCTTCCGATTTCGGCTAACACTGGGCCATGGTCTGATCTTCTGATCTCGACCAACACTGGGCCATATACTTAAATCTTGACCATTGATCTAAACCTTTTCCCTCTGATCTGGACAAATTTTGAACTGGATCTGGATTGAACTGAAATTAAATCTGGACAAATAATATTTCAGTTTGGACATTTTACCTTCTGTTTTGGATCAGTTCTGGATCAAATATAGATATCATTTCTTCTGGTCTGGACTTAGTTTCATACCCTAAACCATGCTATCTTCTGGTCTGGGTCAAATCTGGATTGATTCTCTTGTTCTGGACCCATTAACTTATCCTCTGATTAAGTCTGGATCAAGTCTGGGCTGTTTATCATTTCACTGCCAGGCCATCTTCTGGTCAGAATAACTTATGGACTAAGTCTGAATTATGATTCCTTATGGTCTTGATCAAGTCTCCCTCTGGTAGGCTTCCTTCTGGTCTGGTACAGGTCTCTTTCTGACTTTGCTTCCTTCTGATCTGGGCCAGCAAAGATATCCTCTGGTAATTTCAGGATGCATCCTCTAGTACCTTCTGGATTCATTATTTGGTGTCTTCATCTTCTGCCTCTGCAAACTTCATCTTCTGGTGGTATTTAATGTAATAATTCAAGGTACAAAATAAGATTACATGGAGTGCTTTTGTAAACATCAAAATCCTAAGTACTTAGAACCAACTTGGTTCCAAAAAATATGCCCCTATAGAGTAATTAAACCCTGCATTTTTAGAGACGGTTTATCAAACTCTTTAGAAAAAGAAAAAGAAAAATTCTAGAGCAGTCTTTCAATAATAACAACAATTTGAAATTCTTCATCTAAAGTCATACCTTCATAGATGATCTCATGAGTTATCTTCTGAATTTCACGGGAGTGAGCTTCCATGGATCTATCATCGGTCATCTGATACTTAAGGTAGCGACTCGTAGTATTGCTAGAACTATAGTAGTTATACAGATCATCAACAAGTCTATTAAGAATATAATTCTTATAGAGGTAATCATTATTCTCCCATGAGTTAATTCTTCAGCTTTCTTATCTTTTTCTATATGCCTCAATGAAATAGTTTATTGAAATCAAAGGCACCAAAACCAGATCTAGTAATTTCTTTGGTTGACATGGCAGAAAAAAAACATCTTAAAATTTTTGTTTTTGAGTTTCGAAAACTGTTTGAAAATTAATTTATGCCACCAAAGTTATTACTGGGTTGAGTCGCGGATTAGGTCGCTCTCTTTAAGACGTTTCGCGACACTGCCCAAATTGTGCAAGACAGACTATCAACCACGAAGTCCCAAGGATAGAACAACCCAGACAAATTATATAGGAGTTCTACTACACTATAGAAAATCGTTCTAGAATTACATTCTTAATATGGCGTTAAAGCCACTCTCTCAATATGACTGTTAAAGTCACTCAAAAAACTACGATACAAAAACTGCTAAAAAAGGGTTGTGGTATTAGGACCACTGAAAATCGAAGGGATTACGTCATAAACCACTCTAAAACGACAGTGATATTATGACCACTAAAAATCAAAGGGACTATGGTATAAACCGCTCTAAAACGATAGTGGTATTATGATCATTAAAAAATCGAAGGGACTACAATATAAAAATCGCTCTAAATGAAAATGGTATTAGAATCACTAAAACTCGAAGGGACTACGACATAAAAACCGCTCTAAAAGAAAGTGGTATTAAAACCACTGAAACTTGAAGGGAGAGAAAAAAAGAGGATAAGTGGCTTGGAAATAATAAAAAAGAGAGAAAAGAGAAAGTTGTGAAATGCATCATATTTTTCACAAGAGATTGACACTCTTTATATAATGATGGAAGTAAAACCATATATTTTCTATCCAACGTGAGACTTTAGTATTTATGGAATTAAAAACTACTAAATATATGAGTGTTTTTCAATATAAAACTTCAATTATTTTTAAATTCAGAATTCTAAAATACTTTTATGATCCAACAGTTTTTTTAATCCATTATGAAAATAATAACGTTGCATAGTTAAATTGTTGAGAAGGTAAGAATTACAGTTAAAATTAAAAATAAATAAAAAAAAGAAGGTAAAAGAAGTAGTAGAGAATCCGGATAAGAAATAATGAGAGATAATAAATACTGATCTTTTATTTAATTATTATAATAATAACGACTACCGACTACCCAACACTTTAAAGCGGTTCGAGAGTTAGGGTTAAGCGGCGGCGCATTCGACAGCAACTCAAATCCCTCACGCCGGCGACAAACAACTAATTTTCTCTGAACTCGTCGCCGGTGCATTTTTACTTACCGAACAATGGCAGGAGGAAAGATAAAGAAGGAAAAGGGAAAGCCACAACAACACACACCATACCAAAGTGGAATAACTTTTCACAAATCCAAAGGTCAACATATACTGAAGAATCCTTTGCTTGTTGATGCTATAGTGCAGAAATCAGGTATTAAAAGTACTGATACTGTACTTGAAATTGGTCCTGGTACTGGTAATTTGACCAAGAAGCTTTTGGATGCTGGTAAAAAGGTTATTGCTGTTGAAGTTGATCCTCGTATGGTTCTTGAGCTTCATAAACGGTTTCAAGGAACCCCCTCTAGCCGCCTTACGGTATATTCTTTTTTTTTTTAATAAAATTTTGGAATAATTTGAATGTGTTTGATTAATGGTAGAAATTTTAAACTATATGTATTTGTGTTAGGACCTATTAAACATTGACATAGATATTAAATATCTTAGTTGGTTAATTAAGTTAAGTTGGTTAGTTAGTTACAATAGCTAGTTAGTTGTGTATCTAATTGGCTCTAGAATTGTAATAATAGACACTATCCTAACGTGTAGATTCTGATAATAATTTAAGTGCGTGTTTGGTATCATGGTGAGCTGCCATAATTTTCAACAGCAAGTTGTAGGTTTTATAAAATCATGGTGGCTCAATGTGATTCCGACAAGTTCACTACGGAAATACCAAACAAACATACATTAAGCATGCTTTTTGTTCTAGTGGCTAAAAACTAAAAAGGGAGCTTAAGCTATTTAGGTGTGTATACTTTCACGTGAAAGTGAGTTGAACAATGAATTTGATTGTAAAAATCATGTTTAGGCTCAAAAGCTACATATCCCCAAACATACCAAAATTAGTGTTGTCAAATAGACGTTATAGCATAACGGAATTTGTAAAAATTGCTATTGTCTTGCGATACGCTATTTAATACAAATGTGTTGTTAAATTGCCGTTATTGCGGCGCTATAGCATAACAAAATTTGAACAAATCTCTATATTCCGAGATCTGTATTTGACAACGTTGACTGAAAACAATTTTAAGTTCTTAGAATAACTTTGGTTCTTCCAAAAGTGAATCTAAACATGCACTAGGAAAATAAAAGCAATTGAATGTAATGACAGTGTGTCGCTGTCCACTGACTTGTGTCAGATACCAAATACGATTTCCATCTGGGTGTTGCACAGGTTAGGACTTCCACTAATAGAATTGTCTTTTGGATTGAGTTCTTTTTTTGGGCTTATGCTCCTAACAAGTTAAATCACATGAAAAGTGTTTTTTGTGTGAAGAAATCTTCTAGGATTCAGGTGAATGAGTACGTGTGGAGAACTTTTGGGGCTTTTAACTGTCTCTATAGCCAAAAGGACAAACTTTGGGTTTCATTGATGGTTTTCTTTTACTACTAGAACTATAAGTAGTACTCTCAGACCTCATATAGAGATTATTTGTCTATCAAAGTTTTAGGAGTTAGAGGCTTCAATATTTAAGATTTTAAAATGCTAGTGTGTGTTACTTCATCTTTGCTTCTGAAAGCCAAAAAGTTATTGTATGTATATATAATATAGTTGAATATGGTCATAGTCAGATGTGTGAATGTCTGAATTTTTAGTATGGTTTGGTTCTCTATCCCAATTCACTTTCTGCTTTTACCTGGCTAGAAAAGAAAACATTAACATATTGTGATTTCAATGTTGCCGGTTTTCTCTTATTTATGATTGGGTTTGGGATTTAGCTGCATAACATATTTGTGATTGATGACATGATACTGATAAGTGTGGGGGGGAAGGTGATTTATTGGGTCAGTGATGTAATCATGCCTTCTTGTAACACTGTATTGGTACATCTTGTACCAGTATTGGTTTTTGATAAAAATATCTTCTGCTTCAAATAAAGAGAGATATAGCATTAACCTGAAGTTCATGTTTCTTTTGAATATCATTTGGAAAGAATTGGCATTTTGGTATGTTTACACATGCATAAAAGTAGGTATGAGATGATGCAATTGTCTTGAGTTGTGTTTTAAGTATGCTATGTTGATTAATTGATTTGCATCAAGTGGCTTTGACAGTCTTTATCCTATTGCATGTTTCTTTTTGCCTTTCCAACTATCCCAACTTCCACAAAGCAAGAGATAATTTTGCTTTTCCATGGCTTTTAAAACTTAGCATCTAAATTTTATTTATCTTTTCTTTATGATGATTATTACAGATTATCCAAGGTGATGTGCTGAAAACTGAACTTCCATATTTTGACATATGCGTGGCAAATATTCCCTATCAAATATCTTCTCCTCTCACATTCAAGTTACTAAACCATCAGCCTGCATTTCGATGTGCAATCATAATGTTCCAGAGAGAATTTGCCATGAGATTGGTTGCTCAGCCAGGTGATAAACTCTATTGTCGTCTTACGGTGAACACTCAACTCCATTCTCGAATCTCCCATCTCCTAAAAGTTGGAAGAAACAATTTCAGGCCTCCACCAAAGGTTGATTCCTCTGTGGTACGGATTGAGCCTAGAAAGCCCCGTATCGAAGTTAACCAAAAGGAATGGGATGGATTTTTAAGGATTTGTTTTAACCGAAAGAACAAAACGCTTGGCGCAATATTCAGGCAAAAGAATGTGATATCTTTGCTCGAAAAGAATTACAAGACTGTGCAGGCACTGAAAATTTCGCAACAAGGTTCACTGAAGGAAACAGACACCAAAGTGGACTTCTCCGATTTTGCAGATTTTGGTGACGATCAAGGTATGGAGATGGATGATGACGGAGTAGATGATGATGATGAAATGGATGTTGAAGATGGGGGTGCAGATGAGGTGCAATCCGAATTCAAAGACAAGGTTTTAGGTGTTCTGAAAGAGGGAGATTTTGAAGAGAAGAGGTCGTCGAAACTCTCCTTGCAAGAGTTCCTATACTTGCTTTCTCTATTTAACAAAGCTGGCATTCATTTTTCCTGATTTTATTTATCATTTTCCAAATATATATTTCTTCACTGTTTCAGTTGATTCTAGTGTTTCTACCAAGTTAGTTTTGAGTTTATTTATCTAAAGAGAGCAGCATCAGATAAAATGTTTTTGCTACTTCTGCATTGTATTTTGGTGAGCTCCTTCAGAAGTGTATACCATTCGATATAATCTATGTTGCAGAGACAGATTGAATATTACTCTTGTATTGTTTTATGAGGAGGATATGTCTTTTGTTTAAATAGGTGAAATGATGTTTCATTGTCTCTCATTCTGATAGTCCAAATCATAGTCCATACTTTATAGTCACGACTCTCACAATGCATATATAGTACAAAAGAACCACTAATTAGTAAAAATAGTGGATGGAGATACTCGATTCCGAGTGGAATTTTGAGACTGAGTTACTCTGTCTAATCATTTATTATAAATAATGAATTTTTCACTCGTGATATATAATATATATTATAAATATATATGAGTATAGTATTATATATATATATATAATATTAAATGAGCACACTATATGCACCCCTCTTTCTTAACCTGGTTTTGATACCACGCTGGCCGGGAGCCTTCATATACCATGAAACCATCCCCCCAATTACTATCTTCTCATGAACTTTCGAACCATTATCACACCCTTGGATTTTAGGTTCTAGGTTCATCCTGAGATACGTAATCAGAGATATCATATCATAGTAGTGAGGACCGTAGCATAGATCAATGGTCAGAGGCTTTCTGATACACAAGATCCTCAGAGAGGCAAGTGTAGAGCATACTAACATCTCTATGGAGTGACTATGGATAGAACATGAGAACTTAAGTTTTCAGAGAGAAGAGAAGTGTTTAGAACATATGTAAACTGAAAGCACTCATATTATTATCTGAATTCAACTTGATTCAACTTTATTCAACTTGATTCAACTTGGAAAATATGATACAAGAGCACTCCTTAAATAGACGACGAGGCTGGAACAAAGCAAAACAATAATTGCAAAAGACAGACACGTCAAAAGTATACTTATTCTAACTTTTGACTTATAAGACACGTGGACCCTACCACTAACATAATGGAAGGCAACATTATTACAACATGACAAAAGTATACTTATCCTAACTTTTGACTTATAAGACACGTGGACCCTACCACTAACATAATGGAAGACAACATTATTACAACATGACAAAACACAACTATTTATAATCACGCTTGTGACCCATAGTAGGTAAACGTCACATCAGTCTTTGTGGATGGGCTCATGTGATGGAGACATGTTGAGATCAGATAAGGATTCTTCTGTAAAGTTGTTTGTCTCGTTGTATGACTCATCCCTCATCATTTCTTCGTAATAATTTTGGTAAAAGTAATCTGGAGGGTAGTGTGATCCATACTGATGCATGTCTGCAAACATATCTTCAATACTTTCTTCTGGAATATCAATTCCTCTGTTGGCAGTAGAAAGGTTCATCTCAGAAAATTCTTCTTCTATGTTTTCCTGAGGTTCTTCTTTGATTGATTTTGAGCTTTCACCTACTTCATATGAGGACCAGGTTGTCCATGGTGGTTCCCAGTAATGCCAATCTCCTGATGGATTAACATAATCCCTTAAGGCTTTTAATCCTTCTGGGTTTGTGCCATAATCATCAATGGTTTCCCAAACATTAATCTAACTCTTGCAGATCAGGAGTTGAGTTCTGGAGTCTGTTTGGTAAGGACGATGGAGGATGTATACTGTTTTAAATCTTTTAAGAACTTCAGAATTTAAGTTCTTTTCCTTGAGATCATTAACAGCTAATCCTAAGCTTTCTCTCCACCAACTTAATGGAGAAAACCATTCTAAGGCTGTTCAAATTAAGGATCTGTGCTTCTTGGGGTTCAACAGATGTTCATACATTGCAATAGTAGGGATTAGGATAGGCATAGCGTATAAGCTAGTAGCACACCAAAGATACCATAGTTGATTGTGGGTGAATTTGAAGGCTGGATTCATCAAAAATGGTAAGTGAAAAGGAGTATCTGGGAAGAAAGGAGAATGGTCAGGAAGAGGTTTCTTTCTTATGATCTTGAAGAGATAATAAAAGAGATTGTTCCTGGCAAATTCCTTAAGTTGAGAAACTGAGAAGGAGTAATTAACTCTTGGAGGAAGGTTTCTCATGATAGTGGCATTTTCTGTAATAGGTCGGACCATTAATATTAATGGAAAGGTATGCATGGTAGTGATGATCTGGATAGGTTTCATGGGTCTGGATAATAGATCAGGGATCACGTTTTGGATTCCTTTGACGTGTTTCACTGTGAAATCATATTAGGAAAACCAGTCTCTGAGTCTTAGAGTTTGAGGATCTGGAGGCATCTTATTCTTGAATTCCAAAATCTTTGGAAAGGCTGAGTTATCCATTTGGACTTCAAAATGATAACCTCTGAGATGGAAATCAAATTTTTGGATTCCCATTTTAACTACAAGGGCTTCTTTGTAGGTGGTGTGGTAATGTTTTTCTGCTTCTTTAAATTGACCACTGGCGTGACCACAATAATGTTTCTTGCCCTGTATTTCTTCAATCAGAACTGCTCCCCAATAATGGTCATTGGCATCAGTCTGGAGAATCCTCTTTCCTTCTCCAGGGATCTTGAGAGCAGGAGGAGATTGAGCAATTTCCTTTAAAGCTCTTACAACTTTAGTTTGATCTTCTCCCCAAGGTGGAGGTTTCTTCTTTAGTGATTGTGACAGAGTACTCGTGTACTTGGCCAACTTGGGAATGAAATCTCTGATATAATTGATTATACCGAGAAATTGCTGAATCTGTTTGATAGTAAGATGATCATCAGGAAAATTCAACAGCTCTTTGGCAATGTGAGGTTGGGGTTGATATTTTCCTTGGGAGAAATGCATTCCTAAGAAATTAATTTCTTTTTGGCCCAATTGGCTCTTTTTCTCAGAAAGCATTATTCCATGTTGTTGGGCTATTTTTATGAACTGGCCGAATAACTGTTGGTGAGACTTCTCATCTTTGGAAAATAGTAACAAGTCATCAATGTAGATGATAGTACTGTGGAGGATAGGCTCAAATATTTTTGTCATGGCCTTTTGAAACAGTGATGGAGCAACCTTAAGCCCAAAAGGTAAAACAGTCCATTGGTACTGGGCATTAGGGATACAAAAGGCTGTTTTTGGACGATTAAGTCAATACCCAATTGCCAAAAACCTGACTTTAAGTCAAACTTTGAATATATCTGAGCGTCTTTAATGAACACGTTTAGAGATGAGGCCTTTGGGATTGGAAACTTGTCGTCTTGGAGAAAGTGGTTAAGGGGCTTGTAATCGATTACAAGTCTCTTCTTTCCTCTAACTTAATCTGACCTTTTCTCTACGTAGAAAGCTTGGCAGGCCCACTCAGACTTGGTGGGTTCAATGAGATCTTGTTTGAGCAGCTGGCTGCACTCTTCTTTTGCCAAGGCATAATCAGAAGGACTCATTCCAGGATGAGTTGCCTTTGTGGGATTAACATCTTCATTAAGCTTGAATGGAAGTTGAACATAGAAGTTCTGATTCTTCCATAAAGGTTCCAGGTGGAGGAACTTCTCATGACTGTCAGCGCAAAGCTTAAGAAGTTTTAACTTGATTTCTTCATATCCCGTAGGAACATTGGATAAGGAGTATAATTTCATGATTTCTGAGAAGGGTCGGAACTCCCTTTTATATTTGATTCCTGTGGCGAGGATTTGAAGTCTTTTAGTTGCCACATAAACGTCCATGCCAATTACAATGTCTTTGGCTGGAAGTTTAGTTCCTATAACCTTTGTCCAGATAACACAGTCTGGAAAAAACTTGATTCCTATTTTGTCTTTGGTTATCAAGTTTGTGGTAAAGGTTTTTCCATCTGCTGCCATGAAATATGCAGTATGAGATTTCCAGAGCTCAGTTGGTAGGATGTCGAGATTCATCATGGTAATTTGTGCTCCTGTGTCCATGTATGCTATGACCTTTTTAGGTCTTGAGAATTTTGTTGCTAAGACATGGATTTCTACACAAGGTAGAGGAGGAATAGGAAGAGAACTTCCTATCTCTTTGTAGGAGAACACTGGTACATAATCCTCTCCTTCAGATTCTGAGAGGGAGGTTTCTTCAGATGAATAGTCTTGGAGAGCAAAGACTGTTTCTACATCGGCTGAGCTTTGTTCAGAGTAAACTGATTCTAGGTCTCCTTCAACAGGATGAAGGGAGTTGATCAGTTTTGCAGCTTTATGTTTGTTGTTAGGACATTCTTTGGAGTAATGTCCTTTCTGTCCACAGATAAAGCATCTTTGCTGCTTTCGTTTACCTTGGAAAGGTTTCTTTTTGAAAAACCTTACACCCTTTTTCTTTTTCTCTTTGAATTTCTTGTAGGGTTTAAGCTTCTGTGTATGATACTTCTTCTTGCTGGGACAGCTACACTGACTGTCTTTGCACTTGATCTCCAAATAGGATTTTTTGCAGGCTTTTTTATACTTGGCCTTTTGACTTAAGACTTCCGAGAATTGTTTATGGAGATTGCATAATTTTTCGAGAGCTTCTAAAGTCATTTGATGGACTTGTCCCATGCTCATAGAAGGGACATCCTTATCTGCTGCAGCAATCATCTTGTAGAGAACGGGTTGAATCTCTTGAGGTAGAGATGCAACATATGTGTTCTTGAGACTGGGGTCATTATAACCATTAAGAGCATAGAATCTTTGGAGCATTCTTTGATAATGCTTTTCTATGTCTTTGGTTTTAAGAGAACAACATTTCATCTCAAAGAACTCTTGTCTGTATTTCCAGTTGTAGATGTCTTCATCACCTAGGAAAACATGGTGAAGAATTCCAAGAACATTAGCTGAAGTTTGAAGGCTATGCAGCTCATGTTGTTTGGCAGTTCCAATGTTGGAATACCATTCCTTCAAAGTTCCTGTCATTCGGCAACATAATTCTTCAATAACTTTGTATGGATCAGCAGTGGTTTTCATTAACTGAGTGTCAAGCCATGCACCAAAATCAATAATTCTTTTCCTCCATTTGCTAGGAGGAATGTCATCAAGAGTGAACCAGGGTCCACCAGCTGGTTTGATTTTCTCAGTTTCTAGAATGTCTTGAGAGGAATCTTCATAGAAGGTCTCTTCCCTTTTTATGTTGGTCATAAAAAGTCTAGGGATAGGATCTTCCTTTGGTTCAGTATCTAGAGACTCTGTTTCAATAGACATTAATGATTGGGTTTCTTCAGAGCATGTGTTCTGATGGGGCTTGTCTGTTTTGGAGTCATCTGAATGGTTATCGGTTGAGGACTCAACAGGGGATTGGTACTCTGGAGAAGATTCATGTTTGGCTGTGATGGCTAAGGCTTCAAAGGCTTTGTTAGAATCTTCTTCATTAAAAGGAGGTGTTTGTGGGTCTGACGACGAGGTGCTTATTCTAGCAACCTTTTCTTTAGACTTTGATGTTGAAGGATCCAGAGGTCTGGTATGTCTGGATCTCCTAGGTTTTGGAGCCCTTAATTTAGGTGGAGCCGTAGCAAATCCAGATAGGTCTAGTTTTGGAGATCTAGATGGTGAAGTGGTTAAGAAGTTGGATATATCAACTTCTGAAGGCCTGGTTGGTCTTGAGTAGTATGAAGGATAAGCAGGAATATTATGAAATGACTCTTGGATGGGTTTAGTCTTTTCTTTCCAAAGTCTTTTTGCATATTCTTCCATTTCTTCAATTTGTGCTTTTAATTGCAAGAATTCTCTTTCTCTTTTGTTGAAGTCATGGCTGAAGACAGCAGCACCATGTATTTGGCTAAGTTCATGATCTAGGGCGTCAACCCGAGCTTTGAGGTCTTTATAGCTTCTTTTCATCTTGGTTGAGAACCCTTTGAGATATTCTTCAGTGTCTTCTGAAATCTTGTCTACTTTCTTATCAAGATTCTGAAGCATCTCATTTTGTGCTACCATGTTCTCAGATTGCCAATTTAGAACTTCTTCGGCCTGGGTTAAAGGTTTCATTCTTCCATCTGCTTGAACTTCAGATGGATTGATGAATGGTTTTGACGTCCTGTTGGTGATAGCATCAGTTTTCTTATCCAACGGGGGAAAATGTTGGTCGTACTCTTGTGACATGGCAGTATACATGAAGCAGGGAATTGGTTGAACCTGCTGAGGAGGATCTGCTATTCTGCAATGGTCTGTTGGAGACCATGTAGTAAGAGTTGGATCATCGGGTGGCAGAAGTCATTCCTTTTTGAGGATTGCTAGTCCTTCCTCATAGATTGATAACGACTTCTTTTTTCCATGGATAGCTACCCATGGGCCATTCTCGGGATCAAATCATCTTTGAGGAGGAGGCTATGGTTTGCATGCTCTTTTCTTCTTTGTTTTAGGGCGAATGATATCTTGGTCGATATCACTGTCATGCATCCAACAGTCGCAATCAGGATCACACATTGAGGGATCAACGTCCCATATAAAGTGTCCTTTGATCTTGTCCGTATAGATGGGTTTAGCATATGATGTAACGGCATGAATTGGGCACCAGGTTTCTTCAAGGACAGGTCTGATCATCATGGTTTGGAAGATCTGAGAAGATGAGCTAGGTTCTTCATCAGGTTTTTTGAATATGGTTTTGACCGTCTTGTTTGGATATCTTTTAAAAGAAGCTTCCTGTGATTGGATTGGCCTTCTGTCCTCATGGAGCTTTTCGTAGTTAGTCATCCATTCCAGAGGAATAAGACGAGTTAACTCTTCTCTTGTGATTCTCCTTGGGATCTGGACAATCGAAGGTATTTCTTCTTCTCTGCCAGCCATAACCAGCAAGGAGTCTGAAGAGCAACCAGTAGTTGGAAGATCTATTGCATAATTTTGCATGCGTTAGATGATCTGGTGGTGAAGAGTAGCCACCATAGCTTCAGGGACTTGGTCTGATCCAGTAATCTGGATCTGAACCTTTAATCTTGTGGATAGAGTGTTGTCACTGAGGCTAACGTTGTAGTTGGGATACACCGTAAGGACGACACTTCCGGCGTGAAGTGTGGTTAAGACAGTTCCTATGACGGCGTTCTCATACTTCAGATAGCTGGAATCTAGCAAAGCTATCTTTGAGTATACGGGTTGGTTCTTCCTTCCATGCAGTAAAAGGATTAGTCTAACAGCACCAAAATGGAGGGTTGTGTAACCTTCACGTTTCCATCCATTGATGAGTTCTTGGGGAATCTCCATATCTACATACTGTTCTTGGTTGGTAGCCCTGAGGCTACACTGATCTAGTCTAGATGACTGGATATATTCTTTGATGTTAGGTCTGTTTGTAGATATGAGGGTTCTAATGGATCTAGTGAGGGTTTTGTTTCTTCTGAATATATTGTACGAATTCAGAAGTGGAGGAATAGTCTCAGAGATCTGAGCATCTTCTGGGACATGAGAATATTCTATTAAGTTTTCTATTTTATTAGAAATGGTCTTTTTACAGAGTTTTGGAAGCGAGAGAGATGAAGTTGTTATAATGGGTTGAGTGTTGGTAGCTTCAGTTGTATTCATGATGTATTGGGTTTCTCTCCTACTCACTCTCGTTTCCATGTTCACACCATATGCACCCCTCTTTCTTAACCTGGTTTTGATACCACGCTAGCCGGGAGCCTCTACATACCATGAAACCATCCCCCCAATTACTATCTTCTCATGAACTTTCGAACCATTATATATATATATATATATATATATATATATATATATATGAGTGAAGATTAGTTGACTATAAAAGTAATTTTGACGAGTTACTTTGTTTAATAATTTAATATAAATGATAAACTTTATTAATTCAGTCGTTAAATTTAAAAATTTTATTGAGTAAATTAATTTTATTAATTTTTATAAAATTTTAAAACTATTTAATATTTGATTAAATAATTTTAAATGAGTGTGCAATAAACTTTTAAACAGTATAAATAAATATCAATAATTAGTTTGCATTACTACAAATTTATGTACTTTATTACTAATATAATATGTCAATAATCAACAATTAAATTAATAAAATTTATCATTTATATTAAGTTATTAAGCGAAATAACTATATAGTCAACCGATCATATATATATATATATATATATATATATATTACAAAGGAACCACTAATTGTAAGGTGAAAATTGAAAACCGTAATTCCAAGAATGAAAATCTCAATTCTTTTAATACGTATCGTTAATTATTGTATCAAAGAATTAAGTGTATTTATTTATTTATAAAAGATTAAGTTGAATTTCTAAAATTTTGTACGGCTGAAAAGACTATAAGAAATAGAAGACTTGTATCGTGTAAGGAAAAATAATTTAAAGAAAAAACTTATGTGCATTTTTTTATGTGTTTTTTGTATGATTTTTATCTTAAATTACATCTTTTATAATTATAAAAAAAAACTTTGAGAAAATTATAAATTTGATATAAATCATAAAGGTAAATAAAGGTAGTAATTTTATGAAGAAATAATAAAGGTAAATAAAAAAGTTTATAAAAAATAAAATTTATATAAATAATAAAAGTCAACAAAAATTTATATATTTAATTTATAATATAAATCATATACATTAATTTTTTGTTGATTAAATTTTAGCTAAACAATCTTTTATAAAAAAAACCGGAAAAAATATTATACTAATAAATTAATTATTTTAATATTTGTTATATTATTTTATGAATATATAAGAAATATAACATTAAATTCGTAAGTTATTAAACTGCAAAAGGTTATTTCCTTTTTTCAAGAGATACATACAATAATATATTAATAAAATTGAAGTGATAAAACAATAATATTTTCACTCTGAATAATAAATTTATTATTTTAATACATATTATTATTATTATTATTATTATTATTATTATATAAAATTACATATTTTAAAACTATCTCTTTTCCCACTCCTTCCTAAGCCATGAGTTTTTTCCCTTAATTTGCACTACAACTTTGTTGTGAATCCAACATATATTTGTATAATTTGTTTTGACACAATGCCTCTAATTCTCTATGTATTTTTTCAATCTCGAATTATTGAAATTTAAATTTAGAGGGATCAAAATATATATGTTTGGTGACCAACATTTTGCCACTAATTTATAATATTTTTCAAAAGCATATCACTCAACGAGTTCCACAGTCAAAAAAGCAATCACAAAAAATGTGGTGCATTGCTCCTGCAACAATACCACAAAGGCTACATACAAAAACAATAATACAATATTGACTTCAAATATTATCATTGTTAAGTAATTATGAAAGATGATACCAACACTGGCCGGGAGCCTTCCATATCATGAGATTAGTCTTAACTGAATCATCAATGCGAGACAACAAGGCGCCAACCACAGGCATAAAAGTCTCAAACAACAGATTATCAATCAAAACTAAAGTCCCATAATAGGGAGGACCGTAGCATGGATCGGTGGTCAGATGTTTTCTGATACACAAGATCCTCATATAAGAGGCAAGTGTAGAGCATACTGGCATCTCTATGGAGGAACTTATGATATGAGCATAATAACTTAGAGCTTTCAGAAAGAAGAGAGAAATTTAGAAGAACATATTTTCTTCTTAAATAATAACTTAAAACTCACTGAGGTTTTTTATTTCGATTCCGTTCTGATTTACAACATAAACCTCTTCTCCTTTTATAGCCAAGGAGGAAAACTAAAAGACAAATACAGAATTATTTACGATCATGACACCTTTTGACTAAGTGGTAGCAATTATGACGCTTTTTGACTAAGTGGTAGCCATTATGACGCCTTTTGACTAAGTGGTAGCCATTATGACGCCTTTTTGACTAAGTGGTAGTCATTATGACGCCTTTTGACTAAGTGGTCACACCATAATTTACACCTCATAATAAAGACACAATTACAACTGTACATATGAAAGGCACGCTTAGTGACTTATTGGTCCTACAATTATCAGTTCTTAATAATCGGCTCGTGACTTGGAGATATGTTCGGATCAGACATATATTCTTCTGAATAATGTTGCCAGGTGTCTCCTATTGGGTTTTCTTCAAAATTCATCTTAGTGAATTGTCGTTCAATATTCATCTGAAAATTTTGTTCTTGTTGAGATGCCTTTCTGGAGCTTTCTCCAGCTTCTTGTGAATTGACTGGTTGGAATTGTGATGGAAGATTCCCATGACTTATGCATGTAGTATCTATTTGAGTATTTCCTCTGTCATGGAGATTAATAAAACTGATATAATCCATTAAATCTTTAGCAACTTTTAAGCTTGGAGGATAATCATCAATAGTTTCCCATAAGTCAGCATAATTTTTGCAAATGAGGATTTTTGTCCTGGGATCTATCTGATATGGCTTGTGCACAATGAAAACTGTCTTGAGTTTGCTAATAGCTTCTAGTGCCATTTTTCTCTCTTTTACTTCTTTTAAAACTGGGTCAATCTGATTTCTCCACCATTCTAAAGGAGAATACCATTCGAGTGCAGTCCAAATTAATGACCTGTGATTTTTAGGGTCCATCAGGTGTTGACACATTGCTTCAGTTGGGACAAAGATAGGCATAACATATAAAATGGTGGCACACCAAATATACCAAAGATGATCTTCAGTAAACTTTGCATTTGGATTTAACATAAATGGTAAATAAAAAGGTGTATCTGGGAGGAAAGGTGAACGTTCTGGAAATCTTTTTTCCTTTTTTATGATTTTTGCCATAAAATAAAAAAGGTTGTTTCTGGCATATTCTTTGAGTTGGGAAAGTGAGCAGGAAGAATTTATTCCAGGAGGAAAATGTTTTATAGAGGCATGGGCTGGTATTGGTTTTACCATGAGGATAAAGGAAATGTGTGGGTGTTGGTAATAATCTGGACAGGTTTCATTGGCCTGGAAAGTAAATCAGGGATCAAGTTTTGATTTCCTTTGATATGTTTTACAGTGAAATCATACCTAGAAAACCAGTCTTTGAGGCGAAGAGTTTGAGGATCTGGTGGCATTTTATTCTTGAATTCGAAAATCCTTGGAAAAGAAGAATTATCCATCTGAACTTCAAAATGATAACCCCTTAGATGAAAGTCAAACTTTTGAATCCCCAACTTGACAGCCAATGCTTCCTTATAAGTGGTATGATAATGTTTTTCCGCTTTTTTGAACTGTCCACTGGCATGGCCACAATAGTGTTTTACCCCATTGATTTCCTCTATTAAGACTGCTCCCCAATAGTGATCACTGGCATCAGTCTGTAAAATTCTTTTTCCATTTCCTGGAATTTTTAAGGCAGGTAGAGTTTGAGCAACCCTTTTCAAGATTTTGACTGCCTCAGTTTGTTTTGTTCCCCATGGTAGAGGATTCTTTCTGAGTAACTGTGCCAATGGACTTGTATATTTGGCAAGCTTGGGTATGAAATCTCTGATATAATTAACTATACCAAGAAATTGTTGTATCTGTTTAACTGTGAGGTTTTCATCTGGAAAATTTAGTAACTCTTGAGCAATATGAGGTTGAGGTTGATATTTTCCTTGGGAGAAGTGCATTCCCAAAAAATCAATCTCAGTTTGGGCTAGTTGGCTCTTCTTCTCTGAAAGCATCATTCCATACTTTTGGGCTAATTGAAAAAATTGGTCCAATAATTGTTTGTGAGTTTTTTCATCTTTTGAGAATAATACTACATCATCTATATAGATGAGAATACTATTTAAAATGGGCTCAAAAATTATGGTCATGGCCTTTTGGAATAGTGATGGAGCTACCTTAAGCCCAAATGGTAATACTGTCCATTGATATTGTGCATTAGGAATATAGAATGTCGTTTTGTAGCGGTCTTTAGGATCAACCCCTAGTTGCCAAAACCCCGATTTCATGTCAAATTTGGAATAGATCTGAGCATCCTTGATGAAAACATTTAATGAGGAGGCTTTTGGAATGGGAAATTTATCATCCTTGAGAAAATGATTAAGAGGCTTATAATCAATTACTAACCTCTTTTTTCCCCTGATTTTTTCAGATCTTTTTTCAACATAAAATGCTTGACAAGCCCACTCAGACTTAGTAGGTTCTATCAATCCTTGTTTGAGTAACTGATTGCACTCTTCTCTGGCTAATGCAAAATCTAATGGACTCATTCCTAGATGAGTAGCCTTAGTTGGGTTGATGTCCTCGTTGAGTTAAAATGGAAGTTGGACAAAGAATTCTTCATTCTTCCACAGAGGTTTTGGATGAGAAAAATTCTCGTGACTATCTGCACAAAGTTTGAGCAAATTAGTCTTAATTCTTTCATATCCAACAGGAACCTTTGCGAGAGAATATAACTTTAACATTTCAGAATATGGTTTAAATTCTCTCTTGAATTTAATGCCTCTTGGAAGAATTTGGAGTCTCTCTGCAGCTAAATACACATCCATTCCTACAACGATGTCCTTGTTTGGGAGATTGCTGCCAATAACCTTAGTCCAGACTATGCATTCAGGGAAGAACCTGATTCCTATTTTTTCTTTTGTCATCAGGTCTGTCCTGAAAACTTTTCCATCTGCTGCCACAAAATATGCAGCATGTTTTACCCATGCGTTGGTGGGAAGAATGCTTGGATTCATCATTGTTATTTGGGCACCAGTATCCATATAAGTTATGGTTTTCTTAGGATGAGAAAACTTTGACGCGGGGACTTGAACTTCAATGCAGGGGAGAGGAGGAGTAGGCAAAGTACTTCCTATTTCTTTGAACGAGTAAATAGGGAAGTATTCATCATCTCCTGACTCAGTAAGGGATCCTTCCTCAGTTGAGGAGTCTTGTAGTGCAAAAATTGTTTCTTCATCAGCAGCACTTTGTTCCGAGTACAGAGATTCTAGATCACCTTCTCGAGGTTGGAGAGAGTTAATCAACTTTGCCGCTTTGTTGGCTTTATTGGGACAGTTTTTTGAAAAATGTCCTTTTTCACCACAAACAAAGCATCTCTGACCTTTTCTTTTTCCTTTAAATTTTTTCCTTTTAAAAAACTTCAAGTTCTTTCCATTCTTCGTTCTGTTGATGGTTCTTGAAGGTCTGATGTACTCTTGCTGATGTTTCTTCTTTTTTGAACAAGTGCATCTATTACTTTTACATTTTATTTCCAGGTAAGGTTTTTGGCATCCCTTTGTGAACTTGGATTTCTGCTCAACGATCTCTGAGAAATGTTGATGCAGTCTGCATAATTTTTCAAGTGCCTCCAAAGTTATCTGATGAATTTGACCAAGACTCATGGTTTGGACATCCTTTTGTGTCGTTGCTATCATCCTGTGGATTTCAGGCTGGAGTTCTTGTGGTAGTGAGGACACATAGGTACTTTTGAGACTAGGGTCGTTGAACCCGTTAAGAACATAGTACCTCTGTGACATTCTCTGAAAATGTTTTTCAAGGTCTTTTACTTTGAGTGAACAACATTTCATTTCAAAGAATTCTTGCCTGCTCTTCCTATCAAATATTTCCATCTCACCAATGAATTCATTGTGAAGCACACCAAGGACAGCAGCAGTATTTTCTAATATGTGGAATTCATCCTGCTTGAATGTACCAAGATTATGATACCATTCTTTTAGTGTTCCTGTCATTCTGCAGCAAAATTCTTCAATGATTTTGTAAGGATCCACGCATGTCTTCATCAGGTGTGTATCAAGCCATGCACCAAATTCAAGGAGTCTTTTCCTCCAACGATTAGGAGGTATATCATCAAGTGTGAACCAGGGACCACTATTTATCTTAGTTTTTTCAGCAACTGGAGTTTCTTCAAATGACTCTTCATAAAATGACCCTTCTTCTTTTACATTCACCATAAAAAGTCTAGAAATATCCATGTGATTCTTTTCAGATTCTGAATCTGATGAGGAAGATCCTGAGACATCAGTGGTGGATGTAGTTTGAGAGGAATAGTTTCCCGACGAGGAATCTTCATTACTTTCTGCGGAAGATTTTGCAGAGGAGCAATTTCTTTGAGAATACTCCCTATTTTCTGTGATAGTCATGGCTTGAAAACTCTTGTCTGGAACTTCTTCTTTTTGGGATATTGGAGGAGGTGACTCAAGAACGCCTTGGGAATCAGAGGATGATACACTCATACATGCAATCTTTCCTTTTGATTTATGTGTTGAAGAGGTAGTTCTGAAAGATTTCGGTCTATAAGCAGAAGGTATATATTTGGCATAGTTTGGAGGTGACGAGGCATATGAGGAATAAAAAGGAGAGGGTTTTTTGGGTTGCGTGAAATATGTAGGAAAGGTTGGAGGATTAAAAAAGGAATCTTCAGCAGGTTTAGGTTTTTGTTCCTTGGAAGCTTTTAAGAAATCATCAATTATCAGGATCATTAGGTGGTAAAAGGTTTTCTTTTATGAGGATCTTAAGGGCTTCTTCGTAGAATGGAAGAGGATGAGCCTTTTTATGGATTCCTACCCATGGACCATTATCAGGATCAGATCTCCTTTGTGGTGGAGGATATGGTTTACATGATCCTTTTTTCTTTCTTTTAGGGATGATGATATCTCTGTCGATATCGTCATCATGCATCCAGCAATCACACTCAGGGTCACACATGTTGGGATCTACATCCCAGATAAAGTGTCAATCTATTTTGTCAGTATAGATGGGTTCTCCTTTTGCTGTGACAGCATGAATTGGACACCAATCTTCTTTGAGGATCGGCTGGATCATCATGGTTTGAAAGATAGGAGTTGAACTTGGTCCTTCTTCTGGCTTCTTAAAGATGGTTTTAACAGACCTATCAACAGATCTCCTGAAGGTGGCTTCTTGAGATTGTATCGGTCTTCTGTCCTGATGGATTTTCTCATAGTTTGTTATCCATTCTAGAGGAATCAGTTGGGTTAACTCTTCTCTTGAGATCCTTCTTGGGATTTGGACGATCGAGGGTATGTCTTCTTCTCTGTTGGTGACAACCAACAATGAATCAGAAGAGCATCCCGAAAGAGGTAAATCTATTGAGTGATTCTGGAGGCGATATATTATTTGATGGTGCAAGGTGGCAGACAAGGCTTCTGGAACCTGGTCAGATCCAGTGATTTGTACTTGGACTTTTAATCTTGTAGAGAGAGTGCTATCATTGAGGCTTACGTTGTAATTTGGGAAGACGGTAAGCACTACACTTCCAGCATGGAGTGAAGTCAGTACGGTCCCGATTACAGCGTTCTCATAATGAAGATAGCTTAAGTCAAGGAGAGCTATCTTGTAGAACACAAGCTGATTTTTCCTTCCATGAAGAGAAAAGATCAACCTCACAGCTCCAAAGTGTAAAGCTGTGTATCCTTTAGATTTCCAGTGATTTATGAGACTCTGAGGAATCTCTAAATCAACATACTGTTCTTGGTTTGTTGCTTTAAGGCTGCACTGGTCAAGTCTAGATGACTGTACATATTCTTTCATGTGAGGCCGATTTGTCGAAATTAAGTTTCTGATTGATCTGGTAAATGATCTTTGTCTTTTGAAGATGTTGTAAGGGCTTAAGAGGGGAGGTACAGTTTCAGTAATTTGGGCATCATCTGGAACATATGAATATTCTACAAGGTTTTCTATTTTATGGGAATCAGTCTTTTTACATGATCTGGGAAGGGATAAAGTTGAGGTGAGAGTGATGGGTTGAGATGATGTTGAGTCTGTTGTATCCATAAATTTGTGGTTTCTTTCTTACTCACTCTTTATCATTACATTCATACCATATGCACCCCCTCTAGATAGAGGTGTAGACTAGTTATCCCAAATAGATTTATGAATATTTATGGACATTTGTTGATATATGTTCAAATACGATGCCTAAAAATACTTAATAGATTATCATATGTAAGGATGCGTTTCATTTGTTAAAAAATAAGGGTAGAACATGACAATGTTTTTGTACTCTATTTTAATTTAGAAACTGCTTATTGGATTTGATAAAAATAAGAATTCTTGTCTCTCAGTAAACCACGAGACAATATTTTGTCTTAAGTACAAAAATTATCAAAAATATCAAAATACTATTTTTATTTTCTACTAAAAATTATTATCTCTCACTAGTGTCTCATATCTCTCTCTATTATCACTCTCTACACTCGCATGTCTCTCTCCCTATCCCTTCTCGATCCCTCTTATCTATCTACTTTCTCATGTCTCCCTTTCCCTCTATACTTCCTCATGCATCGATCTCTCTCCTTCATTCTTCTCTCTCTCTAATCTTTCATCTTTCTCTCTCTACTCTTTGTGCTTCTCTTATCTCTCCCCCTTTCTCTTCACTATCTCTCTACATCCTTTTTTCTCCTCCCTCTTGTTTATTAATATTCACATTCATAAACTTTACAATATACGTATACACATATGAATAAATGGTATTATAGTGAAAATTATATTATTTGTCCATTGTATAGACATATCAAATAAAATGTAGTGCAAAATTATTTGTTTTATGTATTGACCATCAAACACAGTAGAATGTAAAATGTTGTCGTTCATAGTTCGATACTGTATTGTACTGTTATGCTAAGTACTTATTGTTTTACGAATCAAACGCACGAATTGATTGAACCTATAAAATTAGTGTAAATTAGTTTTACACTAAAATCTAATGAATGGTCATTATTTTTTTCAATATCACATTTATTTTGAACTAATTTACGTTGATAATACATCTTCTTTATGTTCTTACAAAATTCATTTAGGGCGTGTTTGGTTGCGAGGAAAAATTGACAAAAGATAGATAGGTGAGAAAAAATATAAAAAGAGAGAAATAGAAAAATAGGTATTGTCTAGTTTAGAACAAATAGAATAGAACTGAAAGAGAGAGAATCATGTTTATCTCTTAAAAAGACAAAAATAGCATTGTACTAAAAATTGAACCGATGTAAGTATCAATTCAAGATTCAAATGTCGGATGGAGGTCGGATCGGTAATAATAATATGTATCTTTTTTATGTTTTAATAGTATAAAAAGCAATAATAACAAAAAAAAAGAAGAATATTTATGATATTTGGATAATTTAGTGAACTTCTTAGCTATCATTGGGAAGAATAATTCCATTAGTTTTTATTTTATTTTTTTATATTGAAGTAAAATATAAGTTTAATGTTTAATGAACAAACTTCTATTATTAATATTATGAAGTAGTCAAGAGACAAAATAACATCTAAAAAAAAGTGTGATGAAGATAAAATGAAAAATTTGTACGTCATATGTCATGTCTCAAATTTAAATCCTTTACCTCACAATTGTGCGAGTTAATTATAATGTCTTTTATCATGGAGGTGTGTAGCACCTTATCTCATATTAGTTCAATCTATTTCTTGGGAATACATACGAGGGCAACCCATTTTATGAAAAATGTGAGTGCAAGCCATGTATTTTTTTAGTTAAAATATTTTTAGCTGTCTAACCGCTTATAACCGAACAATTGTCTATTTTTCGATTTATTACCAGTTTTTTGGTTTTGCTTCCAATTTTATGCCATGACTGTTTTCAGTGTCAAATAGACCGAATATAAGTTTGATTTTTGGTCTAATCGATCAATCCGATTTTTATTATCTTTATTTAATTATTTCCATTAATTGATCTTAACAAAAATTCTTTGTAAGATAGTGGAAAGAAAATGACAAAAAAAATGGTACATCTGTGATCTCTCTTCTCCTTTATTCGTTTTATTGAGATAAAAAATGATCTAGACCTTATATGAAATTCTTCTTTCAAGAAAACTCCAATCTCTTTTCACTATATATGCAGATTATCATTTACCAAGTTTATATTTATTTATCCCAAACAAAGAGTTGGAAATCATTTGATCTCAAACACTTTTATCACACACATTGTAATCGACTCATGTATATCTTTTATGTTAGATTAAGTGTATTTGTAAAAACCATTTCTAGTTTGAAATGTGTGTAAAAATAATTTTTAGGTTGAAAGATGATTGTAAAAATTCTTTCAAGGCTGAAAAATGACTTTAAAATTCTTAGCTAGATTGAAAGACGAATAATCAAATTGATCAAGGTGTGATGAAGAAAAAATATGTGAAAAGGCATGTTTTGATTTTGAAGTACATGGTGAAAATCTCACGGTTGTGAGAACTGAACTAACCCGAGTTAAGTGAACTAGTATACTTTTTGTGTGCGATCTTTCTATCTCTTATCTTTAATTATCTACACTCACAAATCACACTTTAGTATCATTGTTTTTGTTTATATTATCTTAACTTCGAATAAACTGCACTTAACGTTCTGATTAGTTGAAAGCTTACTGACCATTTTTTTGGTTACCAAATTTAATATTGAGTAAAACTTCAATAAAGTGCATGAACTAAATTTTAAAAGTGTAACAATTCAAACCTCTTATTTCTTGTGACTATTCATTTCACTTCAAATCATGTATAGAAATGGTCCACCGTGGACCATCACTTAAAAATTATTGAAAATTATAACGATGATCAACGATATTCTTCATAAATAATAACTCATGATCCTTCTCGTCTTTACGAATAAAATGATGATATGATTGATGTCAATTTAATACAAGATATATATTTGTTCTTTTTTATTTTATTAAACTAATATTATTTAAGTCATTATTTCAATCATAAAAATAAACATGATTGTTAACGTTGTACCTTTGCAATTGTTGTACCTTTGCAATTGAAAGATCTTATGCCTCTATTTTTTTTCTTCTCATATGAAGCAAAGTGAAAATTTAAAGTTTTATGTTTGATCCAATTTTAGATCAAAGTTCAATTTCAAGCCACTTATTTAAAATAAACGATAAAGAAGAAAAACGAAGCAAATGAGTGAGTTTAAGTCAAAAATTGACTTCAAATCACTTATCTTTAATGAAGAAAGAACACAACGAAAACAAAAAGAGAGGTGAGAGCAGAGAGAAACTACGCTAGGTTGAATATTCGATTCATTATTTAATTTGTTAAATATTGCAAAGTTTCCGAGTTAATGATAATTTTTTTGCCATTAAGGATAAATGAATATGTTAGTTTATATATTAATTTCTAAGTTAGATGTAGTTGATGGAAGTATAATGTGTTGCCAAAAGGTATCTATGTATCAGCTAATGAATTCTTTCCATTTGTTGATCATAATGAAAATTCATCTCAAAATTGTAGAAATAAAAGCAGAAAAAAAGAAAACACGGATGTAACGAGAAGATAAAAAAAAAAAAAGTAGACTTTATTTTGTATTTAGTCTCATATTTCTATTTCTTTCATGTTTCATTCAAAAGAAAATTTAGATTTTTTATATTGTTTTTCTCATATATAAATTTATATACGTTTATTCTCGTACGTTTCAATCACGACTTTAACAATTCAAAACAAAAAAGGACCGTGTTGATCTATGTCCCATTTCTTCACTATATTGGGAAGATTAAAAAAAAAGGTATAACCTTATCTTGTTTTAATCTCACATTTCTATTTCTTTCATGTTCCATTTAAAAGAACATTCAGATTTTTCATATTGTTTCTCTCATCTATCAATTTATATTCGCTTATTCTCACGCGTTCCATTCACGGCCTTAACAATTCAAATAAAATAAAAGTAATTACATTTATTTTTCAAAAATAATACATAGATATATAAACATATTTTTTAAAAATCAAACCACAAATTTCATTAAAAAAATATAGTGCTTCAAAACTCTCAAATACATCAAAAAGGGACCGTTGAAATTTTCTTTTTGGGTCTATATATATTAAGTGCATCCCTCAAAAAAAAAAAACCAAAAGAATAGTATAATTTGTCAAATAAAAAATGAATAATGTAAACTTGTCAAAATAATAATAATAATAAATAATAATAGTTATATGAATATTGAACTAGACTCGTTAAAAAGAATGTTCTTTCTTATATCTATAAGTAAAACTTTCACTGTAATGTAATAATAATAATATTCGATTTTTTTTCTTCTTCTTTTCGTCTATCTTTACTCTCTTATGTTGGGTTATGATTAGTTCACAATAATAATAATAATAATAATAATAATAATAATAATAATAATAATAATAATATAAAAGCCCATGTTTTAGGACAGAGTGTATACCCCCACTCGCTCCCCAAACGATTAGATTCTCATTTTTCTATTTCTCCCAGAAAATATAAATAAAATAAAATATAATCTCAAACCGTTTTTCATGGGTTCGCTTGACGCACCGATCAGTGCGGAAAACGGTTCCGTTCACGCCGCCGGTCACGGAAAATCTCCGTTAACTGATGTTACTGCACGCGCCGCACCGGCAGATTCGGCGCCGGGTTTCGACGCATCGAAGCGGCGGAGATCGTCTGTGCTTCCCTTGGAGGTTGGGACGCGCGTGATGTGTCGTTGGAGGGACTCGAAGTATCATCCTGTCAAAGTTATCGAACGCCGCAGAGTTCATGGCTCTGGACCTAATGATTACGAGTATTACGTTCATTATACTGAGTGTATGAACCTAATTTTAATTAGTTGTTCAGTTTCAGTTTCGATGAATGAAAATTGAATTGTTAGGGTTTTGAATTTTGAAGTGTGTGTTTGATTTTGAGTTTTGAGATTTGGTTGGGTTGAATTGATTTTTGTAAAATGTTATGAACTCTTCTTGCATGTAACTTATTAGTGTGAACCTGTTATTAGCATTTGTGAATTGTTATCCATTAACATAGAAATGGAAATATATGGATTATTATTATTATTATTTTGACAGAATATATGATTATTTTTTAGGCTTTGTTTATGTTTTTGAATATTCCTAAGTCATATTTGTCGAGTATTTTTTGGTGTTTATTTGTTTACTGTATGTGGGGATGCTTAGATGCCAACTGCTTTAGTGTTTTTCAATGAATGGTTTGGGTTTTGAATTTTGAAGTGTCTTTTGATTTTGAGTGTTGTGGTTTTCAGATTTGGCTGAATTATTAATTGACTTAGTGTTTACTAGAATGTCAATTGAATTAATTTTTGCAAAATGTTATGTTGTGAGTTCTTGCATGTAGTATACTATAACAACTAGTGTGAATCTGTTATTGGAATTTGTGGATTGTTATTTGTGAACATATCAATTGCAATATATGGATTGTTTTTTTATTGAAAGAATATATGAATTATATTTGAGGCTATGTTTGTGTTTTTGAATATTCCTAACTCCTTCTAATATATTTTTCTAGTTGTTTTTAACTATGTCTATTTGTTTACTGTATGCAGGGATGCTAAGATGGTATATGTTATAGTAATTTTTTTAATTTTATATTTCTTGTTTTTGCAGTCAATAGGAGGCTTGATGAGTGGGTGAAGCTTGACCAGCTTGATCTTGATTCTGTGGAGGCAGTTGTTGATGAGAAAGTGGAGGAGAAGGTAATGGTTATATCTGCAAATTTGTTTGCTTGCATTTATTTTGAGTCGTCGTTTAATTTTTTTTTGAAAGATGGACATGGAGGTTTCCCAAGAAAGTGATATTATAGCTCAGACTCCAAGATCTGTTTTTTTTTCTACAGCCACAATTGCAAAACTTTTTTTTTTCCCACTGGATGTTGTCGGTTCTGTGTGTCAAATGACATTTAAAACTTTAGCCAAGTTTCAGAATATATGTTCTATGGTGCTCTGGAATTAAATATTAATGTGTAGTCACTTGCACTGGCCATTCTTCATTTTCATACCGCGAGTGGTGCTTTCTTTTTCTTTTATGTGTACCTCCTCTTATTTAAAAACATGCATTCAGTTTGTGAATAACTTCATTTAGAAAAACTGGACTTGTGGTTTTTACAGGGGGCAACAGGTTTGAAGATGACACGTCACCAAAAGAGGAAGATCGATGAGACGCATGTAGAGGTATTCAATGGTTGCTTTTCAATTATAATTAGAACATAGGGAGTTATTTAGAAATTAAGTAATTAACACAAAAAAACACCTGCTAGAGTTCAAACCTTTCAATCTCCCTTTCTACATGTGCTTCAAGTGTGAGTAGTTGCTATTTGAACCCAAGGTAATCTGTTTTTTTTAGAAGCAAGCCCGAGGTAATCTGTAGTTTGCCGTGACAATAAATTAAATAGTTTGCCATGTAAATAAATTAAATGTTTTTATATTGAATTTTTTTCACTGGCACCACTGTTCTGTTTGAATGACTTATCAGTTGTCAGTATTTGAGTGCTACTTGATGCATCGATACACCTCATGCACAGGATCTTCCAAACAGTACACCTGTTTTCACACTAGCAGCTTTTATTTATTATGAAATTGAATTCACATAAATCAAGTAATTGTGATACTATTTAGTTGGAGATTGAGATTGACCCTTGTGATTGTTTTCTTAAATTTAAAACCGGTTTACTCTATGGACTGATATTCCTATCTCAAACTGCATTGTATTCCTTATATTTTAATATACATATCTATTATTAAACTTATAGGGCCACGAGGAGCTTGATGCTGCTAGTTTGCGAGAACATGAAGAATTTACAAAAGTGAAAAACATAGCTACTATTGAACTTGGAAGATATGAGATTGAGACATGGTACTTCTCTCCATTCCCACCAGAATACAATGACTGTTTGAAGCTGTTCTTTTGTGAGTTTTGCCTCAATTTCATGAAGCGCAAAGAACAGCTCCAGAGGCATATGGTGAGCTTTGTTAGAAGATGATTTACATTTCACTAATAATGTCTTTGGTGTTGTGCATGTATTGCTCTTATCTTTTTTCTTCAGTCATTTTGCCGTTTGCTTCAATTGGTGTTTTGAAACTTGTATTATTATGTATGATATTTGTTAGTTGGAACATAAAATTATTTTAACTCTTATCTTAATAAGAAAACTAATTATATGCTTATTTGTGGAGTTGTTTCCTTGCAAATCTAAAACCAAAAACTATAATAGTTCGTTGCAGTTCTTTCTGTTGTAGCATTCTGTGATTGCAAATTAGCTAACTCCATCTTTTAGCTTTTTATACTTATGTTTATGACTAATAGTTTGATCTTTAAAACTTATTATTGCCGTTATTTATTTGAAAATAAACTTTTTGGTGTAATCAAATTCATTATTTTCGGGAACACTTGGAGTTAATAAAAGGGCATTGACGACTGGGTCATATGAAATAGCCTATTGAATGACTGTATCGGTGTTTCTTCCATCCTCCCCCCAGGGGTCAAAGGATATCTGTAGAAAAATGTATAGTTTTATATTCTGAATACGTGTACAGCATTTTCTGCCCCTTATACCACCATTGGTGTCCTGTTCATGCAGAAAAAATGTGATCTTAAGCATCCCCCTGGTGATGAGATATACAGAAGTGGTACACTGTCAATGTTTGAGGTACATTTTTAACTGTAATGCTGTTTTTATTATTACAAGTTCCTCCTTTATTTTTTTTCTTGTTCTTTGTTGTCAGACATTGCCCTCTTCCATTATGTTTAATTTTGCCAGTTGAATTGAATTTTCAGTTTCTTTGTTCATTTATCTTTAAATTATCATGTATGATGAATGCCTGGTGTCTAATATAAATTAAAATAATCTTTCTCATTATGTTGTTTGTTGATGCAAGTAATTAACATTCTGCATCTTTTCATTGTTCAAGTTACAAAACTGTAAACTAAATGAGATGTTTTTCCCATTGTTCATCATCTCTATCTTGATATTCACTTTTGTATTCAATATCCATATATACACATTCTTTCTTCCTAGATGTGTGGTTCTCTAGGTGCTGAGAGGACTTCAAAATTACTGAAATGTTGGTTGAGGAACTTAATACCTGTCTTCCAAATTTAAATGGTTAAATCTTCTAGTATCCTTATTATTGAAAGAAGAAAAAAAATTAATGAAATGTGATAGGACACTGAGTATTGGGCCTAGCCCAATAGATAGGTTGATTGGAGAATAAGAGTTAGTTAGTATATTTCCTGATTTTATGGAATTCTGTTACAGATTTCTGTTATAAAAGTGAGGGAAGGGTAGTTAGAAAATCATTCAGAAAAGTTGTTGGAATTGGTTAGGAGAGTTTTCTGTCTGGTTAGGAGTTTAGCTCTGGATTAGGAGTTCTTAGAACACTGGTTTATCTTTTCTTTACTGTTTTTCCACCAGTGTAGAGCTTCAAGCTCACCATTTCAGATTAAATAATAAACAGTTTACATTCTTGAAATTCTGGGTTCTATCAAAATGAGTTTCAGGAGGCACTGATAACTGAGTTTTGAGAATGGTGTGTTATGTGGCCAGCAGTTGCTAAATGCAAGTAAGTCGGCGTGTGTAGTTTGAATTTTGCTAGTGATTTTAATTATTATTACTATATGTCTGAAAACAGGTTGATGGAAAGAAGAACAAGGTTTATGGGCAGAATCTTTGTTATTTGGCCAAGTTATTTCTTGATCACAAGACCCTCTATTATGATGTTGACCTGTTTCTGTTCTATGTTTTGTGTGAATGTGATGATCGAGGATGCCACATGGTTGGATATTTTTCCAAGGTAATACAATGTATTTTCATTATTTTTGTTTGATGTTAGATATTTTTAAATATTTAAAGATTACTTATTTAGATTTAGATATTAATGATAGTTGTAATATGAAAACGAACTTTGTTTGAATATTGGTTAATGCAATTATTTATTCATTATTCTTGATATTGATTACTTTTTTTTAATTGTACAGGAAAAACATTCTGAGGAATCTTACAATTTGGCATGTATCCTCACCCTTCCACCTTACCAAAGGAAAGGCTATGGAAAATTTCTGATTGCTTTCTGTAAGCTCTTCTTCTGAAAAATAGGCCTCTTCATATTTGTTAGATTTTATGTGACAATTTGAGCAAAATTCATAAGATTTCAAACATTGAACAGCCTATGAACTTTCAAAGAAGGAGGGAAAAGTTGGCACACCTGAAAGACCCCTTTCTGACCTTGGACTGCTAAGCTACAGAGGATATTGGACCAGGGTTCTGTTAGACATCCTGAAAAAGCATAAGGGAAACATTTCTATCAAGGTAACCCTCTTCCATTTTTTTTCTTTTAATGTCCGGCAATGGCAAATTCAAGTTTATATGTTTACAAATAATAAAACTTATTTGAGTTTTTGGTCTCTGTTGAACTTGCTTTTATGTTGATTTTGATTATTTTTAATAAGAGAGTTTATGGACAAACAACTTAACTAAAACGTTTATTATACGAGAGTTTATGTATCAACACTTTCTACTTGTCAATGGTATGGCTATTGAAGAAGTGTTGTTTTGCAGGAACTGAGTGATATGACTGCCATTAAAGCTGAAGATATATTGACAACTCTTCAGAGCTTAGAACTGATTCAATACAGGAAAGGGCAACATGTCATTTGTGCTGATCCAAAAGTTTTGGATCGCCATCTCAAAGCGGCTGGCAGAGGGGGTCTCGAGGTTGATGTTTGCAAATTGATTTGGACACCTTATAAAGAACAAAGTTGATCCATCAAAGAACTGCTATGTTGTAACTTCTGCTTGTGTATATAGTTTGGGCTAGGTTTATTAGTTGGTAACATTCCCTTTGATGTAATGTGTAATACCATCTTAGTTTAGATGATAATAGGAACACAGACTGATTGATTTATTTGCTTAGTCTTTGGTGACCGTTAGTTAATCCACATCTTCTATTGCCAGAGGGACGATTTTATATTTTATGTATATTCCTGGCTTTTGGTGCTTTACATGTTATACAATTGTCATAAAAGTTCATAAAATAGTTTTTGTGAACCAGATAATGGCTATTGATGTTGAAGTTGTTGATATGGTATTTATGGACAAAATCCACATTCAAATCTGCATGAGTTGCATTTAATTGGTTTTTATTCCAACGTCTGAGAAAGTTGTAACAATTGAGGGCAAGGTTGTTATTATTTTCAATCCTATACTATTTTAAATACAATCAATTTTTAAATAACATTATTTATTATATTATTCACATATTTTCAATTTTATGTTACTTAAAATTACTCATATAAGTCTAGGCTTGCTGCTTATATTGACATTCCTTTCCCAATAATATTGATTCAACTAACTCATGAACCAAAGTTTCACCAGTTGAAGAATTTTGTACAATACATCAAGACCTACTACGAAGGACCTAAAAGGCTGCTCTATTATGATTACCATTACTTTCTACGAAGGACCTAAAAGGCTCCATTTTTAACTGTACGCATTTTTGGAGATCATATTCATTTTTAAGGTTGAGACAAAACAAGTCAGAAGTTTAATAGTTGATAATCTTTTTGAGTTAGAAAAACCTACTATATAATGTTGTCATCAAATAATTTAAGGCTAAATGGGACTGAGAGAATATTCTATTCGTTAAAAAATAATAATGTATAGTTTTTTTTTATCTCATTGAACAAAAAATTTCATATTTCACATACTCAATGTTCCTTGACATGTTGTTCATTTTGTTATTTAGAAAAATAATTCCTTTAGTATGTTGACGAGCACATAGAGAAGGACTATGTTCATATTTCACAGGCTATGACATTTGCGTAATGTTTTTTCTTTTTTAGATAGTGTTTTATGAGGGTATAAATTATTGATTTCAAAACACCTTTATCTCTCTAACTGCAAAATTTAACGTCTAAGTTTACTTCAACTATTCTTGAAAATAATGTATCTAAATTACCAACAATTGACGACATACCCACTTCAAGAAAGAGATATCCATCAACTGACCTAAATAAAGGAGATCTCAACCTTTCCATCAAGATCCTTAAAAGGAGTATCAAGATGTAAAAGATCTAAACCTCCGAGACTAATTAGAAATGATTGGTTGTGGTATAATATTTTTGTGTTTATTTGTCTACTATGGTATTTCTTATTACTTTTTGTTTTGAAATCCGACAAAATATTAATTCTACTTAAATAAGACTGTATGTCTATATCTTGTTCACATTTGCTTTGGACAATAAACTCCTTTTTGGATAATTATTAAGATTAAATTGTATGTGAAATGAATTAGTGTTTATAGTGTTATTAATATGAGTTTTAAAGGGGGTATAAAAATTGCTTATGAAAAGGGTTTTCATTCAAAGGATAAAAAATGGTTTATTTCTAGCTCAAGGTTATGGATCTTGGAACATCAATGGAGAAGGTTGAGGCTGGTCATCCAAAATATCGTCCAAGGTTAGAAGTCATTTGAATCCTTCTTGCATATGCATCTCGCAAACTCATTAAACTTTTTCAAATGGATGTAAAAAGTGTCTTCTTAAACACTTATTTAAATGAACAAGTCTATGTTCGTCAACTCCTCGGCTTTGAAGATCAAAATAAACCGAACCATGTTTTTAAACTCACTAAAGCTTTATATGGTTTAAAACAAGCTCCTCGGGATTGGTATGAACGGCTAAGTTCATTCTTGATCAAAAACGGATTTTCATGTGGAAAAATTGACACAACACTTAAAAAAAAAAACTGATCTACTCATCGTACAGGTTTATGTTGATGATATTATTTTTGGATCAACTAATAAAAATATGTGTGATGATTTTTCAAATCTTATGCAAAGTGAGTTTGAGATGAGTATGATGGGAGAGTTAAGATATTTTCTTGGATTACAAATCAAACAATACAAGGATGGAATATTCATTTGTCAAGAAAAATACACAAAAGAACTATTGAAAAAATATAAGATGTGTGAAGCTAAAATCATGATTACTCTCATGCATCCATCATCCTCACTAGATAAAGATGAAACCAGAAAATCAATTTCTGAAAAAGAATATAGAGGAATGATTGGTTCATTACTTTATTTAACTGCAAGTAGACCAGACATTGCTTTTGCAGTAGGATTGTGTGCTAGGTTTCAATCTACACCAAAAGTATCCCGTCTTACTGCTGTAAAAAGAATTTTTCGTTATCTTGTTGGTACTACTAATCTTGCCCTTTGGTATAACAAATGTTCTCAATTTGATCTTGTAGCTTACTGTGACGCGGATTATGCTGGAGATAAGGTTGAAAGGAAGAGCACAAGTGGTGCATGCCAGTTCCTAGGAGAAGCCTTAATAAGTTGATCTTGCAGAAAGCAAAACACAATCCCTTTATCAATTACTGAAGCAGAATACGTTTCGGCAACAAACTATTGTTCAACAGGTTTTGTGGATCAAGAACCAACTTGAAGATTTTTCAGCAAGTTATTCTAAAATTCCTATTTACTGTGATAACACCAGTGCCATAAATCTGTCAAAAAATCCCATTCAACATTCAAGATCAAAGCACATTGAAATAAAACATCACTTTATTAGAGATCATGTAAATAAAAAGGAAATATAACTAATTTTTGTTGATACAAAGAATCAACTTGCTGACATTTTCAGTAAGCCTATTGTTGAAGAAAACTTCATTTCAATCAAAGAGCAGTTAAAAATCATAAAAAATCCTGCTCAAAACTGAAGTTAGAACATTATGAGCAAAACGGAGAACATTCTCCGTTTGGGTTGGCTTTTTGCACAAAGGGTCAAGAACGTTCTTTGTTCTTTAAGTAAGATATAAGTCTCAAAGGTCAACTTCTACACACGTACTGCTGTCACTCATAAAAAAGTAATGGCTACTCCATCTACTACTGCCACATCACTGCCAAATTCCTCCTTCCCAACGCACGTTTGTCTCATTAACCATAATCACGTGTGGCAACGTAGTGATACTCAACTGCACAGAAAAACCAACAATCACTTCCTCTTTTTTCACTAACAAACAATCCTACACTTTTTCTGCAAAAAGCTCTTCATTGTCCTCACTCATTTTCCCTCATTTTCATTCACGATAAAAAATGGCTAGAACAAAAAGCTCCGTTAGAAAAAAAAATCTGAGAACATCTTCACCATCTCCTTCACCATCTCCAACACGTTCACTCTCACCACCACCACAACCCTCCAAAACGTCAACAACTCAAACACCTCCAGAAATTCCAACATCTCCCAAAACCAAAACGCCCCAAAAATGTCCTTCCAAAGAAATACCATCAACTCCTAAACCAAGTCAAAACCCAAAATCTAAAGGTGCAAACACGAGAAGGGGGTTGAATTGTGTTTGACTAACTTGAATACTTTTTCTATTTTTGCAGTTTTATAACAAAACCTGATGTATGAATCAAACAGAGTTAGCAGGGATATAAAATAAAAATAAAAACACAGAATTTTATACTGGTTCACCGTTAACGAGGCTACGTCCAATCCCTTCACTTTGAACGATTTCACTAATTCAAAAACCTTGAATTACAACAACACCACTGACCCTCTAAGTCAGTCTTCTCAAACAGTCTAACAATCCTAGACTTTTTCTTTCCGTTGTTACCTACAAAATTCACCTTTTCTGGTTCTTCTGTGTCATCATCCTCTGGTACTTCACATGCGCCATTTTTATGTGCTCCCCCACAAAAATCACAACTTGTATGTTTCAATAATTTAACAGGGGCCACTTGGGGTGCTATATTTAGAGCTGCCATCCCCTTTTTTATCTCGGCAGCGATAACCTCTTTTATCTGTTTTGAGAGTAGCTTTCCTTGAGCCAACCCGGCGTCCATAACACTCAATTCCAGCATACCACTTTTTGACCCACCACCTCTATCATACAGCATCATTTGCTCATTGGATGCCATAATCTCGATAATTTTTCGTGCTTCTGATGCGGTCTTGTAATTCAAAGAGCCACCTGCTGTAGCATCCAACATAATTCTAGTGCTCGGCCTCAACCCATTGCCGAATATTTGCATTTGAGCGGTGTCGTCATAAGCATGATTGAGGCATCCTGCTAGTAAACTCTTGAACCTCCTGTAAGTGTCACGAAGTGATTCTCCTTCTTTCTGCTTGTAAGCAGAAATCTCTTGCCTTTTTCTGACAAACACCGCTGGGGGAAAGTATTGTTCAAAGAATTTGTCTTCAAGATCGTCCCATGTGGTGATGCTACCGGAGGGTAAAGAATTTAGCCACTCCTTAGCATCATCTTTTAATGACAATGGAAATAGTCTCAACCTCTTGCCTTCTTCACTGTTACCGTCCACCTTCATTGTCTCACATAGTTCAAAGATGTTTGTGAGATGTCTATTTGCATCTTCATTATGTTTACTGGAAAAATGAATCTCCTTCAACTCTCGGTAGAGGGCGGGACTTATTTCGAATTTGTTGACTGTAACCGGTTGGTTATGGATGGCCAAACGAGCACGGTTTCTATCACGATTCCCATACTCCCCGAGGGTACGTTCAGGTGGTGGTGGATCAGCCATTTCAGCAAATATGAAGAAGTCCCCTAGATTTTGTTCCTCTGCTGCTAACTTTCTTTCCTTTTTCCTCCTTTCTCGAACCACCTTTCGATTTGCTTTTGCGGTCTTTTCTATTTCTGGATCAAAAAGAAGCTTAGCTAAGGAATGGCCTCGCATACAAGGTTAGAAAAAATCGTGAGAAAATAGAAAATAAAAAAAATAAGTAAATAAAAGAAAACAAAAATTTTATTGCAGAGCAAAAAATTCCAATTAAGTAAATAAATTATAACTCAATAGTGATATGGCAATCCCTGGCAACGGTGCCAAAAACATGATAGAGTTTCAGCAAGTGTACTGAATCGTTGCAAGTAATAATTAAAAATGGTAATACCGAGTGTCGAACTCAAGGATTGCGTTTTACTATCGAATTATCTTTAATTACTGAAATTGAACAAAAAGTTTCCGAATTGATTTAGGTAATATTTAAAATAACAATAGTAATGAAATTGAACTTTTATGATGAGAAAAATGTCAGGGATGAGTTTCACTTTGAGTCCAACCTTGGTTTCTAATTTGATCCTAGTTACTGAATTCCTTTATTGAATTATTACCGAATTCTCTTTAATATTCTTGCCCTAATGTCTTAGTGACAGAACCTTTAATTCCAAAATAACCCCTAATTCCTTAGTGGGTTTAAAATTAGGATTAAGCTTTACAGTACATAAATTCTCTTTTTAAACTGTTGTCTCTGCAACTAATTCAAATGGTTTCATGACCTGCATCTATCCCTAGACTACAATCTCATGAATTTATCATCTCAAGCATTCGTAAAGTCCACTTCCGTTTCAAATTATGAATCATAGAACATTTTAAAGTTGACCAGGCAATAAAAAGCATTAAGCACAAAGATGATAAAAATAATTCAATAAATTTATTCATATAACCAGGAGTCAATTCAGACAAATAAAGCTTTCATCTTGTTCCACTCATCCCTAACAAATAGGGCTTAGTTACTCATTACAAAGATTAAAGAGATAAATATTAAAGAAGAATTACAAGAAGGATTCATGAATGTTTCTTGATAAAACTCCTTCAATGGTGTAGAACAGCTGTCTCTGAGCGTCTCTGCAAGGGTACAAGTCTCTGAGCTTCTCAATTGACAAAAAGATCCCTCAAAATTCAGAAAGACTCGGTTTTATGCATTCTTCAGCGCGCCGCGTGCCCCAGGCGCAAGACTTGTGCTTCAGGCGCATTAAAACAGAAGCAATGGTGCCAAAACGTGCTTCGAGCGCAGATGGCGCACTTCAAGCGCACAACATCTTCTGTCTGACGTATACTGCATATTTCTACTATTTTGAGTCCGAATTTGGTTTTGGTGTCTTCATGAAAGTTGTAGCTATAGATCTTAGCTTTCATTTGCACTTGGTTTGACTCCAATTGAACATCTACAACTCCATATATGGTAGAAATACTCCATGTAGGTCATGTTGATTTCTCACCAAAATTCAGCGCTGCACGAAAAATAAGGAAATAACATAAAACCATAAAAAATATCTACTTCATAAAGGAAATACGAACATAAACATGTTAAATCTAAAAACTAAAATCAACAAAATATATTAAATAACTCCTTAAATTAACTAATGATTTCCTATAAAGAAGACTAAAAACAATGACAAATATACATATGATGAAGAGTTATCACCAACACTGGGCCATGATGCTTAAATCTGGACCTTTGATCTGAACAACTCCCCTCTGATCTGGACCAATACTGAACTGGGTCTGGATTGAACTGAAATTAAGTCTGGACATAGGATATTTTAATCTGGACATTTACCTTCTGATCTGGATCAGGTCTGGATCAAATCTGGACATCATATCTTCTGGTCTGGACTTAGTTTCATACTCTGAACCATGCTATCTTCTGGTTTGGGCCAAATCTGGATTAAATCTCTTGTTCTGGACCAATTAATTTATCCTCTGATTAAGTCTGGATCAAGTCTAGACTGATTATCATTTCACTGCCAATCTATCTTCTGGTCATAATAAATTCTGGACAAAGTTTGACTAATGATACCTTCTGGTCTGGAACAATTCTCCCTCTGGCAGGCTTCCTTCTGGTCTAGTCCAGGTCTCCTTCTGGACTCTGCTTCCTTCTGATCTGGGCCAGGAAAGATAACCTCTAGTGGTGTTTTGACATCCTGGTGTATCCTCTGGTGCCTTCAGGATGCATCCTCTGGTACCTTCTAGATGCATTATCTGGTGTATTCTGGAGGTGTATCCTCTAGTCTGATTTTATCCTCTGGTAATTCATCTTCTGCCTCTGGAAACTTTTCTTCTGGTGGCATTTAATGTGATAATTCTAAGTACAAAATAATATACATGGAATGCTTTTGTTAACATCAAAATCCTAAGTACTAAGAACCAACTTGGTTCCAACAATTTCCCCCTTTTTGATGATGACAAAACTTTAACTTATTTTGCTAGCTTATAACCCGAAGTACTTGAAATACTCCCCCTCAGACCAATCTCTCCCCCTAAGTCTAATAATGACTTTTTCTTCTCTTTTTCAACTCCTTCTTAAATCACTCTTTCTTTTCATCTTTTCTCCTCTCCTTTTCAACTCCTTCTGTTCTCTCTTTATTTTTCTCTCTCCCTGTTTCTTCTCCTTTTCAACTCCTTCTCTTTTCACTCTTTCTTTTTCTCTCCCTCCCTATTTCCTCTCCTTTTCAACTCCTTCTCTTTTCACTCTTTCTTTTTCTCTCCCTCCCTATTTCCTCTCCTTTTCAACTCCTTCTCTTTTCACTCTTTCTTTTTCTCTCTTTATTTCTCTCTCTCTCTCTCTCTCTCTCTCCTCTCCTTTTCAACTCCTTCTCTTTTCATATCTTTCTTTTTCACTCCTCCTTTCTTTTTATCTCTCCTTTTCTACTTATTTCTCCTTTTTCTCTCTCTCCCCCTTTTTGTCATCAGTCAAAACGAGATCCTACTATTTTTGTATTTTTGTTTTTCTCTTTACAAATTACAAAAAGTAAAAACAGAAAATAAAAAAACATAAAGTAAAATTACAAGAAAATAAAAAACTCCTAAGATGAATACTTGAGCTAGTCAGATATGAAGATAATGTTGAGATGCTTCTTGATGAACTCGAACCTATCTTCAGGTAATGCTTTAGTGAAGATGTCAGCCCATTGATGATCGGTGTCCACAAACTGGATGCTTAAAGTCCCTTTTTGAACATGGTCCCTAATGAAATGGTGTTTTATTTCAATGTGTTTGGCTCTAGAGTGTAAGATAAGGTTCTTGGTTAGGTTTATGGCTGAAGTGTTATCATAGAACAAAGGGATATTGGTTTCAAAGATGTTGTAGTCTTCAAGTTGGTGTTTCATCCAAATTAACTGTGAGCTGCATCCTGCTGCTGATATATACTCAGTTTCAGCTGTTGACATGGCAATGGTGCTTTGTCTTTTGCTTGACGAATAGATCAAATTATCACCTAAGAATGTGCAGTTGCCAATGGTACTTTTCCTTTCCAACTTGTCTCCAGCATAGTCGGAATCACAAAAACCTTTTAGTTTGTAGGTGGGGGTTTTCTTGTATAACAAGGTAAGGTTGGCGATTCCTTTAAGGTATCTCAAGATTCGTTTGACAGTAGTTAAATGGGATTCCCTAGGGTCAACTTGAAAACGGGCACAAACACAAACACTAAACAAAATTTCAGGTCTAGAAGCAGTTAAGTAAAGAAGGGATCCAATCATACCTCTGTATGTTTTCTGGTCTACCTTTTGGCTGGTTTCATCTTTCTCAAGTGAGCAGGTTGGGTGCATGGGGGTGGCCATAGGCTTACAGTCACTCATATTGAAATTTTTTGAGAAGTTCTTTAGTGTATTTAGATTAGTGAATGAGTATACCTGATTTGCCTTGGTGAATTTGAATTCCCAGGAAGAACTTAAGTTCTCCCATCATGCTCATTTGGAACTCTTTCTGCATTAGGTCAGAAAACTCCTTGCACAAAGTGCCATTAGTACATCCAAAGATGATATCATCAACATAAACTTGAATAATCAAAATATCATTTTTAATGATTTCCTAAATAGAGTATTATCAATCTGGCCTTTATCAAATTCATTCTTAAGCAGAAAGTTACTAAGTCTGTCATACCATGCCCTTGGTGCTTGTTTTAAACCATATAATGATTTTTTTAAGTTTAAAAACATGGTTTGGAAAATCAGAATTTTCAAATCCAGAGGGTTGTTTGACATAGACTTCCTCACTTATATAGCCATTTAAGAATGCACTTTTAACATCCATTTGATACAGAATTATATCATGATTAGCAGCAAATGATAAAAGAATTCTAATTGCTTCTAACCTGGCCACTGGAGCACAAGTCTTAGTGTAATCAATACCTTCCTGTTGACTATATCCTTGAGCTACAATTCTGGCTTTGTTCCTTACCACTTCACCTTTTTCATTGAGTTTATTCCTGAACACCCGCTTGGTTCCAATAATGTTTTTGTCTGGTCTGGATACCAGATCCCAAACATCATTCCTTTGAAATTCAACTCTTCTTGCATTGCAAGTATCCAACCTTCCTCTGCTAAAGCTTCATCAACATTGGTTGGTCTGCATCAACTTCTGGTTCTGGAAGATCTGTAATAGCTTCTGATTCTAATAAATCAACTTCTGGTTCTGGTGAATCTGTAACAGCTTCAGATTTTGGTAAATATCCAGATTTCTCTTCTGACTTATCTTGGGTGTTTCTAACTTGATCAGATTTATATTTTGAAGATTTGTCATGTGTTGCTGACTTGCTTGTATCCTCTACCTTTCCAGGTACTTCTGTTTCTTCTGCTTCTGCTTCCTTTGGTTCTGGTGAACCTGCACTATCTTTATCTTGCTTTGATTTGTCAAGATTAAGCTATTTGTCATATAACATAATACAAATCAAATAATTGAAAATGAACTCAATACAGCCAAACCATTAATTCTGCTTCTGGTGGTTTCTGCTTGATTTTGAAACCACTGAAATACTGTTTCTGTTGAAGTGTTCACATCACACGAATCACTTGGTTCCTCTGACAGTTTGAAACCTGCAGAATAGTTATCTAGCTTTGATTTTTAAGATCAAGCTTCTTGTTATCACATTAAACATAAATATCAAACAATAATAGTATTTACAGCAAGATGTAACCTCTATGTCAACAGTTTCAGTTTTGCTCTGAAAATCCTCTTGCTTCTGATTTTCAGATTCTGAATCTGTATGTTATGTGATTACATGGTTTGGATTAAGGGATTTGAATTCCCTTCCAGGTTTGTAGTCTTGATGAATTTCATTGGAATGTTTGAAGAACTCTCCTGATTCTGATTCTTCTCTTTCTGTTTTGGCTGATACACCATGTTCCTCTGGTGATTCTGGAACTTATGGTGATTCTGGTAATTATACTGGTTCTGGTTTGGGTTCTTGTACTGATTCAGATTTTGGTTCTAGTGTTGGTTCTGGTTCCAGTTCATGTGCCTCTGATATTGGTTCTAGTTCTGGTTCCAGTTCCTGTACCTCTGATACTAGTTCCAGTTCCAGTTCTTGTACCTCTGATACTGGTTCCAGTTCTGATTATGGTTCCAGTTCATGTTCTGATTCGTGTGATATGTGTGATTTCTTTGATATTTCATGTTCATCCTATGATTCTGGTTTTGATAGGTATTCTGTTGACCAGTTCTTCTTGTACCAGAGTCAATTGGCTTCTATTTCGTAGATGTTGGAACATAAACCGTCTTCTGCTTGTGCGTTGCCAACATCCATTGTCCAGGCACCATTGTTGGTGTCTCCTTCTGGTTGCTCAGAATATCTGCAACATAGACAATTTGATCTTTTGGTACCCAGAACTGATTGGGTCCAGGTTTGTTAGTTTTAACAGCTCTTTGATCTTGTTCAGATTTTACCATTGGACAAGATAATTCATAGTGACCTTTCTTAGCATAAACAATACATAAAACATCAGAATGAACAGTTTTAGTTTCAACAATAGTTTCTGTAGAACCAAGACCTCTATTTCCAATGTACTGTTTCCATAAATCATAGATGCATATTTACTTCTTTCCATTCCATTAGAAATAAAGTTTTGAAAAAATTGCTCATGCATATCAGATTTACAAACAGTTTTGGAAGTGGAACAAATATTACTTTTGAGAGTTTGGTTTTCAGATTTGAGTCTTGCAACTTCAGTTTTAAAATCCTTGTTTTCAGGTGCATACTCAAAATTTTGATTCTTTAAAACTTGGACTTCTTTGGTTAGATTTTTCTTATCTTCCCTAAGAGTTTTCAGTTTTAAAGACATCTTATTGTTTGCATTTAAAAAATCTTTTACAGCATCAATTAATTCAGATTTAGTGAGATTAGAAAATACCTCATTGTCTTCATCTTCGGAATCTATTCCAGAGCCTGAACTGTATCCAAAACTTGAGTTGGTATGAGCCATCAGAGCCAGAATTGCTTCCTCTGATGTGCTTCCAGACTTGCTTGAATGACTGCTTTGATCATTCTTCCTTCTGCCTGCTTTCCTTCCTGAACCTGTGCCTTTACGAAGTCCAGAGACAGACCTGATGTGTGCCATCATTGTTGTTTCTACCTCTTCTTCATCAGACGATTCTACTTCTGATTCTGATACATCTCAGGATGCCATCAGACCCTTCTTTCTGAATCTGGAACTCTTCTTGTGCTGCTTGCCTTTTTCCAGATTTGGACATTCTGATTTGATATGTCCAGGTTCATTGCATTCATAACAGATGATGCTCTTCTTGTTAGATTCTTCCTTTCCTTTGCTGTTATGTTTCTTCTTGAAGCCTCTCCTCGTTTTGTTGTCCCAGATCTTAACCATCTGTTTGGTTAAGTAAGCCATATCATCAATGTCACTGTCGCTATCCTTTGATTCTGGTGCTGCCTTTGCAACTTTCTTCTATTTCGACTTCAGGGCCATATTCTTCTTCTTCTTTGGTTCATCTGCTTCCAGTTCTAGTTCATGAGACTTGAGTGAGCTGATCAAATTTTCAAGTCTTAAGTTATTCAGATCTTTGGCTTACTGAACTGTAGCAACCATTGGTCTCCACTTGGTTGGTAAACTTCTTAGAATCTTCTTGACATGATCTGCTGTTGTGTAGATTTTCTTCAAGACTTTCAGTCTAGATATCAGAGTCTGGAATCTACAGAACATTCCATCAATGTCTTCATCATCTTCCATCTTGAACATCTCATATTGTTTGGCCAGTATGTTAGCCCTTGCTTCTTGAACCTGCTGGCTTCCTTCATAGGTCAGAACCAGATTGTCGAATATGCTCTTTGTTGTTTCTTTATCTGTGCATCTGTCAAATTCCTTGAATGTGATGGCACTGATCATGATGGTTCTGGCTTTGTGATGCAGTTTGTAAGCTTTGCTCTAGTCTGGTTTCATATCTTCCATGTCCAATTCTTTAGTTGGATCTCCTGGAACAGTAGGTGCAGTGTATCCTTTGACTACCAGCTTCCATAATTCAGGATCTTGAGATATGAAGAAACTTCTCATTCTGTCTTTCCAATGCTCAAACCTTTCTCCATCAAACAGTGGTGGTCTGTTAATGTTGCCTCCCAAATCATCTTTGGATTCTGCCATGTTGAACCCCTTGGACCTTTCCTCAAACACTGTTAAGTGCTCAGCCTTGAGACCGAGCTCTGATGCCAATTGAAGGTGCAAACACGAGAAGAGGGGTTGCTTTGTGTTTGACTAACTTGAATACTTTTTCTGTTTTTGCAGTTTTATAGTAAAACCTGATGTATGAATCAAACAGAGTTAGCAGCGGATATAAAATAAAAATAAAAACACAGAATTTTATACTGGTTCACCGTTAACGAGGCTACATCCAATCCCTTCACTTTGAAGGATTTCACTAATTCAAAAACCTTGAATTACAACAACATCACTAACCCTCCAAGTCAGTCTTCTCAAACAGTCTAACAATCCTAGACTTTTGAGGAATACAACACCTTGACTTCTCAAGACAAGTCTTCTCCTACCAATCTGAAAACTCCAGATTGTAGAAAGAATTACAATGCCTTGAATCTAATTGCTAAGTAATATTCTACCCCTTCTGACTCCCTCAGATTGTAGACTCCACTTCAACAACTTAGATCTAACACAAGGGAAAGAAAAACACGAGTGCTTGCTTCTGGAAAGTTGAAACTCACAATTAACCTCACTGAAAACTCGAGTGTTTGCTTTTGGAAGTGTATGACTCTTTTGTGATTTTCGATCTTAAGTCTTCAGTCTTGAGCCTCCTTTTATAGATGTTAATTAATGTCTCTTCCAAGCTTAAATTCGAGCTGTATCTTGCTGGATTCTCTTGCAAAAATACCTTGACCAATCGGGTTTCATTTAAATAAAAAACATATCTTTTTAGCTCCATATTTGCTTTCATAAATAACTTGGGCCAATCCTATCTTTAATTAATTCTGGAACAAATATTTCTTCCCGCCAATAGCTTCGGAATCCCCACAAGTTCAATTTATTTTTGAATCAAATCCTTTTAATACTTTGATCAAATTTAATTAAATCTCCACCGATTATCATCATGATTAAATCTGGACCATTTGATCTTCTGCTCTCGTCCACATCTGGACCATACTAACTAATCTGTTGTGATCCTCTGATATCGGCCAACACTGGACCACACCTTCTGATCTTCAAATTTCGGCCAATCACTGGATCATATGATCTGACCTTTTGATCTCGGCCAACACTGGGCCATATGGTCTGATCTTCTTATCTCGGCCAACACTGGGCCATGATGCTTAAATCTGGACCTTTGATCTAAACAACTCCCTTCTGATCTGGACCAATTCTGAACTGGATTTGGATTGAGCTGAAATTAAGTCTGGACATAGGATATTTTAATCTGGACATTTACCTTCTAATCTGAATAAGGTCTGGATCAAATCTGGACATCATTTCTTCTGGTCAGGACTTAGTTTCATACTCTGAACCATGCTATCTTCTGGTCTGGGCCAAATCTGGATTAAATCTCTTGTTTTGGACCAATTAATTTATCCTCTGATTAAGTCTGGATCAAGTCTGGATTGATTATCATTTCACTGTCAAGCTATCTTCTTGTCAGAATAAATTCTGGACAAAGTCTGACTAATGATACCTTCTGGTCTGGAACAATTCTCCCTCTGGCAGGCTTCCTTCTGGTCTAGTCCAGGTCTCCTTCTGGACTCTGCTTCCTTCTGATCTGGGCCAGGAAAGATATCCTCTAGTGGTGTTTTGACATCCTGGTGTATCCTCTGGTGCCTTCAGGATGCATCCTCTGGTACCTTCTGGATGCAATATCTGGTGTATTCTAGAGGTGTATCCTCTGGTCTGATTTTATGCTCTGGTAATTCATCTTCTGCCTCTGGTGTCTTCATCTTCTGCCTCTGGAAACTTTATCTTCTGGTTGCATTTAATGTGATAATTCTAAGTACAAAATAAGATTACATGGAGTTCTTTTGTTAACATCAAAATCCTAAGTACTTAGAACCAACTTGGTTCCAACAATCTCCCCCTTTTTGATGATGACAAAACTTTAACTTATTTTGCTAGCTTATAACCCGAAGTACTTGAAATTTAGATACTTTTTTGTTCCCTTGAATATTGAATCCTCCCACATCAAACTCTCCAAATTCTCCCTAAAAAATATCTCTCAGATGAAGCAACTTTAATCTGCTTCATTACCAACACCAACCTTCACTCCATCATCCACCAAACGAAAAAGGTCTACTTGCCACTCCACACAAAAAACAACATCCCCTGATAAGTCAAACCATTCTCCTATTACTGAAGAACCTTCTCCATCTCAACAAAATGTTCTAATTCCTGGTCAAAACACAATTGCTACTACACCAACTTCCTTTCCAAACTCATCCCCTCAGAATCTATGTCTCCCTGCCTAATCCACCTACATCTACCATGTTACCAATGTTTGTCTTACCACAAAAAATATGTTCTTCAATCTTTGGCATTAGCCAATATTTAGCTTTTCCAGAAGATGGCCCATCCGTGCCTTCAAACGTCACCCCTCCAAACTCCTTACCACAGGTTTCTTCCTCTTTTGCCACTCTTTCCATTGTTTGTACCACTGTTGCCCTTTCACAGAATACTCTCATGTCCACTCCAAAAAGTGTTCAGCCCCCTCTTAAGAAATCAAAGATGGAAACACACAGCTCTAAAACCAACAAAGCAATCTTTGATTCTCTCCAGACCATCTTGGCGAGGCAGATACATCAGGACAAAGAACAAGCCATTCTCAGAGATTGGATGACAACTTAGCTGGCTCCAAAACTTGGTCTTAAGCCACCCATGCCCAATCTGCCTCCAGTGTTTCCACCCATTCCACACCCGCCTCTCTCATCATCCTCAGAAGGCTCTTCTCCATCTCTGTCGACTTAACTGCTATGTTGGTTTCTGTCCCTTTTTTGTTGCGACATAGGGAGATAAGTAATATAGATTTTAATAGAATTTAAGTTTTAAACATTGCTTATTTAAGATGTTCCTTTTGTATGTATTTGGTTAACTTCTGCACATTTGTTGTCATAAACTACTTTCTGTAATATTTTGCAATGATCTAATGAATTCTATGTTATCATATTTTATCATGAATCAATGTGCTAACATGAAATCTATTTCAATAAACCAGTGCATATAATTACTGTTTTATTAAACTCATATGATGATTCAAAAAGGACAACACATGTTGAGGGGGAGTTTTATCTAAAAACCCCTATTTGATCATTTTTAGAATCAAAATTAAAATCTCATTTAATATGTTTGTCATCATAAAAAGGGGGGAGATTGTTGAGACAAAACTCCAAATTAAATATTTTTGATGATAAACAAAGATTAATTATGATTCTAATCATTCTTGTATCTAATATGTGTGCTTGAGTGTATTAAACAAGATTGGTACCAAGAAACTTAAAACAAATCATATTAAAGAAGAAACAAATTGAGACAGTTAAAGGAAGAACGTTCTAGATAGTTTTGAAGAAAAATGAAGAACGTTCTCCACGTGCTTCAGAAATGCAAAAACGCAAAACAGATCTAGATTCAGTTTTGGCAGTTCAAATCCAAGAACGTTTTCTCAAATGTACTAGAGCAAACCACTGTCGGAAGATTACTCTACAAAGACAAAGGCAAATGATACATTTCATTTAGACAAAACTCAGTTGCCACAAAGAGCAAGAACAAAGATTATTCTTGATCCTCAGAAGTAAGGATGCCCATAATCGAAGAACATTCTTGCTTTTTGCCTAATCTCACCTACTCACTGACATAGGATAGCTAGACTGCTCCTAACGGGAAAATAAGTTGTCATAAGCTCTTTTGAATTCTATAAAAGAGACCTCAAGATGTAGACAAACATCAGAACTTAAGAAATCAAACAATCCATCACTCACCATCAGATTCAAGAGTCTTTAAGTCTTTCATATAATTTTCTAAGTTTTGTTCAGCTCTGAGTGACTGCAACATCCAATCACAATTGAGTTACTTCACTAACCACACATAAGTATTGTCACAAATGCTCTTTATTTAACTTTGTATTATCTCAACGCGGTAATGATAATAAATCAGTCGAGGTCGGACTCTACTTGCAATCTAGACTATGATTTTAAATTTGCGGTAATGCTATCGTCATTTCAACCGTAATTATGGCTACAAACCACAATTTAAATCCAAGACCCGAAAAAAACTCAATGACCAGGTAAGTCTCATCCGCCTCAAATAAAATTGTAATGCAGAGTTAATTACAAACACGTGAATAAGAAAATTAGAGTCGAAGGGAGAATATTATTTAATTTTTAGATAGATTTCCAATTTACAGTAGTTTTTCACAAACAAATTATTGCATTAATAATTTAGTAATAGACAACTACTTTGTTGTTTCCTATTTTTGTGTGTATGACAATAATTTTAAGCACAATTACTTTTGAAATTGGATTAGGTTTCACAATGTAATTTAAGCCAATCAACATTCTCAAATTCGACATTTGTTTATGTCAATCAACCACATGCATCATATATGAGTGTTGTTGTTATAAGATTTTTTATCTTGAATGTGTGACATATTCCTGAAGTAGAAATGTTGCTTTACAAGGAAGGGGGTTTGAATTGGAAAGCTGTCTTTTAAAATTTTCTTGTTAACAATTAAAAAATAACGCAAGAATGATCTTGGTTAATAATACAAAAATAGAAAACGTTCTTGATTCTGGAACCAGAAAAGGAAGAACGTTCCTGATTAGTTTTAAAAGGCAGAACGATCTTAATAGTAAAGACAGAAAACGGAGAACGTTCTGGAAAACGCAAAACGTTCTGGTTTGTTTTAAAACAGAAAATTGTTTTTTCAACTTAATTAAATAAAGAGTTGAATGTAAATAGAGTTAAGGAAGAGATAACACACAAAGATTTATCCTGGTTCACCCAACTTGGGCTACGTCCAGTCCTTACACCAGTGAGTTTTTCCACTAAGTGTTTAAAACAAAGTACCCTCTTGGTTTTACAACTCCTAGCTCAGATCAACCTTGATCTGTTACAGTTTGTCAATCCTTTCCACCCAGAAAGAGATTAATCAGGTCACCTATCAACCCTTGATAGGATTTTACAACTTCACCTTTTAACCTTAAAAGGATTTTTCTTAAAACGACTTACTCAAGCTATAAACAAGCCTTATAATCTTGAGTGTTGTATGACAATGATAGGATGTAAAACAGAATTTGTTTTGACTCAACTCTTGTTTGAGTTTAGATTCTTTACAAATGGTTTAAGTAAACTAAAGATAGTGAATTCAAAACAGAAGGTTACTGATTTCTTTGAGAAGCTTTCAAGTGTTAATAATGTGAGTGACTGATGATATTCTTTGCACTTGAATGTCTTGTTTTTCTCTTTAGTAGTGAGGTTCTTTTTATAGAGCTCTTAGAAGTCCTTGCAGGTTCAATATTACTGTTTGAGGAGGTTCCCTTGGTCAAGGGGCTAAATAAAATAATCAGCCCTTATTTTAAACCTTTTGACTGAACTTTTACTGCTTTTTTGACTTCTTGAGTTTCTTATAATTGTTTATTGTCTGCCATCTGATCTGTGCACACTATAGGTTTAATTTGATCATGATAATACGTGTCAGAATGTGATGTTGTACAACAAATCAAAATCGTTCTTGGACTGGTTCAGAACTTGGAGAATGTTCTGGTGCAGAAAGGCAAAAGCTGAAGAATGATCGTTTTCAGCTGTTTCATCTGTTTTGCCTTGCTCTAAATCTTTTCTCCTTAGATCTTTTAGAGTGTTTCTTTTGCTATCTTTAAAGCTTCATATCTCATGATGATGTACTAGAAATCCGTTTTAAAATAAGCATGATTTTTCCTTGCATAAATATCAGGTTTAGACAGTCTTGATGAAGTGAACAGAGTCCTGGAGAACGTTCTTGGTTTTTCCAGAAAACGTCCAGAACGTTCTTGGTTCTTGGCAGTCCATTTTTTAGCTTTGTTCTTTAAACTGATTCTTCTTAGTACCTATCTTGGATTAATACACTCAAATGCACATGTTAAATAACAATTAACTTAGAATCATAATTAGAGTCTTTAATTAATCTTTGTTTGTTTTCATCAAAACACTTTAATTGAGATTTTGTCTTAACAATCTCCCCCTTTTTTATGATGACAAACATAGTTTAATTTTAGATTTAAATTTTGATTCTAATATGTAAAAAGTAATTACAGAGAGCATGAATGCTCCCCCTCATAATATGCCATAGAGAATTTCATCAAAATATGAAATATTTCATTATCATGTGAGAGATGATTACAAGAAGAGTTTCAATATACAAAAAATAAACTTCACAAAATTAAGACATAAAAACTAAACTTCTTTCTCCCCCTTTGTCATTACAAAAAGAGGTGGGAATATTAAAACAAAAAAACATTCAAAGCCGAGTCTTCACACAGAGAGGGAATGAGATGATCCTTCTGAGGAAGATGAGCGTGAAGGGTATGGAACCGGATGTACAGAAGGAGAAGGGTCAATTCCAAGCTTGGGAGCAAGTTGTGTAGTCATCCATTCTGAGAATGGAAGACTCTCTATCCTGAAGAGCTTGTCTAGCCATGATAGTCTTGAGAATAGCTAGGATGGCTGAGTTGGATGTATCCTTCTCAGTCTTTTGTCGCTTGGATGGCTCTGCAGAATTAGCCCTAAGAGTGAGGGTAGGGGGCTGGATGTAGGGATTGGTTTAGTGCAGAAGGTTGATAGGGAGGCAAAGGAAGTAGCAATCGGGGGAAGATGATCTGACAAAAATTGGCTTATTCCAGAAATGGAGGAGCTGGTCTTTTATGGAGAAACAAAAATTGGTGACATGGTGGAGGTTTGATGTGGTGGGAGCTGAGAGCTAGGGGTGGGAATAGGCCAGGCCAGGCTTTGAAAGGCCTGAGCCTAGCCTACGATTAATTTTTTAGGCCTAAGCCTGGCCTACGGCCTATCATAGGCTTTTTTCCGGCCTACTCTGGCCTTTTTAAAAGTTTGACCTGTCCTGAAAGCCTATTTAAAAGCTTTATTCACATTAAAATATTTAAATGTTATATTTTACATTTTTTTAAATAGGCTAAACTAGACATTTATATACAAGGAAAACTAATAAAATTAAAATTAAATCTAATATAATAAAATAATAACTAGCAAGTCTGCAATGCAACAACCTTAAAAAAAAATGAACCCATAGTTAACACTCTATAAAGTCCTTCAAAAAATTACAAATAAAACTAAATGAACCCCATAAACAGTTGCACATATCAGCCAACAAAACACATTCAAAGCCCAAGAAATGAAAAAAAATGATTTAGTTTTAGGAATGTAAATACCTTCATCAAGATAATCTTGTAATTCTGATTTTATTGGAGGCACTGTTTCATTTTCACGCAAAATACTCAGAATTTCGTCAAATCCAGTGACAATTGCAGCATTCTCTTGGGAGGATGATAAATTATTACTATCCTAATTAACAATCTGATACGAAGACTCTTCCAAAGATAAAGCTACATACTCATCATATAATTCTTCCAATGAACTCCTGACCTTCTTTATATTCTCATCAGCAACTTCTTTAGGTTTATATATCAAGGGAAAACATATACGCACCATATGAAATTTGCACCTAGGATCCAAAACACTAGCAATAGCCATCAACGTATTACACTCCCCCCAGTATTTGTCAAACTTTAATTTCATTGGACCTGCCATTTCTTTCATAAAAAGATCTTCGTCTTCATCAGCCTTATCAAGTATTTGTTTAACCTTCCAAACTTCTGCTAAATACAAATTTGCAGTCGGTTACTCACTACCTACATTTAAAATAGTAGTGATACTAAACACTTTAAATAATAATAAAGTGACCTTATAAAATACAAAAATAAACAGTTGATAAACTACCTGAGATCACATGAGTTGCACGATTAAATACTTCTAACAGTTTACAAACTTTCTCAACTTTGTTCCATTCTTCAACTGAAGAGGCATGATCATAATGAGGCTTTCTTTCTTTGTAGGCTGCAAAGGCAATCTTAAATTTCAAAGCAGTTGACAACATATTAAAAGTTGAATTCCATCTTGTTGGATAATCAATAACGAGTTTCCTTTCTTTTAAGCGCTTCTGCTCAACCACATCACAAAATGTCTTTAGTCTTGCATTGTTGTGGTTAACATATTTGACACTTTCACGAATATTGAAAATGATATCCTTAATTTTACTAAGGCCGTCTTGCACTAACAAATTCAATATGTGTGCACAACATCGAACATGAAACAAAGAGCCACCAAGAATTAACTTACTACTTAGAGATAAATTATCTTTGAGACATCTTAAGCATGAATCATTGTAAGAAGCATTATCAACAGATACGGAAAAAACTTTATTTTCAACCCCCCAAGTTTTCAAACATTTATATATAGCATCAGCCACATCAATACCACGCCTTGGAGGGGGTACTTTCACAAAACTCAAAACTCTTTTTGAAGATTCCATCCTGCATCAATGAAATGTCCTGTGATAGCCATATATTCAACCACTTGATGGCTAGATTTCCACATATCTGTAGTTAAACTAATCTTGCTCACACTTTCTAAAAATTTCGTCAAAATTTTCTTCTCCATCTCAAATAGTGCCAAACAATCATTTCTTGCTGTTTTATGAGTAACCTTATGAAAATTTGGGTTTGCATATTGAAAGCCCCACATTCAAATATTGTCCTCCTCAATACTAAAAGGATATTCGTGAACCATGATAGCAGTTGCAATTATTTCTCTCATCTTTTCGTTAGAGTATCTAACACCGGGACTAATAAAAGGGTTACTTGACATTGATGGCTAAAATGGAATGACGGCTTGTCTTGTTTCAGCAGTCGTCTGCAACTTCTTTTGATTGTAACCTCTAGCGTGTCTTTTCAAATGACTAGTGCTAACTCCTGGTCCTCCAATAGACATTTTTAGTTTACAGTATTTGCAAACAACTTTTTTCACACCTTTAGATATTTCAACCTCATCAAAATCATTCCAAACAAGTGATGTTTTTTCCTCTTTCTCCCAACAATTGGACATTTGTTTTCTAGAGCGAAGTCATTTTCATTTGCCTGTGTGTTAGCTTCTACTTGAGTTGAATCTATCGGCATATGTTCGCTGGCCTCATTAATAGTCATATGAGTAGATGAAATTGGTTCACTTCTTTCTAAGGGAGAAGACATTTCCTGGACAAAATAAAAATGATAAAATAAAATATATTATACAATTATACAAAGTAGATAATTGAGAATAGCCATGGTTGAATGAATAAGAAGTAGATGAATATTTGAGAATAGCTTATATTTTAGGTTGCACGAAGGAGAAGGAGGGGGATTTCATATTTTAAGTTTTGTAATTTTGAGAATTTGTTATTTAGTCCTTATAAATATACCTAGTTGTCAAATATTTAATATATCATCAACTATTGTCATGTTAGAGACTGTCACGTTACTCATTAGTTTACCATAAATTTTTTTAATAACAACTAACAACATAAACGATTTTAAAATTAAACTGAAGTTATAAAATTTAAATTAAAAATAAAAAGTACAAAGACTAAAATAAAAAAGATATAAATCAAATATTTAAACCTTATTTTATTTATGTTATGTTAAAAAACATGTCCATAAAAATATTTCTCTAAATAAACACAACCCTTATAAAATGCATGAATTCTTTACTCATAATTGAAAATATCATCAATTTTTTTCTTATTTTTAAAATACATGGTTATTGTAGAGAGGAGGTAACTTTTTTTTGAGAATTTTAGAGGGAAAAAAATTTTGGAGCCAAAGTTTCCAGACACTCTCGTTGGCAAATACATAAATTCCTCTTCCAATTGTTCCACCGATTAAATAATAATATGAACATATACTGTTTTATGCAATTTTTTTACTATTTTTTTACAAATTCACATGTACTGTTTTGATATAAGGTCTATTTTTATTTATAAAACTTAAAATTAGAGCAACTTCAATGGAGTTTCTAAAAGATTTTTAAGAGATTTTACAAAGATTAACTTTACTAAAGGAATACAAAGATAAAAGAAAAAAAAGATTTTGAAGTAGTAAATATTGAAATCTTACCTCTATCATAATAGTCTTGAACCGATTCAATAGAATTTTTGTTTGAACTGCTTCTTTTAGTCGATTAAAATTATAAACAAACAACAATTAGATTTTCTAAGCTTTATATACTAATAATATATATAAAAGTAACAAATAAATAGTATTGATTTTTTAAAGAAAAATAATGTTGCTTACATACCTCTATATGCAGTGTGCAACCTAGATGGAAATTGGAAAGAATGGAGAGTGGCAATTCGTGATAAGTTACATAGTTGATAGTATAATATTAAATAATAATATGAACGATTGAACTTGAAAAGAACGGGGAGAATATGGAACGGCTACTGAATATGGAACGGCTATTAGGAATGGCAATGGCTAGGGTTTGGGTAGGATAATATAGTACATGTCCCTATACCCGGAGTTTAAAAAAATACCCAAATAAATAATCGCTATCATTTGTGATTAAATTTAAAAAAATTTCAAATATCTTAAATACAAATTATAAAGTACTACAAACCAAAATATCATTTTTTTAAATCTCTAAATAAATAATAATAAAAAATAACATTAACAAATAATATATATATATATCTACTTTAAAAAATAGGCAACAATAATATTAATAAATAATAATAAAAAATAACATTAATAAATAGTAAAATATATATATATAGGTCGGCCTGTCAGGCCTAATAGGCTTTTTTATAAGCCTGAACCTGATCTATTTAAATAAATAGGCTTTAAAAATAGCCTGAACCTAGCCTTCTTATTAAACAAGCTAGGCCAGGCTAGGCCATAAGTAGGCAAGGCCATAGGCCCCTGATGGACGGCTTAGCCTATTTCCACCCCTACTGAGAGCAAAGGTTGTTGTGGAGAGGAGAGAGGTTGGTTCGGATAGGTGAGGAGCTGGATAGAGGTTGAGCAAAAAGAGGAGGAATGTGTCTTTGTAAAACAAAAGGAGGGAGAATGATGGTAGGTGGATAACGTTCTTGAGGTATTTGAGGAGAACATTCTCTGGTAGGTTGAGCAGCTGGGGTTGGGGCTGGATTTTCAGCAGGGGTTGTACTAGAGTCTGCTGCAGCTTTTCTTCGAGCTGAGCGTTTTCTTTTGGTGGTGGTGGTAGGTTGAGTAGATTGTGGGTGATCAGAGGAAGTCTTTTTCATGTGGGAGATGTTTTTGGCTAAAAATCGGGATACTTTGATAGTGAATTTTTCTGTGGTGAGACGGATTTTGAAGTGCTAAAAGATTTTAGTAAGAACCATGCCATAAGGGAAAGTGTTCTTCTTATAGATTTTGGATGTGGCAGCAATCATGTTCTGAAGAATGATGTATGGAAGGTTTAGGCATTTTTGGTGGAGGAGATGATAAATAATGAGGACATCATTATCAGAGACGTATTCATGACTGCTACAATGTGGCAAGACAAAATATTGGTTTATGCTATTAAAGACCTTGCATATGGGTTTGAGAGAGGATGATAAATGTGAAGGTGCAAAAACAAGAAGGGGGTTGAATTGTGTTTGCAAAACTTGAATTCTTTTGTTGTTATGTTAAGGTGATACAAATTATTTGATGAATAAATAATCAGATTTAGCAGCGGATAATCACAACATAAGAACACAACAATTTATCCTGGTTCACCGTTAACTAGGCTACGTCCAGTCCCTTCCTTCATAAGGCCTTTTTCACTAATTCAAACTCCTTTGAATTACAACACCATTGACCCTTCAAGCCAATCTTCCCAAACAGTCTGACAACCCTAGACTTTTGAGGAACAACCACACCTTGACTATACCGGCCAAGTCTTCTCAAACAGTCTGACAACCCCAGACTTTTGAGGAACAACAACACCTTGACTATACCAGCCAAGTCTTCTCAAACAGTCTGACAACCCCATACTTTTGAGAACTTTCACAACCTTAAACCTACAAGCTAAGTCTTTTTCTAACAACCCCAGATTTTAGAAGAAACTTCAACACTATAGGATTTTATATAAGGGATCGAAATTAGAACTGAGTAACTACTTCTCGAAAGTTGATACTCACGATAATCTTAAAGTGAACTAGAGTGTTTGCTTCTGAATAATTTATGATGACGATCAGCTTCACACTATAAGAAAAGAACACTTAGAAAATATTTACCTTTTAAGCAAGTGTTTCTCTTCTTTGAACTCTCTGAATACTTATGAATTTTTGCCTGAGTTCTTCTATTTTTCGATGCTTTATTCTTCAGCCTTAATCTTCTATTTATAGTTGAAATTAGGGCTTCACTGATGCTTTACTTTTGGAGTGTATTTTGATTAATCTGTTTTGAGAATATTCTAGAGTAGTTTGCTCATATTCTGTTTTGAGTCTTTTGCTCTAATTCTGTTTTGAGCATTTTGCTCCGCTTCTATTTTGAGCATACTTTCAGCTAGATTATGTTTCTCGAGTCTTTTGCTCCAATTCTATTTTGAGCATATTTTTAGCTAGATTCTGTTTCTCGAGTCTTTTGCTCCAATTCTGTTTTGAGCATTTTTCTCTGATAGATTCCTCTAATGATATCCTCTGGTAATATCCTCTGATGATATCCTCTGGTGATATACTCTAATGATATCCTCTGGTGACCATCGTTTGGTGATCATCCTCTGATTTCTGCTTCTGATGACGTCATCTTCTGGTGACATCATCCTCTGATTTCTGCTTCTGGTGACGTCGTCTTCTGGTGACATCCTCTGGTGACGTCATCCTCTGATTTCTGCTTCTGGTGACGTCATCTTCTGGTTTATGCTTCTGATGACATCTTCTGATTTTTCATTCTTCTTCTAAGTCAAAATACGATTTTCATAAAATACATTTGTTAACATCAAAACTTTAATTGCAAGAACCAACTTGGTTCCAACAAAATGATCTTTGGTATTGGGTAAGAAAATGTCAGATAGAACTTCTTTTCTGCTAAGAGTTAGGGCAGAATACCAGATTTCCCAAACACAGTAGGTCCTTCTGTGGGCAAGTTGAGAATGGTGGCTAGGATTTCAGGGGTGAGGTTAATCTCTATGCCTTTAATGTTGAATACCAGTAAAGATTTTTCTGGGAAGGTTTGGGCATGGCAGTAGAATGCCCTGACTACAGAATAGAATAGGAAGGTTTGGGCATGGCTAGGATTAGGATAGAAACATTCTGAAGTTTGGAGAAAAGAAGTCCATCCAAGGTAGTTAGTATGATCCTTGATGTTTTTGTTTTCAAGGGTGAGATTTTCAAGAAGAAACACCCTGCCAATACCAATGGGTCTCTCAGCCCATTTTTCAGAAAAAGTCTTCTAGAGAGAGGAGGGAATCAGAGATGGGAGGCAAAAATATGGGTCAATTTTGGGGAGGAGAAGAACGTTCTAGCTCAGATTGTTGAGGAATAGGACGTTCTTGAGAGAGGGAGGGAGTCGAACGTTCTGGTTCATTGGGTTGAGGGGCAGAACGTTCTGGTAGTGAATATGGAGAATGTTCATGAGAGTTTGAACGTTCTTGAGGTTTTCTCTAAGAGACAATGATCTTTATTTTCTTTTGGGGATTCTTAAGCCTGTTTTTGGCAAAAAAATTGAGTAAGAGTGGGGGTTGATTTTACCCTTAAGTTTTGAGGGTTAGGGTAAGGTTTCAAAGGGGATGAAGACATAGGTTTGGAAAAGGAGAAAATCTCGTTTATGGATTTTCGTTTTTGGTTAGGAGGTGTGGTTTGAGATGGGATAGATGATTGTGAGGGAGCAGTTTGTGGGGTTTCGTGAGACGATTTTGAGGCTGGAGATGTGTTTGAAGGAACTGGTGTTTGAGTGTGTTCAAGAGGGGCATTGTTATCAGATTCGTCACTGTCAGAGATGATTAACACAGTGGGATCAGATTGTTGACGTTTTGAAGTTCCAATCCCAGCAAGAATGCGCATGGAACGTCTTTGGGCTTTATTGGGTTTTGAGGAGGGGTTTGGGAAAAGTTTGGAAGGGGTCTCTGGAAGAGTGGAGGCAGTTCAGTGGCTAGAGGTCAAAGAAGAAGAGGAATTGGACTAGATTCTCTAGAGGACAAAGATGAGGAGTCTGAAAATGAGAATGACATTTTTGGTGGTGGGGGTCTGGGAGGAAGTGATGGCGAATGGTTTTGAAAAGGAGAAGAAGAGGATGGAGATGATGGGGATTTAAGGCAAGGACTTTTTCGAGCAAAGTGTTTGGTTCTGGCCATTTGGAATTCTGAAATTTTCTCAGAAAAACAAAACGGATTTTGGGTTTTGAAGAAGAGAGAAAACAGAGGAAAAGATGGAGGGTAGTTGGAAGATGGGAAGTTTTTTCAGAAAGAGAGAAGTTGAAGAGGTGATTGATTTGAAGAGAGTAAGAAGATGGACGCGCAAAGGTCAACTATCAGTCACTTTTGAATACTCCAGACAAGAGCATTACATGCAATGCTAGAAATCATGATTTCAGTTTTTGAGTGGAGAGAAGAAAAAAGGAGAATGATGCTTTAAAAAAAAGAGAATGATCGCAAAACCAAGAACTTTCTTGGTTTTTGCAGAAGAAAAAAATCAGATGCATTCAATTGGATTTTTGATGATTTTTAATTTTTCTTTGATGAAATTGAAACTTTCCTCTACTAGAGGCTTTGTAAATATGTTAGCAAGTTGTTTTTGAGTTTCCACAAAGATTAATTCAACATCCTTTTTATTAACATGATCACAAATAAAATGATGCTTAATTTCAATGTGCTTAGATCTAGAATGTAGAATTGGATTTTTAGACAAATTGATAGCACTGGTATTATCACAGTAAATTGGAACGTTAGAATAACTTAAAAAGAAGTCTTCAAGTTGATTCTTTATCCAAATTACTTGGGAGCAACAATTTGCTGCTGATACGTATTCAGTTTCAGTAGTTGATAGTGCAATTGTGTTTTGCTTCCTACACGACCAACTTATTAAGGCTTCTCCCAAGAACTGGCATGAGCCACTTGTGCTTTTTCGTTCAGTTTTATCCCCAGCATAATCAGCGTCGCAGTAAGCTACAAGATCAAAATGACTAGCTTTTCTATACCAAAGGCCAAGATCAGTAGTACTGACAAGATATCTAAAAATTATTTTTACAGTAGTTAAATATGATTCTTTATGATCAGATTGAAATCTAGCACATAATCCTACTGCAAATACTATGTTAGGTCTACTGGCAGTAGTTACCTATAACAACGATCCTATCATGCCTCTATATTCCTTCTCAGAAACAGATTTTCCATTTTCGTCTTTGTCCAATGAAGAAGATGGATGCATGGGAGTAGTCATGATTTTGGCTTCATTCATTTTATATTTTGTTAAAAGATCTTTTATATACTTTTCTTGACAAATAAAAATGCCATTATTATGTTGCTTGATTTGTAAACCAAGAAAGTATCTTAACTCCCCCATCATGCTCATTTCAAATTCATTTTGCATGAGTTTTGAAAAAGCATCACACATTTTCTCATTTGCTGAACCAAAAATAATATCATCAACATACACTTGAACTATGAGTAAATCATTTTTATCATTTTTCTTAAAAAGTGTAGTGTCAATGTAAACCATGAGGTTGTCGTACATAAACTTGTTCATTTAAAAATCCATTTAAAAATGCACTTTTAACTTCCATTTGAAAAAGTTTTATGAGTTTATTAGATGCATATGCAAGAAGGATTCGTATAGCCTCTAACCTTGCAACTGGCGCAAAAGTTTCATCAAATTTATGCCTTCTTGTTGATTGTAACCTTGAGCAACCAGCCTGGATTTGTTACAAACAACCTTACCTTCTTCATCCAATTTGTTTTTGAATACCCATCTTGTTCCTATGACTGTTTGGTTCTGAGGATCTGAAACAAGATCCCATACTTCATTCTTTTCAAACTGAAAAAGTTCTTCTTTCATTGCATCTATCCAACATTGATCAGCAACGGCTTCTTTGATTGACTTTGGTTCGATTTGGGAGATCATTGACATGTTGTTGTTGTAATCTTCTTTGAAAGACATTCTGGTTCGAATCCCATTAGCTGTATTTCCAATAATATGATTTTGCGGATGGTCACTGATTGTTCTCCAGCTTTTGGGAGGAGAATGAAGTGGAGACTGTTTATCAATCTGAGTTTCCTGAGGAACATTATGCTACTGCTGTCCAGAATCTTCTTCTTCTTCATCATCTTTCTTGCTTATTTCTAGATCATCAAATAATACATGTATACTAATTTCAACAACATTTGTTTTGAGATTAAACACACGATATCCTTTAGATTCGGTTGAGTAACCCAAAAACATGGCTTTGTCTGATTTAGCATCAAACTTTCCAAGGTTTTCTTTGTCGTTCAAAATGTAACAATAACAACAAAAAATGTGAAAATATGAAATGTTTGGCTTTCTGTTTTTCAGATTTCATATGGTGTTTTGTTGATGATTTTTCTTATTGACACACGGTTTAAAATGTAGCATGAAGTGTTTATAGCTTCAACCCAAAAGTAATTTTCAACATTAGATTATTCCAAAATTGTTCTTGCCATTTCTTGTAATGTTCTATTCTTTCTTTCAACAAATTCATTCTGTTGAGGAGTTCTTGCACAAGATAGATTATGAGAAATGCCAAGATCTTTGAAAAAGGTTTTAAAAAAGGCATTTATGAATTCTCCTCCATGATCACTTCTTATAGAAATAATATTGGAATCTTTTTCATTTTGTACCTTCTTGCAAAAGTTTTTGAAAGCATCAAATGCATCATCTTTTTGTTTTAAAAATAAAACCCATGTATATCGAGAGTAATCATCAACAATAACAAAACCATATCTCATTCCACCTAGACTTGTTGTTTTAATAGGACCAAAAAGATCTATGTGAAGTAGCTCAAGGATTCTGTTTGTGGAAATAAAATCTTTTGGATGAAAACTACTTTTAACTTTTTTTCCTTTAGCACAAGCTTCACATACTTTATCTTTATCAAAATTGATTTTTGGTAATCCTCTAACAAGTTCTAGTTTTAAAATCTTTGAAATTGTTTTCATACTGATGTGTCCTGTCCTCTTGTGCCATATCTATTTATCTTTATTTATGGACATGAAGCAGGATTCATTAGGTAGTTCTTCAAGGTATAAAACATAAAGATTTTTCTTTCTTATACCTGAAAAAATGAGTTCGCCAGTTTTGTTTTTAACTTCACTGAAATTTGGTTTGAAGATAACCTCAAAGCCATTGTCACATAATTGACTTATGCTTAAGAGATTATGTTTCAGACCTTCTACATATTGAACATCAGAAATTTGAGCTGAGTTTTTCTTACCAATGGTTCCTTTACCTTTGATTTGAGCTTGGTTATTGTTACCAAAGGTTACTGAACCTCTTTCTTTCTTTTCAAATGACATGAAACAATTTTTATCTCCTGTCATATGTCTTGAACAACCATTGTCCAAGAACCATGGCTTTTTCTTGACAAGTTGAAATCCATGATGCATAAGGTGTTATATTAACTTTAGGTACCCATTTGGTCTTGGGTCCTTGAGAGTTAGATTTAAGTTTGGATTTTCTTTTGATATAACAGGCTGATTCATTATGACCATTTTTAGAACAATGGGAACATTTTAGTGTTTGAAAATTTCTGGAAAGCTGAGGTTTGATAGGTATTGGTAAAATCCCAGAATGTTCTCCTTTTAAAATTTTTGGAGAATGTTTCTGTCCAAAACGTTCTGAAGGTGCAAACACGAGAAGGGAGGTTGAATTGTGTTTATCAAACTTGATTTCTTTTGCTGTTTTGTTGAATGTTAATGTGAATTATTCGATATATAACTAATCAGATTCAGCAGCGGATAATAATAACATAATAACACAGCAATTTATACTGGTTCACCATTAACTAGGCTACGTCCAGTCCCTTCCTCCAGAAGGCCTTTTCACTAATTCAAACTCCTTTGAATTACAACACCACTGACCCTACAAGCCAGTCTTCCCAAACAGCCTGACAACCCCAGACTTTTGAGGAACAACAACACCTTGACTATACCAGCCAAGTCTTCTCAAACAGCCTGACAACCCTAGACTTTTGAGGAACAACAACACCTTAACTAAACCAGCTAAGTCTTCTCAAAAAGTCTGACAACCCCAGACTTTTGAGAAACAACAACACCTTGACTAAACCAACCAACTCTTCTCAAACAGTCTGACAATCCCAGACTTTTGAGGAACTTCACAACACTAAACCTACAAGCTAAGTCTTTTTCTAACAACCAGACAACCCCATATTTTAGAAGAAACTTCAACACTATAGGATTTAATATAAGGTATCGAAATTAGAACTGAGTAATTACTTTTGGAAAGTTGATACTCACAATATGCTTAAAGTGAACTAGAGTGTTTGCTTCTGAATAATTTATGATGACAATCAGCTTCACACTCTAAGAAAAGAACACTTAGAAAATATTTTATCTTTTAAGCATACGTTTCTCTCCTTTGAACTCTCTGAATACTTATGAATTTTTGCTTGAGTTCTTCTATTTTTCGATGCTTTATTCTCTAGCATTAAGCCACTATTTATAGTTGAAATTAGGACTTCACTTATGCTTTACTTCTGGAGTGTATTTCGATTAATCTGTTTTGAGAATATTCTGGAGTAGTTTGCTCATATTCTGTTTTGAGTCTTTTGCTCACTGATGCTTTACTTCTGGAGTGTATTTCAATTAATCTGTTTTGAGCATTTTGCTCCACTTCTGTTTTGAGCATGCTGTTAGCTAGATTCTGTTTCTCGAGTCTTTTGCTCCAATTCTATTTTGAGCATTTTTCTCAGATTCTGTTTTGAGCATATTTTTAGCTAGATTCTGTTTCTCGAGTCTTTTGCTCCAACTCTGTTTTGAGCATTTTTCTCTGACAGATTCCTCTAATGATATCCTCTGGTGAAATACCCTTAATATTAATTCCATAAATTAATATTAATTTTTAAGGGTCTTACAACAAACAATGTATTTTTGGTAATACTTTGTCTTTCTTTTGAGTTTGACTCCCCCTAAGACTAAGCTTCATTTTATATTTTCTCCCCCTAAGTCTAATGCCTAGATATCAAATACATCATCTTCTCCTCCTTTCAAATACATCATCTTTTCCCTCGGATATTTTATCAAATATTACATCTTCTCCCCCTTTGTCATCAAACAAAAGAGATTGAATGAAGAAAAGAGATCCTCTGTTTTTTTTTTTTGACTCTTTTTTCTCTCTTTTTTATTTTTAATTATAAAAGTACACGAAAAATAAAATCAAAAAATTAAACTAACCTATTAGGTTAGGGATGAATATAAGATTAAGGTTTTTCTTGATGAATTCAAACCTATCTTTAGGTAGTGGTTTAGTGAACATGTCAGCCCATTGATGTTCAGTGTCAACAAACTAAATGTTGAGTACTCCTTTCTGATCATAATCTCTGATAAAATGGTGTTTGATCTCTATGTTTTTAGCTCTTAAGTGTACGATCGGGTTTTTGGTTAGACAAATTGCAGAGGTGTTATCACAATAGATGGATATGTTGGATTCTAATATTTTGTAGTCTTCAAGTTGATGCTTCATCCAGAGTAGTTGAGAACTGCAGCCAGCTGCTTAAATGTATTCAGCTTTTGCTGTTGACATGGCAATGGTGCTTTGTCTCTTGCTTGTCTAGGATATTAAATTTTCTCCTAAGAATGTGCAGTTTTCACTTGTACTATTTCTTTCGAGTTTATCTCCAGCATAATCAGAGTCACAGTTTCCACTCAGTTTGTAAGTAGGAGTTTTCTTGTTGAACAAGATGAGATTGGTAGTGCCTTTTAGGTATCTAAGGATTCTCTTAACGGCAGTTAAATGGGATTTTCTAGGGTCAGACTGAAATCTAGCACATACGCATACACTAAATATGATATCAGGTCTGGAAGCAGTGAGATAGAGTAGGATTTTTGAGTGTAGGATCGGGTTTTTAGTTAGACAAATTGCAGAGGTGTTATCACAATAGATGGATATGTTGGATTCTAATATTTTGTAGTCTTCAAGTTGATGCTTCATCCAGAGTAGTTGAGAACTGCAGCCAGCTGCTTAAATGTATTCAGCTTCTGCTGTTGACATGGCAATGGTGCTTTGTCTCTTGCTTGTCCAGGATATTAAATTTTCTCCTAAGAATGTGCGGTTTTCACTTGTACTATTTCTTTCGAGTTTATCTCCAGCATAATCAGAGTCACAACTTCCACTCAGTTTGTATGTAGGAGTTTTCTTGTTGAACAAGATGAGATTGGTAGTGCCTTTTAGGTATATAAGGATTCTCTTAACGGTAGTTAAATGGTATTTCCTAGGGTCAGACTGAAATCTAGCACATACGCATACACTAAATATGATATCAGGTCTGGAAGCAGTGAGATAGAGTAGGATTTTTGATCAACTTTTTGTCCTGAGCCATCCTTTTCAAGGGAGCAAGTAGGGTGCATTAGAGTAGCCATAGCTTTGCATTCACTCATCTTAAACTTCTTGAGAAGCTCTTTTGTATATTTTGATTGATGAATGTATATACCTTTTTGACTTTGTTGAATTTGTATTACTAGGAAGAACTTAAGTTATCCCATCATGCTCATTTGAAATTCCTGCTGCATCAATTTAGAAAATTCTTGCCATTGGAGCAAAAGTCTTAGTGTAGTCAATATCTCCTTGCTGACTGTAACCTTGTGCCACAAGCCTTGCCTTGTTTCTAACTACTTCACCCTTTTCATTTAGCTTATTTCTGAAGACCCACTTGGTTCCCACAATGTTCTTCTATGGTCTTGGAACTAGATCCCAAACATCATTCCTCTTAAATTCATTTAACTCTTCCTGCATTGCAATAATCCATCCATCATCTGCCAATGTTTCACTAATAGATGTAGGCTCAATCGATGAGATTAAACCAAACAGACTTATATCTTTTAATGATGATCTGGTTCTTAAAGAATCACTTCCACTTCCAATTATCAGATTTTCAAGATGAGATGATTGATATTTCCATCCAGATTTCTCTTCTGATTTGTCATGACTAGTTCTGATTTGATCAGATTCATCCTTTGAAAATGTGTCACATGCTTCTGATTTACTTGTATCCTTCACTTCTTCAAATTCTGCTGGTTTATCTGCTTCTGCTAGTTTGTCTTTTTCTTCTTCCTCTGGTGTTGTTAAATCTGTAATATCAACATCTTGCTTTGACTTTCCAGTGTCAAGCTGTTTGTCATTAAATTTAACATGTATAGATTCCTCTACAATATGAGTTTCAGTATCAAACACCCTATAAAGATACACTTTTGAGATCGAGAATCAAACTTACCAAGAATATCTTTAGTATTTAGGATATAACAGATACAGCCAAAATGTTTAAAGTAAGAAATGTTAGGCTTTTTACCTTTCCATAATTCATATGGTGTTCTATTAAACATAGACCTAATAAAGACTCTATTATGAATATAACATGCAGTGTTGATTGCTTCAGCCCAAAAATGTTTTGCAACATTTAAATCATTTAACATAGTTCTGGCCATGTCTTGGAGTGATCTATTCTTCCTTTCTACAACTCCATTCTGTTGAGGTGTTCTAGGAGAAGAAAAATTGTGAGAAATTCCATTCTCATCACATAAACTTTCAAAGAATCTGTTTTCAAATTCTCCTCCATGATCACTTCTAATTGACACTATCTTAAAACCTTTTTCATTCATGACTTGTTTACAGAATGTCATAAATACAGTATGGGATTCATCTTTACTTCTTAGAAATTTTACCCATGTCCACCTAGAGTAATCGTCTACTATAACAAAACCATATTTCTTTCCATTTAGAGATGCTACTTTCATTGGTCCAAACAGATCCATATGCAGAAGTTCAAGAGGCTTTGATGTAGTTACTGATTTCTTAGGAGTAAAGGAACTTTTGGTTTGTTTTCCCTTTTGACAGCCTTCACACAAGATTTCAGTTTTGTAACTAAGATTAGGTAGACCTCTACTAACTTAAGTTTGTTTAATTCTGAAATTGATCTAAAATTAGCATGACCTAATCTTTTGTGCCACATTAAATTCTCTTCATTCATTGACATAAGACATTTAACCTCTTGCTTTCCTAGACTAAACAGATTTATTTTATAAATATTATTTTGCCTCTGACATGTGAAAAGCACAGATCCATCCTTCTGACTGATTGCCTTGCATATCTTTTGATTGAATATAATATCATAATTGTTATCACTTAACTGACTTATACTCAACAAGTTATGTTTAAGACCTTTAACAAACAAGACATCTTTAATAGAAGGAGAGTTACCATTACCAATTGTTCCTTGACCAATGATCTGGCCTTTTTGCTTTCCTCCAAAAGTTACTATGCCTCCTTTGCTTAATGTCAATTATTGGAACATAAATCTTTTTCCCGTCATATGTCGCAAGCATCCACTGTCCAGGTACCATGACTGATGTTTTAACTTGTTTGCTAAGGACATCTCAGTTTTATCATCTTCTGATTCTCTTCCAGAATCAGAGTTTGTGTGAGCCATCATAGTCAAATCTGCTTGTTCATCTTCAGAAGATTCATCATAATCATCCCATGTAGCCATCATGTTTTTCTTCTTAGTTCTGAAATCTTTCCTCTGGTACTTTTCTTTTTCCATATTTGGACATTCTGACTTGATATGTCTAGATTCATTGCATCCGTAATAGATGATATCTTTCTTGTCATGTGTATAATGATTTCCTTTGTTGAACTGCTTGGAATATCTCTGGGAAAATTTATTCCTTCTGTTATACCACATCTTTCTGAACTTTCTGGATAAGAAAGCAATCTCTTCTTCCTCTGAGTTCAGACTTTGATCGTCTGAATCACTATCTTCTGATGTTGCTTTTAGAGCCTTCTTCTGCTTAGATTTCAGTGCTAGAGTTTTGTTCTTCTTCTTGGGTTCATCTTCTTCCAACTCAATTTCATGTGATATGAGGGAGCTGATTAATTCTTCCAGCTTTAGAGTATTCAAATCTTTAGCTTCCTGAATAGCAGTAATCTTTGGTCTCCACTTGATTATCGGACTTCTAAGTATTTTCCTTACATGATCAGCAGTAGTGTAGCTCTTTTGTAGTACCCTTAATCTTGATACTAGAGTCTGGAATCTGGAAAACATAGTTTCAATGTCTTCATCTTCTTCCATCTTGAATAACTCGTACTTCTTGACTAGAATGTTAGTCTTTGCTTCTTGGACTTGCTTACTGCCTTCGTAAGTCAGAATCAGACTATCATAGATGCTCTTTGTTGTTTCTCTGTTAGTGCATTTGTCGAACTCCTTGAACGTGATTGCATTGATCATGAACGTTCTGGATTTGTGATGCAACTTGAACATCTTCTTCTGATCAGCATCCATATCTCTTCTGGAAATTTTAACACCATCAGCATCTTCTGGAGCAGTATAACCATCTTCCACCAAGTCCCAAAGTTCAGGATCTTGTGAAATAAAAAAACTTCTCAGCCTGTCCTTTCAGTATTCAAATCGTTCTCCATCAAACAAAGGTGGTCTGTTGATGTTTCCTCCAGTAGCTTCTTCATTGAATCCGGACATGTTGATCCCTTGGATCTTTCCTCAAACATTGTAAAGTGCTCAGCCTTGAGACCGAGCTTTGATGCCAATTGAAGGTGCAAACACGAGAAGGAGGTTGAATTATGTTTGTCAAACTTAATGTGAATTATTCGATATATAACTAATCAGATTCAGCAGCGGATAATAATAACATAATAACACAGCAATTTATACTGGTTCACTGTTAACTAGGCTACGTCCAGTCGCTTCCTCCAGAAGGCCTTTTCACTAATTCAAACTCCTTTGAATTACAACACCACTGGCCCTATAAGCCAGTCTTCACAAACAGCCTGACAACCCCAGACTTTTGAGGAACAACAACACCTTGACTATACCAGCCAAGTCTTCTCAAACAGCCTGATAACCCCAGACTTTTGAGGAACAACAACACCTTAACTAAACCAGCTAAGTCTTCTCAAACAGCCTGACAACCCCAGACTTTTGAGGAACAACAACACCTTGACTAAACCAGCCAAGTCTTCTCAAACAGTCTGACAATCCCAGACTTTTGAGGAACTTCACAACCTTAAACCTACAAGCTAAGTCTTTTTCTAACAACCTGACAACCCCAGATTTTAGAAGAAACTTCAACACTATAGGATTTAATATAAGGGATCAAAATTAGAACTGAGTAATTACTTCTGGAAAGTTGATACTCACAATATGCTTAAAGTGAACTAGAGTGTTTGCTTCTGAATAATTTATGATGACCATCAGCTTCACACTCTAAGAAAAGAACACTTAGAAAATATTTATCTTCTAAGCATGCGTTTCTCTCCTTTGAACTCTCTGAATACTTATGAATTTTTGCTTGAGTTCTTCTATTTTTCGATGCTTTATTCTCTAGCATTAAGCCACTATTTATAGTTGAAATTAGGACTTCACTGATGCTTTACTTCTGGAGTGTATTTCGATTAATCTGTTTTGAGAATATTCTGGAGTAGTTTGCTCATATTCTGTTTTGAGTCTTTTGCTCACTGATGCTTTACTTCTGGAGTGTATTTCAATTAATCTGTTTTGAGCATTTTGCTCCACTTCTGTTTTGAGCATGCTTTTAGCTAGATTCTGTTTCTCGAGTCTTTTGCTCCAATTCTGTTTTTGAGCATTTTTCTCAAATTCTGTTTTGAGCATATTTTTAGCTAGATTCTGTTTCTCGAGTCTTTTGCTCCAATTCTTTTTTGAGCATTTTTCTCTGACAGACTCCTCTGATGATATCCTTTGGTGATCATTCTTTGGTGACACCATCCTCTGATTTCTGCTTCTAGTGACGTCATCTTCTGATGACATCCTCTGGTGACATCATCCTCTAATTTCTGCTTCTGGTGACGTCATCTTCTGGTGACATCCTCTGGTGATGTCATCCTCTGATTTCTCCTTCTGGTAACGTCATCCTCTCATCTATTCTTCTGGTGACATTTTTCATTCTTCTTCTAAGTCAAATATGTTATTTTCATAAAATACATTTGTTAACATCAAAACTTTAATTGCAAGAACCAACTTGGTTCCAACACGTTCTCCCTTTTTCAGGTTTCCTGGGGAACGTTCTCCTTTTTTCTTGTTTTGAAAACTGTTTGTTTTTATTCCAGATTGTTCAGATTTATAAAATTTCTTTTGTTTTTGATTTTATTGTCCCTCTTTTTTGAAATAACATGCAAATTCTAAATATCTTATTTTATTGTCCCTCTTCTTTTCATCGTCCTTTGAATCTTTCTAGTGAGCAGAGCTACTTCTTGATCAGTATCTTCAGTTTCTTCTAAGTCTTCTTCTGTTTGTGATGGTGAATTATGTTGTGCTGCTTTTAATGTTATTGCTTTATTCTTCTTGATTGGTTTGTCTTCTTGTAGCAACACTTCATGTGCTCTTAATGTACCAATCAGCTCTTCTAGTGCCAATGCATCAAGGTTCTTTGCTTGACTTATGGCAGTCACCATTGGCCTCTAGATTGTTGGAAGACATCTCATAATTTTTCTGACTCTATCTTGCACTGAGTATGCTTTTCCTAAGGAGCGCATCTCATTTACATTGGTTGTAAACCTTGCATACACCTCATCAATGGTCTCACCTTCATTCATTTCAAAGAGTTCGAATTTCCTTATGCCTATGTGAATTCTGGTTTCTTTAACATGGCTTGTTCCTTCATGATGAGTTTGCAATGTGTCCCATATTTCTTTAGCAATAATGCATTCGTCAATTCTTTTTCTTTCTTCCCTACTTAAGGCACATGATAAGAATAATTGAGGTTTAGAGTTTAAGAGTACCTTAGTTTTGTCTTCAGCTGTCCATTCAGCTTCTCTTTTTTCAGATGATGTTGGATCATCTTGATTTATTCTTGGAATGTAATCTCTATCAGTTATGATACGCCACATTCCTGTGTCTTGGGATTTCAGAAATAGCTTCATTTTGTTTTTCCCGAAATAATAGTCTATTCCATCAAAGTAAGGTGGTTTGTTTGAGGATCCTCCTTCAACTATGTACGTGGCTTTTGACATTTCCTTCTAGATATTTTCCCTAACATTGTTTAGGTGTTTTAATCTTAGAGACCGTGCTCTGATGCCAATTGAAGTAGAAATGTTGCTTTACAAGGAATGGGGTTTGAATTGGAAAGCTGTCTTTTTAAAAATTTCCTATTAACACTTAAAAAATAACTCAAGATTGATCTTGGTTAATAAGACAAAAATGGAGAAGTTCTTGATTCTGGAAACAAAAAAGGAAGAACGTTCTTGGTTAGTATTAAAAGGCAGAACGATCTTAATAGTAAAGGCAGAAAACAGAGAACGTTCTGGAAAATGCAGAACGTTCTGGTTTGTTTTAAATCAGAAAATTGTTTTTTCAACTTAAGTAAATAAAGAGCTGAATGTAAATAGAGTTAAGGAAGAGATAACACACAGAGATTTATCCTGGTTCACCCAACTTATATAAACAAGCCTTATAATCTTGAGTGTTGTATGATAATGATAGGATTTAAAATAGAATCCGTTTTGACTCAACTTTTGTTTGAGTTTAGATTCTTTACAAATGGTTTCAATAAACTAAAGATAGTGAATTCGAAATAGAAGGTTACTGATTTCTTTGAGAAACTTTCAAGTGTTAATGTGAGTGATTGATGATTTTCTTTGCACTTGAATGTCTTGTTTTTCTCTTCAGCAGTGAGGTTCCTTTTATAGAGCTCTTAGAAGTCCTTGTAGGTTCAATATTACCGTTTGAGGAGGTTCCCTTGGTCAAGGGGCTGAATAAAATAATCAGCCCTTATTTTAAACCTTTTGACTGAACTTTTACTGCTTTTTTGACTTCTTGAATTTCTTATAATTGTTTATTGTCTGCCATCTGATCTGTGCACACTATAGGTTTATTTGATCATGAGAATACGTGTCAGAATATGATGTTGTACAACAAATCAAAATCGTTCTTGGACTAGTTCAGAACTTGGAGAATGTTCTGGTGCAGAAAGGTGGAAGCTGAAGAATGATCGTTTTCAGATGTTTCATCTGTTTTGCCTTGCTCTAAATATTTTATCCTTAGATCTTTTAGAGTGTTTCTTTTGCTATCTTTAAAGCTTCATATCTCATGATGATGTACTAGAAATCCGTTTAAAATAAGCATGATTTTTCCTTGCATAAAAATCAAGTTCAAACAGTGTTGATGAAGTGAACAGAGTCCTGGAGAATGTTCTTGGTTTTTCCAGAAAACGTCCAGAACGTTCTTGGTTCTTGGCAGTCCCTTTTTTAGCTTTGTTCTTTAAACTGATTCTGCTTAGTACCTATCTTGGATTAATACACTCAAATGCACATGTTAAATAACAATTAACTTAGAATCATAATTAGAGTCTTTAATTAATCTTTGTTTGTTTTCATCAAAACACTTTAATTGAGATTTTGTCTTAACAATTCCAACTTTATGTTTAACAATTTTTACAAACATTGATACTATATCTAAATTTGTCGCAACTATTATTATATTATACTTATAAAACTTAAATTAATCGGACAATATTGATTGTAAAAAATATGATCTTCACTTGTGCCCATTCAATTACATATTCAAGTGAATGAGTGAAAGATTTTTTTTTTTTTTATATCAAGTTGTAATATTTTATGTAAATTTTTCTCATGAGTTCTCTATATAACAACTATATAGCTTTTTAAGAAACTTTAGTTACACATTTTTGTTTGAAATCTATTACTATTTTTCAATACATTTAAACACACTGAAACTAAATTAATGCATATATAATGAATATCTATATACCTTCTAGGACATAGATTCATATATACTTCTATACCTCAAAATTTCAATATCTACCATAGGAGTAAGCTATAGATGTTTTACTCACAATAACATCCTTTAAGATACTAATCAAGTCCTAACAATTTATACTCATATAATTTTACAAATAATTTTTTCATTTTCAATATTTTAAATAAAAATATTAAATGAATTTTGAGAATAAATAATTATATAAGTACAATTTAATTTCACAAACAATTAGTTAAAACTTTTAAATACCTAAAACTATATTTAAAGTATATGTAAATCTTTAATAAAATAAATTTCAAAGTCTTGATAAAATATATCCAATAAACAATTTCCTTTACAACAATTTCTCATGCTCGCAATTAAAACATCATACTAATAAAACAAATAAATGCAAATTGCGCTACAATATAAATGAACATTAACATTCTTTAAAATAAAAAATATTAAATATTAAATATTAAATCATATTTTTAACATTTTACATCTTATTTTTTGGTTTGTATTTTACATTTTATCAAATAAATACAAGTACCATTATGTGTTGAAAAATAAATTGATAATTAAAGTACAAGGAGAAAAATAATCATCCAATATTATATGTTATCTTGTAAATTTGACAATTTTTTTTTAAAAATTACATTAAATAATTGTAGTAAATATGATTTTCCCTCGTTTTAATTTTCCTAATCATATTCAATTTTTTCAAATCAATAGAATAATATTGTAAGATAACTATATTTATAATACATAAAATATTACTTAATGCTCACACAACGCACGGGCCGTAATCTAATTTCACATTATACAAAACACTAAAAAGCAAAAATCAACAAAAATATTGCCCCACACTTTGGGGTCTTCAGTTTTGAGAGTGAAAAGGAGAGGGAAGTGTTTATTTTTTTTCTTTTTAAACATTAACAACAGCAAACAAGTAATATGGAATGGAAGCATGAAACAAAAAAAAAATCACATATTCTCCCTCATTATACATATTTGTGGGTTTCAAAGAGAGAAGAAAGGAAAAATATTTTTCACCTAGTGATCCTTAGTTCAATAGACTCCCCTCAATGTGTAGATCACTTTTGTAGTTGGAAGTTTTATGATTAGAAGTCTTGAGGAAGTTCAAAAATGGAAGGAAAGTTTAGGGTTTTTGAGAGAATAAGAGAAGTAGAAGACGGGGTAAGTGATGCTCTTTGATGATGATGAGGTTGCGGGTTTGGGGTTTAAATAGATGACCTTCTCTTAACTAAACTATCGTCTCAAATCTAAATTAATCTCTAAATATTTCTAACTAAAAAATTAGTCACTTAAATTTAATTTTAAATTATCACAATTATCATTTTTGACACTTAGTTATAATCACACCATATCACATCACTTATTCATTAAGAGAGAACGATATCAATTTCCTTGTTTGACAATGCGTTCAATTAATAGAAAATAATTACAAATGATTCACATTAATAATTATTTTTACAATGAAATTAACTCAATTATTAAAATAATAAACTTCAGAAAAATATTTGAAAAAGATTAAAGATCTACATTTTTTATGAAGACAAAAAGTTCATTGATTAAAACATATATCAAGGGGAAGTAAGCACGTATCTATGGGGAGAAATCAAGACGTTGAAAAATTCAGGCAACAAGATTTTTGTCATCATCAAAAAGGGGGAGAATGAAAAAGATTAAATATCTACATTTTTTATGAAGACAAAAAGTTCATTGATCAAAAAGCAAAAGGATAAATAAGTCAACTCATCCTTCAAATTTATATTAGGTAACTTAGGACTTAAGGTATTTAATATTAAATCAAAATACATTTCAAATACAATATTATGAGAACCCTCTTGATAGCATATGCATTAAAATGTTTTATAAAAATATTTAAATACATAAACATATGTTTGAAAATAAAGTTTTTACAAAAACTGAAGATCTGTATTCGAATACGAAGTGTCGTAGCCGAATACAGATTGCAAGTCAGTAGCTAAAACTAAAGTTCTGTATTCGAATACAAAGTGTCGTAGCCGAATACATATTGCAAGTCAGTAGCTAAAATTGAACTTTTGTATTCGACTACAGCTTCGCGTATTCGAATACAACTCAAGTCAGTGGCAAAAATCTCATACTTGTATTCGACTACGAGGTATCGTATTCGAATATGAAGTTCAAATTTTAAATAAAAACTGAACGTTATAGAAGTGTATTCGAATACACTAAGGCTGTATTCGAATACAACTTCGAAACAATGCAATTTTTTAGTTTCGGAACATTGCATAAGTTCATCAAAACTTATGGGAACAATTGCCATTGATCTGAAGTGTTACCTATGAAGTATAAATACCTCATAGCTTCAGTTCTAAACTAATCAATCCTACTACCAACTTTGAACAACTTTCTGAAATATTTTGTGAACTTTTCAAAGTTATATTTTCATACTTCAAGTACATGCTTTACATTTTCATATCATTGAGAAAGGTTCTCTATTGTACTTGAAAAGTATATTGGATTGTTATCATTGTACAAACTGTTATATCCTGTTGTTCTTAATTAAGAACATTGTTGTAAAAAAATCATTAAAGTTATTGTTTAAAGAAAGTGGTGTATTTTCTTCAAGTGTTGTAAACTAAGATAGTGGTGTGCTATCTCAGGCAGAGTGTTAGGAATTTGTAATTGAAGTCTTAGTGTTAGACTTGTACTTATTCTAACAAATAGTGGAAAATCTCTTGTGGTGTGCAAGAGGACTGGATATACCCTTGGTTGTAAGGGGAACCAGGATAAATTCCTGTGTGCTTTACTTTCTGTCATTTACAAGCTTTCATTCTCTAATACAACCAATTAAACAAACTCACAAAACTCTAAAAACCAGAAAAGGTTATTAAACACCTAATTCAACCCCCTCTTAGGTGCGCCTCTGTTCTTACAATATTTCTCTAACCAAACTCAAGTCTCAACTCACCTGGAACTTCAATTAAAAGTTTTGTCAAGATCAAAGTTGTTTTAAAATTTGAAAACGATAAAATTGCTCAGACATTTCAAAGGTTGGAATGTTTTGTGTGTCGGATTTTGGCCAATTTATACACACATAATAAATAAAAATAATCTGGTCATGAAAACATAACTCTTAGAAATGTTAGCTGCTACAACCCAAAAACTTACTCCTTTATCTAACCTTGATGTGACTGAAGCTATGAGATTCATAATAAAGCTTCAATTTGCTTTTAATTTGGATTTATGTCGCATCATGATTGAAATAGACCCCTCAATATTGTTAGAGTAATCAATATCCCTGCAAAAAAATTCTTATATGGACTCAACTATCGTTGATCATCACAATTTTTTTTCTTTATTTTACTTACATGTAGTGGCTCGCGAAATATTCAAAGTAGTTAATAGTATAAATTTGTATATATATCACAAAAAATATTTCAATTATAAAAATATTAGAAAAAAAAATGATTCTCTATATAAATACAATAAACATTACATACAATCTCAAATATTCTACAAAAAATGTGTGTGTGTTTGAATATATTTTTTTTAAAATATCGATCAAAATAATTATACTATAAAATATCTATTTAATAGTTTTATTTATTTAACCTAAAAAGCAAAAGAAAATAGAAGAGGAGAGGGTATAATTGTCATTTAAATCGATAAATAAAGCTAAAAACCCTAATAGCGGGTTGTTTCCACCTGAAATCCAAGCCACGTTATACGAGTGAGTGTTGCCGCCTCATCACTCACTCCTTCTTCCACCACTCGCTCCGTTTGTCTACACCAACAATTATTCCAAATGGTAAACTCAACAACTCTCTCTTTCTTTCTTCCTTCCTTCCTTCTTCCCCTCTTTCGTTTCTATTATACATTCTATTCAATAATTGACAAATTAATATATATATATATATATATGATAAAATTGGTTTAATATTATTATTATTATTCGAACGAAACGAATTTGAGGAATAATGAAATTTATGGTAGGCTTCGGAGAAGAAACTGTCGAATCCAATGAGGGAAATCAAAGTTCAGAAACTCGTTCTCAATATTTCTGTTGGTGAAAGTGGAGATCGTCTCACTAGAGCCGCTAAGGTTTTTTATTTCTTTTCATTTTTCATTTTCGTTTTCATATTTTTTTAATTTCTTAATTTCAATTTCATAAGTAACGTGTTTTTATTTTATTTTTTTCCGTAGGTTCTTGAACAGCTTAGTGGTCAAACCCCTGTTTTCTCCAAAGGTACTTTTTTTATTTTATTTTCATTTTTATTTATTTTTTGGTTTTATTTTTTATATTATTTGTAGCTTATCTTTCGATTGAGTTTTACATGTAATTTGAGTGTCAATAACATAATAATTCTGTAGCAATGGTTGCTTAAGTTATTATCGATAAACACTCACACAACACTGACATTGATAAGTATGCACCGTTGATAATTTGAGAAAATGGAAGTAATTGAATAAAATTATGGAAGTAAAAGAACGAGTGTTGGACACTGATACTTGTTGGGCATGCCTTTAACCGGATGTGTCTATGCTGTATAGATTATTATAGGTTATTTTTTAGGCTTTAACTAATGGCATAAGTGTAAGGTTATGTAAGCACTTTTTGAGTTAATTTTCATCTCTGGATTTGGGAAAGAAAATTTTTCATGAACATTTTCAAATCTCACAAGTACATGTAGACAAAAAATGTTAGAATCTCACAAAAATTGTGTTTTTTATAAACAAAAACGTATGTAATTATTATTTTTTCTGGAATCCCATTCATTTAGCTGTTATGTTCAAAACACCTATGAGCTTGGACAAATGTTTTCATAAGCAAAGAACATAAACTTATTCAGTTGACAAAATACCAGTGTTATCAATAGCGGCCATCGAGGGTTGCGGTGAACATTTTTTGCCGATGTCTATGGCCTATATTTGATGAACGGCGGTGCCATCTCGTTTTATGGTGACTTAATATATTGGATTTTTGCCTGCCCTCCATGATTTGCCATCTGCAATCAGTAACACTTCAAAAATACATATTCCAAGACTCTGAACCCAAATTTTATCATGCAGGACTAGTAATCTAGCTTAACTACGGCAATCACCTATACGCAACACTGTTTATTTTTGTATTTTGGAAATTTGGGTTAAGGTTGTGCCCTGATTGGTTCTTCTTTTAATCTCGTGCATGTTAACAGCTAGGTACACCGTCCGTTCCTTTGGTATCAGAAGGAATGAAAAGATTGCTTGCTATGTCACTGTTAGAGGTGACAAGGCAATGCAGCTTTTGGAGAGCGGTTTGAAGGTCAAGGAGTATGAGTTGTTGAGGAGAAACTTCAGTGATACTGGATGTTTTGGCTTTGGTATTCAGGAGCATATTGATTTGGGAATCAAGTAAGCTGAAAAACAGTTACATTTTATGTTGAAGAAGCCTTATCTGTTTGACATTTTTGCTTTCGATATGTGGAGTTTGTATATTCTGATATTATTATGATGAAAATTGCATAATTGGCTCTTCCTTTTAGTTACTAATCAGTATGTACTAAGTTGCAATCTGATCGGGTCACATCAGTTTGTGGTGGCGGCTGCAACCGAGATGTTGCAGCATCACATGCTTTAATTTGAAATTTTAAACCATGCTTTGTTCCACAAAAGTACCAATAGTAATTTGTTTAGGTTTTCTGACGGAAATTTTCAAGTGGCTGTACATTCAGGAGGAATTGGTTATTACACAGCCTGTAAAGAAAGGGTTTTATAATATTTATTAGAAAGATCCATTATTGAATAACTTCTAGTTCATAGGATTTTTTTAATTGAAATAAGGGTTTAGTTTCTTACTCATGGAAAAGTTATAGAAGTTTATAGGTTTCCAAGAAGTTGATAGCTTCTAGCTTCTAAGAAAACGAGGCACAGATTTTTTTTGTTAATTGAGGAGCAGAAATTTTCAACTTAAGTTAGAAGTTGTTAGTTAGAATTATCCATGGTTATTATTACAACCTTATTTCTTCCATGTTTTCATTTAATTATTTATGAAAAATTTTATCTGAACTAGCTCTAACTATGTTGGATTATATAGTTCATCTTATTAGAATTTTAGTTTGCAAAAACTAAGGAATTCAATCAATGGTTGTCTTTGTGTATCAATTCCTGTTCCTCAGTATCTTTTTTGTTTGTTGTAGTTCTCTTATAATTCAAATGATGACTTTTTAATGCACTGATGTTTAAAATTGTTCTTCAGGTACGACCCTTCCACTGGTATCTATGGTATGGATTTCTATGTTGTCTTGGAACGTCCTGGGTATCGTGTTGGACGTCGTCGCCGATGCAAGGCACGCGTTGGAATCCAACATCGTGTCACAAAGGACGATGCCATGAAGTGGTTCCAAGTTAAATATGAAGGTGTGATCCTAAACAAGTCGCAGGCAATTGTTTAGTTGAATCAGGTCTATTCTTAAGTACGTTCTAAATTTTGTTGAGTGTAGTTTGATGTTTTTTGAATCTGTAACTTATTTCTTCACTGAATGGATGTTACTTAAGCTGTTTGTTTACTTTTTCTTCTAAATATTATTAAATTTTGACATCAATATTGACAGCATGCTGATATTACGAGTTCACTGATTTAGTTTTGTTTTAATCTATCTATTCAATGAATATGTTCCACCTCTGGTATTGGTGTTTTGAACTCGCCGAATTTCTAGAAATTCTTTTCATTTTAGGTTAGCTGCTATATTAAAAATTATTGTTTCATATTTCAAGTATGAAAATTTGAAACAAGTACCATGCTAATAAAAATTGACTGCAATCCTGATTGAATCTACCCGAAAGATAAAATAATAAAAAAGATTAGGCTTCAATGTTCTAAAGATATTGTATATGCAAATAGAGGTCACTTTTGTTTTAGTTCTTTTAAAAAGTTTTTTTTTTAATTTAACTCTGTATTTTGAATCACTTTTAATTTAATTCCTCAGTCCATTTTTTTTTGAAAATTTGATTTGGCTGTTTTTTTAATGATGCTGCTCTGGTCACAAAGATTGAACATGTTTTACTTGTACTTTTGTTAAGCTGACTCATTTAAAATAAATAATAAAAACATTTAAACAGATTTATATAAAGTACATTATTAAGTTCTTAAACTCAACCTTGAATCTACACGAACATTCTTGAGCTCAAACTCAAATAAATCAACCCTAAATTAATTCAAAATCATTCTTTTTTTTTTTCCTTTCAAAAAGCCAATTCTTTAACCAACCTAAAATCCAAAATCAGATCAAAAAGGGAAAATATGAGTAAAAGGGGAGTTGGGTTGAGTTCCCATAAAAAAACTCTAACAAACCAAATATTTTAAAAGTTTATTCAATATTCATTTCCTCATTCTTCTTCATAAAGAGCACTAAAAATAAAGCAAAGGAAGAGAGAAAATGAAGAAAACCACAACGGCAGCAGCAAATTCCCAGCTATTCATTGTAACCTATTTGCCTTAAAGCTTTGTACATAATTATTTTTGACTAAAAATATTACAGCATTTACTCATTCAAAATGTAAAAATTACATTCATCAAGAACAATACAATTCAAAGTCACTAAAATTGAAAATGATGAATCTGCGAACAAACTCACGACATTCAGATTAATAGTATAAAACAACAAAATATCTACAAAAGTGATAAAACCTTTAAATACCAACAACGTTAATCTGTTTGAAATACTCATGTCATTGAAACTGTAACATTAAAGATATTAAAACAACGTACTAAAATGACAAAATAAAAAAAAAAACACAAGATGTTAATTACTAATTAGAATTATTGTTAAGATTGGCTTGAATTTGTCATAAAGTTGATGAGAATATTTGAAAACAAATATTTTGTAATTATTTCTAGATCTTGCAATCACATGAGTTGTAAGTGAAAGTTTGGAGGATTTGGATTTGATGCAATCAGCGATTCATACGGTCAATATGTCGATGGTCGTTGGCATGATTGCATGGAATTATGACCGTAATAAATTCAAATCCATGTTTGAATTAGTTCTTAGACTCCCATATTTCATTTGAAGAAATTGTTGAGTAAAGACATTCTAACATTTTGAAAGACCAATCATCTTGATAGCTTGTGGTGTTTGGTGAATATTTAATGATTAACTTTATCACAAATCACGGATTACTGATTTTTTTTTGAATCCTGTTACTAATAAATCTCTCTCCCTCTCCCGCTAACAAATTAACCATCAATAATTTGCCTAAACAAAAAACTAGTTCAAGAACTGATTCAACCAGTTTAAGAGCTGATTTTGCCTAATTTTAAAAAACTGCTTTAATCCAGTTCCAAAAACAAGAAGAAACAAAAAAAGTTGCATGTTAATTACGAAAGCTTCAAAATAGTGCAAAAACCAGAAGAACTTGGATAAGATGAACAAATTTCAGCAAGTGAAAATGAAACAATCATAGCGAAAGATGAAGTTATAAACAACTCATATAAGAATGAAATAGGATCACCAAAAGTAATGACTCCAGTTCAGTTAGCACTCAATGATCCATACTGAATCAATTCTACCAACTGGTTGTACTTTTCATTTGGTTTCTCAAAGTATATTTGCATGCAACTGCAAATCCTAATTTCTCAAGATTAAATAAAAATATCAAAACCAACACATACTCAATGATCAATGATTACAATGATTTCAAACCCAAACAAACTTGCAAAACCAAACCAACCCACTATTTAGTGGATTGGATTGGTTTGAGCAACACGTTGATGTCGTGCGTTTGCCCACCTCTCTAATTTCTTGCTTCTTAATAATCACGGTAAATTTGTCTAGAGAGACACAAGAATCACTATTGTAATGTGTGTCCAAACAAAGGTTCAAAATCTTTGTCACACTGACAACCAACACACCCTAAAAACAAAAGGAAAAGAGGAAAATAAAAGTAAACCATAAATTTAGCTGCAGTCTTGAGAAAAAAGATATTCACCAAAGGATCCAAGCCTTTCAGGTCGAATAGTATATCATCTTCCAATAGTGACAAAAAAATTGCACACAAGTTCACATTTTTATTCTGTAAAAGGAAACTGACACTTCAGATTTTATTTTTCAATAACTTCAGATTTAAGTCATGTCTGGTGTCTGACACGCATCATTGTTCGACACAAACATTTGCACATGTGGATATATTTAATCACTTTCACATTCTCAAATTTGTACCTATATATAGTGTCAGTATCGTGTTCAGTGTTTGTGTCTATGCTCTCTCACTTTTCGGCAGACAAATCACGCAATTCTGCCACAAACTGAGAACGTGGAATAACAATAATTTTCTTTTTATTCATAGAGATGTATGTGAATATAAGGGTCTTTCAAAAACCAAGAGAAACCCAAAGAAAAACTACTTTATATGAACATATATCAATGGAAAATTTATTTTAAATAAAAAAACATGTATTTGTTCAAATACAGTGAGAGAGAAACATAAAGAAAAACAAAATTACAATGCTAAGCATCCTATTACCAGCAGAAACACTAGTCCTTGTCTTTTGGAGGAACCTTTGATTCTAGTTCTTTTGGAATGGATTTCTTCATTTCCCTGAAAAAAATAGCCAAAATCATACATCATATTATAACCTATGAATGAATTATCTAATAATTTTATTAATCAATAAAGACTTAATTCATATACACCGTCTGCATAAAGATTTTTTACAATATCAATCAATCATAACCACTTGATCATGAAAAACATTTGACTTTAATTATAACTATTTCAAATGTCATACAAATGAATGATTGTAATTTGTAGAAAGAGTAAAACTTTTTTCATCGAGAATGTATCAAAATTAAACTCAATAAATAAACATTACATTACCTACATCAACACTATGGGGGTAGCGTGGAAGACAAGAAACAAGGAAATACATAAACTTCAAAATCATAATAATCAAATGATGCATTCACGTAATCACTTCAACACTTCTATCTCTATAAATAAAATAAATCATGATTTCAATAGGTAGACATTAAACTAGCCAACATTCAACGTGATTTAAATCTAATTCCTAACAAAACCATTCTACCGTCATTTATAAATAGTTGACACAAAAGAACTCACAAATCTTGAGAACTTCTCTAAATATTAGACATGTCAAAAATTCATTTTACTATGAAGCATTACACAAACATTCACACAAAAGAGAACAATTAATGAATCCAACTCATTAAATCATTATCTAAAAAACTCATAACATATAGTATAATTTTCTTAGGGTTGACTATATGGATAAGAACATCATCTGAAAAAAGTAACAAACTCTTTTTCATGTGACGACTTGAAATCCTACTTATTTTAAACCAACATAAAAATCTTGGTACTTCTCTTTTGAAAAATTGATGGGTCCAACCAACTCCAACGGTTTTTTTTTTCTGTTCAATCAAGCGGAAGGTTGCAGGTTTTACAGGATTCTTCAACTCATACGCAACTCATTGATAGATCTATATCAGTTAATAGTCTGAAAACATAAACAACTCTAGCTCAATGTTGTCAAATAGCAGTTATAACGGCGGTATAGCGCTATAGTATAATGAAATTTGAACAAATCGCTATTGCTCCTTGATATGTTATTTAGTACAGAGTGTTGTCTAAAAGCCATATTGCATCGCTATAGCATAGCGAAAATAGAACAAACCGCTATTTTATGCGATCTGCAATTGACAACATTCCTCTAGCTAACATTATGATTGCCAAAAGAGTTTTCACAATTCACATTAAATTGTTGATTGTTAAGAACTCAAAATAATTCATAATTTGATCCAAACGATCAAATTCATTTAACAAGTCTGCAGATCATACCGGAAAAAGCAAAATATCAACTTCAACACCAAACCAAAACTTATGCATATCACCCAAAACAACTCTAGAAGCCTATTAATGACAAGACTAAGGCATCTTGCATACTCAATATGTCTAAACTATTAAGATTTAAAACACAAAATACCTCAAATTCTCATCAATCTTTCAAGTCAAAGAGAAGGCAGAAAATAAAAGACATAAACCTTTTAACCAATACAAAATTTCTAGTGCCTACAATTCCATATCGGTGAATGCTCATCCAACCCCCCAATATTTTGGCTTTTTAATGGATTCTAGCTTTTGGTAGTGTATTTGGGGGTGGGGAGGCAAAATCAGGGGGGCGGATCAGCATTCACCTTCCATATCACATAAACAGTTTTCATGTGCTTAAAGCAACCATTTTTAAATGAGGCAGCACATTAGCAAACTCAAAATGAATCTCCAATCAAGAATTTGAAAATAAATAACAAAATGTGTTTCTACTTACAGGAACACAGTCCCCTTAACCATGTGCTTGGATGATTTTGGAGGGCAAAGTCATTTGAACTAAATATTGTCTAAATCATTTCTGAACTAAAGGAAATTAAAAAAAAAACTAAATTATCGTAAAAACTTAAAATGTACTAATTTCTAATTGTTATTTATTATGATTATAGACAATGAACAATTCTCTTTACACAAAAATATACTCTTCTTCGCCTTTTCCTTTTTCATTGAAAATCCGATCAAACTTATTCTTAATGCTCTAATGAATTGTTTAAATGCAATTACAGACTTGAAATATACTAATTCCCACTTCTTAACTCTAGTTTATGATTATTTATAAACAATATACAACTCTCTTAATTCAAAACTGAATTTTTTTTAGTCTTCCATTCCCTTTCCTTCAAAATCCTTGATCAAACGCATCCTTAATGTTCAGATAGGCAAATTCTAAGGTGAACCACTTCGGACTAATGCTTAAAAGTCATCCGAAACTCTAGCAACAACCGACGATACTCTTTGGCAGTATAAGTTAACAACTCTCCTCGTATTTACAACTTAGACAATCACCTAATTGGTATAAGTTCAACGGTTAACTTATAATTTCGAGGAGTGTCATCAATTGTAGATGGCCCGTCGTATCATCTGTCTAGCATGGTTTTAAATTGCGGTTGCACTAGAACCTTTATATTGCAATACCTATGCGGAAACTTCAAAATCCACAACATTACAACCACAATACGGTTGCAAACTGCAATTTAAAACCATAAGCCAACTGATTTATATGCAATTCGAGAATTAAAACTTTACTCAACTACATATTCACTTGTAAAAACTTCAAAAATTGAAAGAAAAAAAGGACAACAACAAAGACCCAGTAGCGGAAACAAGGACGAAAAAAAAAAACGAAGCGAACCCATTAACCAAAATGGAAAATTTATAACGAACAAGAAGATAGATATAAAAGAGAGTAGTTTGGGTAAAACTCACTTGGCAGAATTAGCGGTTTCTTCTTCGAGCCAGTGACGAATATGTTTGACGTTTTGTTTGAATATTGATGCTGATTTTCTAACGTCGCTTCTTAGAACAAGCACGACGGCGCTTACACCGGCAACTGTGAGAACGAAATTCGTCAGACCCATTGGTTTCGATTCAGCTCTCGCTATGGGTATGTTGTGGGAAGAAGATGATCACACGGGTAAGCCCAAACCCATTGGGCTATTATAAAAGGCGAAAATACCCCAATTTTCTTATATATTAATATTAATATAATACTATTTATATAAGTAAGTTTATGTTATTTAAAAACAAAATTTAACATAAAATAATATATAAATACAATACCATATACATTTAGGGGAATTTTGTTTTGTTTTTATAAAATATTAAAATATTATATTTGTGAGTTATTTTATTTTTCAATAAATTACTCAATTAATTTCGTAGTTGTATTTTAAAATACTATATTTTGGACTAATATTCGGTAGTATACACTACTCATAGGTACTATGTATCATATTTAGTTTTATTACGACACACACGGGTGAAATATCAAAATGTTTGCAAAATAAATTTCAGCAGCAGAAAAAAAATTATATTGAGAATAAAAGCTATTCATGGAAAATTGTAAAATTATACAATGAATTTAATTTATATATGTTGTTAAGATAAATAGTTTTTGTATTGTCTTCTTTACATTATTATTTAATCACAATTGTTAGATTAGTAGAGATATTTAACTTTTACTAAAATTATCTAAAATGTTATCTCATAAATAGTTGTGAATGATAATATGTCATTGATTTAAAATTATCTCAAATGTCATCTCATAAATAATTGTTATTGATTTAAAATTGACACAACATGATCGGACATATTAATCCTAAGTGAATGATAATATGTTGTTTTTTCACACGGTTAAAAACATATTTTCAAAAAGTTGATTTTAAAATTTTCAAAACATATTTTATATAACTGAAAATTTAGAATTAAATTTTTTGAAAACATTATAATTTGAGAAATGAAATAGATATCATTTTGATACATTTTCTTTTCAATTTTAGTATTTCAAGTTGCAAATGTAATGTTAAATGTTTCTTTTTTTCATTTTACCATCTAATTTATATTATATGAATCACTCTTAAGTTATTATTCTTTATTATAAATAAAATAAATCAATTATTAATAAGATTAATTTGGTTAAATCATTATTTTTTTTTTCATTTAACATTTTTTTAATCAATATAAAATTATCAAATACAATAATTATTTTGGGATGAAGGATTATTTTCATATTTCCAAATGCTTGATTATTATATAGGTAAAAAATGTATCAACTACTATTATGACTTGAGAATTGTCATAATCAACATATACTTTATGGTGAGGTTGAATAAATCAACTCATTTCAGTTAAAGAAGTGAAAGAACTAATACTCAAATTTTTGAAGGAGAAAATTACTAACTTAACTAATAATAATAACTTTCTTCTATAAAAAATAAACATGCACTTCATCACAATTGATTGAACCTTTCTCATGGGTAAACTACTCTAGTTGTAATTGTTAGAAGTTTGGAACATTTTCAAGTTTTGTTCTGATTGGCAAACTACTCTAGTTGTAATTGTTAGAAAGTTTAGAACATTTTCAAGTTTTGAATTATTTGGGTACATATTTTATATAAGTTATTTTTCAATATACATGTTAGTTTAAATATATGTGTTATATTAAAATATTAAAATTTGAGACTTTGCGATGACCAAACTTAGTAGTATTTTCCACATGAATTATGAAATTATGAATTAAGTGTACTTACCATCTAATTTTATTGTTTTTTATTTTTTATTTTTCTTAATAAAATAAATATTTAATAACCTTTTTTAATGTTATAAAAATGTATTTTAAAATTAAATTAAATATTTTTAAAATTTCAAAATATTATTTTCAATGTTTACTGAGCTTGAGTTCCTGTCTGGATTCAACAATCGAATCTTGATTTGATTCATTATATATTGAATGAATGGTTAATATTTATAACTTTTTGCATTTTTGTTTTGTTAATTTTATCTAATAATAAATATTTCCATTATTTTGTACATTGTAATATTTTTCTAATTTTTTTTTTAAAAGAAATTATTTTTATTTAGCTTGTTTACTTTTTTATTTCTCTATCACAACCAATTAAAAAATTAAACAACATTTTAGTCATAACGTATAAAATACAAATTAAAAATAAAAAAAGATTAAAAGTAAATAAAAACGATTTTTGACATAGTTATACAAAAATATTACATTAAAATATAGAAATATAATTATTTTTTTTTAAGTATTACATTTTATTACATATTTTATATTTTATTGTACTAATACTAATTCTCAAACACTAATTTAATATATCAATTATTGATTGGCCATCATTTATTTATACATCAAAAATTTTATATCTATTTGTAAACAGTAGTGTACATGATAAATTCACTCTAACAGATCCCAATATAACTCAAATTTTTTAACAATGCAATGCAACCTTAAATTACCTATCACATGCAAACCCTAAAAATTAAATAATACATTGCACTTAATATACACCTAAATAACATTAATAGAATATTTGATTTAGATTTAAATATATTAAAGATTTAGAATAAAATAATATTAGGATATATAATTTTTATTTTTGTTTATAATATATTTAATATTTGTTCCTTAATTTAGTAATATGTGAGAATTTTACGAGTTTTTATATTACTTATATATATATATATATTTATAAGAATAAAAAAATTTATGATATAAAATTTCACATAGAAATAAAAGACTTTTCATTTACATTATATCACATATAATTTCGCAAATGCTACCCAAAAAACAAAAACTAAAGAGAAATCAAATTTAATTTGATTCATATGTGTGATATATGTGATAAAGATAAAAAATAAAAGAAATCAAAGAGAAATAAATTTAATTTGGTTTATAATCATTTTCATGTGTTACACGAACATATATATATATATATATATATATATATATATATATATATATATATATATATATATATATATATATATATAAACAACATCTTCATTTGTTACATGAGAATAGATAACCAAATATTTATTTTCATGTGTGTTAAATGAGGATAGATAATCAATAACCGGTCTTCATGAAAAATCAATAGCTTATGTTCATGTGTTACATAAGGATAGATAACCAAAAAGTGATATTTATGTGTGTTACATGAGGATAGATAACTAACTGATTTTCATGTGTCATATGAGGATATACAACCAATAACTAATTTGTTACGTGAAGATAGATAACCATAACTAATAATACTACATATTTATATTTTACATGTAATAAATAAACTCATTTGTTATAAGAAGACATAGATGAACAACAACGAATGACTTATAACCTAGATATCCATGTGCTATATGAAACTAGGGGTGTACGGACCCAATCCATCCCATGAACTTAGCCCATAAGCAATGAGTTGAGTTTGATTTGGTCCAAATGTTAGGACAAAAAATAAAGATAAGATAAAGACTAAGTAAAAAAAATTAACTTGCAACTCATCAAGTTTGGTCAGAGAGATATTATCGTCTAAAAATTAGCTCGATTAAATTATGGTATCGAGTCAGAGATACACCAAATCTGTCTTTTCTAAACTCTACGTGAAACACACTCATGTTTTCGTGAAAATACGAAGAAAAAAAAAGAGGCATAAGATATTAAATCAAAGAGGTGAATGAAGATATAGGAGAAGAAAAAAGTATATCAGACAAAATACAAGATATTAAATCAAAGAGGTGAATGAAGATATAGGGGAAGAAAAAAGTATATCAGACAAAATACATAGAATCCTGATATGCAGCCTCATTCATTCAATAAAAACATTAAATCAACGCAGTATTCAGAATAATATGGCTAAATATATTTAAATTTATATTTAAGATTTAGAATAAAATATTATTTAAATATATAATTTATATTTTTGTTTAAAATATGTTTCTTATTTTAAATAAAGACATGTTATATTTTTATATTACAAGTTAGCTCAATTTATATATAGCGGACAATAAAATTTATGATATGAAATTTTGAATAATAAAAAAAAAATTTCATATAAAATATATCGCATATACTTTTGCTTTCATATGCTTTCGCAACTATAACAATGAAATCTATCTTTTAATATGAGCACCCATTCAATATTGTATTAATGGCTGACACATTTATACAGGACATAAATCGCCTTGAAATCCCATTACCTGATTACAAATTTAAAGACGTCGGACCTATTAGTAGGCAACATTTCAAAATGTGTCTTAGTCATTTGTTTCAATTTATTATGCATATTTTTCCCTTCAAAATCTATGTTTTATGTTTTCTATTTTAAAATTTGAAATGTTGTTAACAAATCTTGCAAACATCATAGGGGTGTGGTGCATGAGATTGTTTACACACAAAAAGCTCCTACCTCAAAGAAGGGTAAGTGCTTCTCTCAACATCAGAGAACTTATGTAAATAACTTTTTCATGAGTTTACAATACTAATGAATTGAAATGAACTTTTTTAACGTTAATTTTAGGGCATGAATTGAAATCATGTAAGTGCCACACATGTTTTTCCTACGAATATGAAAGATGTAGAAGTGTATTTGTTAGAAATATGTAATTCAATCACTTAGTATTCAATTTATATGACACAAGATTTGAATTATTGAAAGATTGGACGACCAACTAAACTTGTTGGAACATAATGTGTGAATTTAAAAATTGTTGAAGTCCCACATTGGAAAACTTTCATTTTGAGTATTTTTAATCACTATATAAATATTCTCAAAATTTTGTTGAAGTCCCACATTGGATAGAAAACATATGTGGGTTTGCTTTCATCACTATATAAAGAGTGTCAATTTATTGTGAAAAACACACCAAAATTGGATGCATTTCCCAACTTTTTCTTTTCTCTCTCTTATATTCTGCTCGATTGTTACCGAACCACTTCTTCCCTTTCTTTCTGTCCATTCGATATTTTAGAGCGGTTGTTATACCGTAGTCCCTTCGATATTTTAGAGCGGTATTGTATCGTAGTCCATTCGATATTTTAGAGCGATTGTTATGTCGTAGTTTCGTCGAGTTTTGAGTGGTCATAATACCACTATCCTTTTAAAGTGGTTTTTATGTCGCATGCCGCAATCCTTTATAGTGTAGTCATTTTGATTTATGAGTGGTCACAGTACCATATTGCGAGGCTTTAATCGCCTTATTAAGAGTGACTTTAACCGTCATATTGAGAGTGACTTTAACAGCCATATTGAGGGTGTAATTCTAGATCAGTTTTCTACGGTGCAATGGAACTCCGATACAGTGAATCTGGGCTGTTTTATCCCGGGGACGTCGTGGTTGATAGTCTGCCTTGCACAATTTGGGCAGTGCCGCGAAACGTCTTAAAGAGAGCGACCTAGTCCGCAACTCAACTTAGTAATATCTCCGGTGGCACAAATTGTGATTTTTAAACAGTTTTTCAAACTCACAATATAACAATTTTAAGACGTTTTTCTGCCATGTCAACCGAAGACATTACTGGATCTGTTTATTTGAGGCAAACAGAAAAGGATAAGAAAGCTGGAGAATTAACCCATGGAAGGTTATTGATTACCTTTATAAGAATTATATTCTTAATGGACTTGCTGATGATTTGTATGAATTCTACAATTCCAGCAATAGTGCTAGACAGGTATGAGATGCTATAAAGAAGGGGAAGTTGGAGCTAAAAAGTGTGTTGTAGCTTGAAATGCTATAAAGAAGAAATATGATACCGAGGAACTTCGAGCTAAAATGTGTGTTGTAGCTGCTACCTCAAGTATCAGATTACCGATGACAAATACGTGGAGAAATTCAGAAGATAACTCAAGAGATTATCTTAAGGTATGACTTTAGATGAATTTCAAATTGATTGTTATTATCGACAAACTGCCTCTGTTTGGAAGGATTTCAAAAATTCTTAAAACAAAAGAATTTTCTCTAAAGAGTATGATAACGTGTCTCTAGAAAAAAAATGTTATTATTTTTCTGAATTAGGCAGAATTTACTTATATTCGAGGCATGTTTAAATTTAAATGTTGAAATTAAGAATGTCTCCTTCTACTTACATGTTGTGTGATTTTAATATTTGACATGCTAGACTTTGTCATGTGAACACATGTTATTTCAAACTTAAGTAACTCAGATTTAATACCAATGTTATCTTTAAATGATTTTGAGAAAAAAATGTGATTTTTGTAGTCAAGCTAAAATAAAAAAGAGTTCACATAAATCTGTAGTTAGAGAATCCGAGTCTTTAGATTTATTACACTCTGATATATGTGAACTTGATGAGACGTTAATAAGAAATGAAAATTGTTATTTTATCACTTTTATTGACGATCGTTCTGACTATACTTTTGTATATCTAATAAAAAATAAAAGTGAAACGCTTGACATGTTTACAATCTTTGTAATTGAAATTGAAAATCAATTTAGTAGAAAGATTAAGAGATTTTGTAGTATAGAGGAATACAGTATGATTCTAGTTTATTTAATGAGTCTTATAAAACTCAAGGAATTATACATGAAACCACAACACCTTATTCATCTGAAATGAATGGTAAAGCTGAAGGAAAGAATATGACTTTGACTGAACTAGTTGTTGCTATTATGCTTAACTCTGGTGCTGCATCTCATTGGTGGAGGGGAAATTATTTTGACTGTTTGCTATGTTTTGAATAGAGTTCCAAAATCTAAAAGCAAAACATCTCCTTATGAGATAATAAAGAAAAGACAACCGAACTTGTCTTTGAAAGTGCAAACACGAGAATGGGGGGATGAATTGTGTTTGTCAAACTTGGATTCTTTTGTTGTTTTGTTGAATGTTGATGTGATTTATTTGATGAATAAGTAATCAGATTTAGCAACGGATGATAACAACATAAGAACATAACAATTTATCCTGGTTCACCATTAACTTGGCTACATCCAGTCCCTTCACTCTGAAGGCTTTAATCCACTAATTCAAAACCTTTGAATTACAACACCTGACCCTCCAAGTCAGTCTTCCCAAACAGTCTGACAACCCCAGACTTTTGAGGAATGATAACAGCACCTTGACACTACAAGTCAAGTCTGAAGGTGCAAACACGAGAAATGGGGTTGAATTGTGTTTGTCAAACTTGATTACTTTTGCTGTTTTGTTGAATGTTAATATGAATTATTCGATAGATAACTAATCAGATTCAGCAGCAGATAATAATAACATAATAACACAACAATTTATACTGGTTCACCATTAACTAGGCTACGTCCAGTCCATTCCTCCAAAAGGCCTTTTCACTAATTCCAACTCCTTTGAATTACAACACCACTGACCCTACAAGCCAGTCTTCCCAAACAGCCTGACAACCCCAGACTTTTGAGGAACAACAACACCTTGACTATACCAGCCAAGTGTTCTCAAACAGCCTGACAACCCCAGACTTTTGAGGAACAACAACACCTTGACTATACCAGCCAAGTCTTCTCAAACAACCTGACAACCCCAGACTTTTGAGGAACAACAACACCTTGACTAAACCAGCCAAGTCTTCTCAAATAGCCTGACAACCCCAGACTTTTGAGGAACGATAACAACACCTTGACTCTACAAGTCAAGTCTTCTTCTACCAATCTGACAACCTCATATTGAAGAAGGAATCTACACCACTATCGGGTTATATAATAAAGGTTTGGAACTTTGCAACGTTGCTTTTTGAAAGCTGTTTGCTGCACTGATTCTTGCACTCTTTTGTTGCTTCTGGAAAGCTTATTGATGCACTTATTCTTGCACTCTTTTGTTGCTTCTGGAAAGCTGATTATTGCACTGAATTTCTCTCTCAAAAACACTTAGAAAATATTGCTCTTGCACATTTTTGTTTCTCTATTTTGAACTCTCAGATAATGTTGAATTTAAGCTTGAGTTCTCGTGGTTTTCGATACTCTAATCTTCAGCATTAAGTCTCTATTTATAGTTGAACTTTAGGACTTCACTGATGCTTTACTTCTAGGGTGTATTTTGATTAATCTGTTTTGAGAATATTCTGGAGTAGTTTGCTCAAATTCTGTTTTGAGTCTTTTGCTCACTGATGATTTACTTTTGGAGTGTATTTCAATTAATTTTTTTTGAGAATATTTTGGAGTTGTTTGCTCAGATTCTGTTTTGAGTCTTTTGCTCCGATTCTGTTTTGAGCATTCTGCTCCGCTTCTGTTTTGAGCATTCTTTCAGCTAGATTCTGTTTCTCGAGTCTTTTGCTCCAATTCTGTTTTGAGCATTTTTCTCTGACAGATTCCTCTAATGAAATCCTCTGGTGATCTACTTTGATGACATCCTCTGATGATATCCTCTAGTGATCTACTATGATGATATCCTCTGATAACATCCTCTGGTGACATCATCCTCTGATTTCTGCTTCTGGTGACGTCATCTTCTAGTTACATCCTCTGGTGACGTCATTATCTAATTTCTACTTATGGTAACGTCAGTTTCTGGTGACATCCTCTGGTGACGTCATCCTCTGATTTCTATCTCTGGAGACATCATCTTCTAATTTCTGCTTCAAGTAACGTTATCCTCTGATCTATTCTTCTTGTGACATTTTTCATTCTTCTTCTAAGTCAAATATGTTATTTTCATAAAATACTTTTGTTAACATAAAAAATTTAAGTGAAAGAACCAACTTGGTTGCAACAATCTCCCCCTTTTTGATGATGACAAACAATGTATTTTTGATAATACTTTTTTTTTCTTTTGACTTTGACTCCCCCTAAGACTAAGCTTCATTTTATATTTTCTCCCCCTAAGTCTAATGCCCAGATATCATAACAAATACATCATCTTCTCCTCTTTTCAAATACATATCTTTTCCCTCAAATGTTTTATCAAATATTACATCTTCTCCCCCTTTGTCATCAGACAAAAAGGATTGAATGAAGAAAAGAGATCCTCTGTTTTTTTTAATTATAAAAGTACACGAAAAATAAAATAACATACAAAAAATTAAACTAAGCAATTAGGTTAGGAATGAAGATAAGATTAAGGTTTTTCTTGATGAATTCAAACCTATCTTCAGGTAGTGGTTTAGTGAATATGTCAGCCCATTGATGTTCAGTGTCTACAAATTGAATGTTGAGTACTCCTTTATGAACATAATCTCTGATAAAATGTTGTTTGATCTCTATGTGTTTAGCTCTTGAGTGTAGGATCGGGTTTTTGGTTAGACAAATTGCAAGCGGTTATCACAATAGATGGGTATGTTGGATTCTAATATTTTTTAGTCTTCAAGTTGATACTTCATCCAGAGTAGTTGAGAGCTGCAGCCAGCTGCTGAAACGTATTCAGCCTCTGCTGTTGACATGGCAATGGTGCTTTGTCTCTTGTTGGATCACGAAATTAAATTGTCTCCTAAAAAGGTACAATAGCCACTGGTGCTTTTTCTTTCAAGTTTATCTCCAGCATAGTTAGAATCACAGCATCCACTTAGTTTGTATGTAGGAGTTTTTTTGTAAAACAAGGTGAGGTTGGTAGTGCTTTTCAGATATCTAAGCATTCTCTTAATAGCAGTTAGATGAGATTCTCTAGGATCAGATTGAAATCGAGCACATACACACACACACACACTAAATATGATATCAAGTCTAGAAGTAGTAAGGTAGAGTAATGATCCGATCATTCCTCTGTAGATTTTCTGGTCAACTTTTTGGCCTGATTCATCTTTATCAAGTGAACAAGTAGGATGCATTGGTGTAGCCATAGGTTTGCAATCACTCATCTTAAACTTCTTGAGAAGTTCCTTTGTATATTTAGTTTGGTGAATGTAAATACCTTCTGGACTTTGCTGAATTTGTATTCCTAGGAAGAATTTAAGTTCTCCCATCATACTCATTTGAAATTCATGCTACAGTAATTCAGAAAATTCTTGACAAAGAATGCCATTAGTAGATCCAAAAATAATATCATCAACATAAATTTTTTGTAGATCCAAAAATGATTAGAATATCATTTTCTATTGATTTGCTAAGCAAAGTATTGTCTATTTGTCCTCTTTCAAAGTTATTTTTAAGTAAGAAATTACTGAGTCTATCATACCATGCTCTAGGTGCTTGTTTTAACCCATACAAGGATCTTCTAAGTTTAAAGACATGGTTTGGAAATTCAGAATTTTCAAAACCTGGAGGTTGTTTAACATATACTTCTTCACTCAAATAGCCATTGAGAAAAGCACTTTTAACATCCATTTGAAATAATTTGATATTATTATTTATAGGAAAATATAATAAGATACAAATAGCTTCTAACCTGGCCACTGGAGAAAATGTCTCAGTGTAATCAATGCCCTCTTGTTGACTGTAACCTTGTGCCACAAGCCTTGCCTTGTTTATGATTACTTCACCCTTTTCATTTAGCTTATTTCTGAAGACCCACTTGGTTCCAACAATATTCTTCTCTGGTCTTGGAACTAGATCCCAAACATCATTCCTCTTAAATTCATTTAACTCTTCCTGCATTGCAATAATCCATCCATCATCTGCCAATGCTTCACTAACAGATGTAGGCTCAATCGATGAGATTAAACCAAACAAACTGATTTCTTTAAGTGATGATTTGATGCTTAAGAGATCACTTGCACTCCCAATGATTAGCATTTCGGGAGGTGAAGATTTGTACTTCCATCCATCTTTCTTCTGACTTATCTTCATATTCATCCTTTGAAGATTTGTCAGGTTCTTCTTTCATCTTCCATCTTTTCAAGCTCTCTTGGTTTGTCTACATCAGCTTCTGGTTCTGGTAGATCTGTATCAACTTCTGGTTCTAGTAAACTTGCATCGGTTTCCTCTGGTTTTGGTAAACCAGCTTCGGTTTGCTCTGGTTCTGGTAAACTAGCTTCGGTTTCCTCTGGTTCTGGTAAACCATCATCACTTTCCTCTAGTTCTGGTTAACCTGCATCAGCTTCATCTTGCTTTGATTTTTCAGGTCAAGCTATTTGTCATATAACATAATACAAATCAAATAATTTAAAAATGAACTCAATACAGCCAAATCATTAATTCTGCTTCTGGTGGTTTCTGCTTGTTTTTGAAACCACTAAAATACTGTTTCTGTTGAAGTGTTCACATCACGTGAATCACTTGGTTCCTCTGACAGTTTGAAAACCTGCAGAATACTTATCTAGATTTGATTTTTAAGATCAAGCTTCTTGTTATCACATTAAACATAAATATCAAACAATAATAGTATTTACAGCAAGATGTAACCTCTATGTCAACAGTTTCGATTTTACTCTGAAAATCCTCTTGTTTTTGATTTTCAGATTCTGAATGTGTATGTTCTATGATTAGATGATTTGGATGAAGGGATTTGAATTCCCTTCCTGGTTTGTAGTCTCCTGATTCTGATTCTTCTCTTTCTGCTGATATATCAGGTTCCTCTGATAATTCTAGAACTAATGATAATTCTGATTCTTTTGGTTCTGGAATTGATGGTAATTTTGATTCTTCTAGTAGTTCCAGGTTTCTTGATATGAGTGATTTCTCTGTCTGTTCTGATTTGTGTGATATGTGTGATTTCTTTGATATTTCCTGTTTCTCCTATGATTCTGGTTCTGATAGGTATTGTGTTGACCAGTTCTTCTTCTACCAGAGTCAATTGGCTTCTGTTTGGTAGATGTTGGAACATAGACCTTTTTCCCTTCATATATTGCTAGCATCCATTGACCAGGCACCATGACCGGTGTTTCACTTTGGTTGCTCAGAATATCTGCAACATAAACAATTTTATCTTTTGGTACCCAAATCTGGTTGGGTCCAGGTTTGTTAGTCTTGAAAAGTTTCATGTATTTAACATAGGACAAGACACTTTGGAATGACCTTTTTTGTAACAAACATCACACATAATATCAAAGGGAACATATTTAAGCACAGGTTTTGGTTCAATTATAGTTTCTTCAAATCCTATATCTCTATTTCCATTCCTACTGACTCCATAAATCATAGAAGCATATTTGCTTCTTTCCATACCATTAGCAAGAAATCCTTGAAGAACTTGTTCATGTATATCAGAATTACTTGTGGTATTTTCAATTGATGTTGAATTATGGTCATTTTTCAGAGTTAGACTTTCAACTTGAAGTTCAGCAAAACTATTTTTCAAATATACATTCTCTATTTTCAATTCTGCAATATCAGTTTCAAGAATGACACTTTCTGTTTTAAATTATGCAATTTGATTTTTTAAAACATTAACTTCTTATGTTAAATTTGTACTTTCTTTCTTAAGAGTTTTCAGTTTTAAAGACAATTTGTAATTGCTGTTTAAAACATTCAGAGCAGTAATCAAATTAGATCGAGTGAATTCAGAATATACCTCAGTTTCATCATCTTTTGATTCTCTTCCAGAATCATATTCTGTGTTGGATCCAGAGACAGAGTTGGTGTGAGCCATCATAGCCAAATCTGCTAGTTCATCTTCAGAAGATTCATCAGAATCATCCCATGTAGCCATCATGCTTTTCTTCTTAGTTTTGAAATCTTTCCTCTCGTACTTCCCATTCTCCATATTTGGACATTCTGACTTGATATGTCCAGATTCATTGCATCCGTAGCAGATGATATCTTTCTTGTCATGTGTATCATCACTTTCTTTGTTGGAATGCTCAGAATATCTCTGGGAAAATTTATTCCTTCTTTTATGCCACATCTTTCTGAACTTTTTGGATAAGAAAGCAATTTCTTTTTCCTCTGAGTTTAGACTTTGATCGTCGGAATCACTATTTTCTAATGTTACTTTCAGAGCCTTCTTCTGCTTGGATTTCAGTGCTAGAGTTTTGTTCTTCTTCTTGGGTTCATCTTCTTCCAACTCAATTTCATGTGATCTGAGGGAGCTGATTAATTCTTCCAACTTCAAATTGTTCAAATCCTTTGCTTCTTGAATGGCAGGGACCTTTGGTCTCCACTTGGTTGACAAACTTCTAAGGATTTTCTTCACGTGGTCAGCAGTGGTATAGCTCTTCTTGAGTACTCTTAATCCTGATACCAGAGTCTGGAATCTGGAAAACATTGCTTCAATGTCTTCATCTTCTTCCATCTTGAATAACTCATACTTCTTGACTAGAATGTTGGCCTTTGCTTCTTGAACTTGCTTGTTGCCTTCGTAAGTCAGAATCAGACTATCATAGATGCTCTTCGCTGTTTCTGTGTTAGTGCACTTGTCGAACTCCTTGAATGTGATTGCATTGATCATGAACGTTTTGGATTTCTGATGCAACTCGAACATCTTTTTCTGGTCAGTATCCATATCTCTCCTGAAAAATTTAACACCATCAGCATCTTCTAAAGCAGTATAACCATCTTCCACCAAGTCCCAAAGTTCAGGATCTTGTGAAATAAAAAAACTTCTCAGCCTGTCCTTCCAATATTAAAATCGTTCTCCATCAAACAGAGGTGGTATGTTGATGTTTCCTCCAGTAGCTTCTTCATTGAATCCAGACATGTTAATCCATTGGATCTTTCCCCAAACACTGTAAAGTGCTCAACCTTGAAACCGAGCTCTGATGCCAATTGAAGGTGCAAACACGAGAAGGGGGGTTGAATTGTGTTTGCCAAACTTGGTTCCTTTCGTTTTTTTGTTGAATGTTAATGTGAATTATTCGATAGATAACTAATCAGATTCAGCATCGGATAATAATAACACAACAATTTATACTGGTTCACCGTTAACTAGGCTACGTCCAGTCCCTTCTTCCAGAAGACTTTTTCACTAATTCAATCTCCTTTGAATTACAACACCACTGACCCTACAAGCCAGTCTTCCCAAACAGCCTGACAACCCCAAACTTTTGAGGAACAATAACACCTTGACTATACCTGCCAAGCCTTCTCAAACAGCCTGACAACCCCATACTTTTGAGGAACAACAACACCTTGACTATACCAGCCAAGTCTTTTCAACAGCGTGACAACCCCATACTTTTGAGGAACAACAACACCTTGACTAAACCAGCAAAGTCTTCTCAAACAGCCTGACAACCCCAGACTTTTGAGGAACGATAACAACACCTTGACTCTACAAGTCAAGTCTTCTTCTACCAATCTGACAACCCCAGATTGAAGAAGGAATCTACACCACTATCGGGTTATATAATAAAGGTTTGGAACTTTGGAACGTTGCTTCTGGAAAGCTGTTTGCTGCACTGATTCTTGCACTCTTTTGTTGCTTCTGGAAAGCTTATTGATGCACTTATTCTTGCACTCTTTTGTTGCTTCTGGAAAGCTGATTATTGCACTGAATTTCTCTCTCAAAAACACTTAGAAAATATTGCTCTTGCACATTTGTGTTTCTCTATTTTGAACTCTCAGATAATGTTGAATTTAAGCTTGAGTTGTCGTGGTTCTCGATAATCTAATCTTCAACATTATGTCTCTATTTATAGTTGAACTTTAGGACTTCACAGATGCTTTACTTCTGGAGTGTATTTCAATTAATATATTTTGAGAATATTCTAGAGTAGTTTGCTCGGATTCTGTTTTGAGTCTTTTGCTCACTGATGCTTTACTTCTGGAGTGTATTTCAATTAATCTGTTTTGAGAATATTCTGGAGTAGTTTGCTCAGATTCTGTTTTGAGTCTTTTGCTACGATTCTATTTTGAGCATTTTTCTCCGCTTTTGTTTTGAGCATACTTTCAGCTAGATTCTGTTTCTCGAGTCTTTTGCTCCAATTATGTTTTAAGCATTTTTCTCAGATTCTGTTTTGAGCATATTTTTAGCTAGATTCTGTTTCTCGAATCTTTTGCTCCAATTCTGTTTTGTGCATTTTTTTCTGACAGATTCCTCTGATGATATCCTCTGGTGATATCCTTTGATGCTATCCTCTGGTGATATACTCTGATGATATCCTCTGATGATATCCTTTGGTGATCTACTCTGATGATATCCTCTGGTGATATCCTCTGATAACATCCTCTGGTGACATCATCCTCTGATTTCTGCTTCTGGTGACGTCATCTTCTAGTTACATCCTCTGGTGACATCATCATCTAATTTCTACTTCTGGTAACGTCAGTTTCTGGTGACATCCTCTGTTGATGTCATCCTCTGATTTCTGTCTCTGGTGACGTCATCCTCTAATTTCTGCTTCTGGTAACGTTATCCTCTGATCTATTCTTCTGGTGACATTTTTCATTCTTCTTCTAAGTCAAATATGTTATTTTCAAAAAAATACTTTTGTTAACATCAAAACTTTAAGTGAAAGAATCAACACTATCGGGTTGAAGAAGGAATCTACACCATTATCGGGTTAAATTACAAGGATTTGGAACTATGCAAAGTTGCATCTGGAAAGCTGATTGCTGCACTGATTTTTGCACTCTATTGTTGCTTCTGAAAAGCTGATTGTTGCACTGAATTTCTCTATTGAAAACACTTAGAAATAATGCTTTTGCACTCAAGTGATTCTCTCATTTGAACTCTCGGATTGTGTTGAATATGAAACTTGAGTTCTTGTATTTTCGATGCTTAATGCTGCTTCCTGACGCCTCCTTTTATAGCTGCAAATAGGGCTTTGTCCAAGCTTAAATTCGAGATAAATCTTGCTCAAATTTCGTTTGAAAATTCTGTTAGCCAATCATGTTTCACTTAATTTCAAACTGTATCTTTTTAGCTTCAGATTGCACTTGAAAATTCGGTTGACCAATCTTGTTTCTCTTAATTTCAAACCATATCTTTTTAGCTTCAGATTGCATTCGAATTTCCTTCAAGTCTTCAGTGATTTTTGAATCAAATCCCATTAATACTTTGATCAAATTTCTATCAAAATTCAATCAAGTCTTCTTCGAATTTTAATCAAGTCTTCACTGATTTTTCATCATGATTTAAATTCTGGACCGTATGATGTTCTGATCTCGACCAACTCTGAACCATGTGATCTGATCTGTACCATTCTGTGATCTTTTGATCTGGACCAATGATCTTCTAATCTAGGCCATTTATCTTCTGACCTGGACTATTTATCTTCTGATTTGGACCAAGTCTGGACTAAGTCTTATGTTCTGGACCAAGCTATCTTCTGGTCTAGAGCAAGTCTGGACCATGCTATCTTCTAGTCTGGACCAAGTCTAGACCAAGTCTGACTTATGTTTCCTTCTGGTATGGACTAAGTCTCCTTATGACAAGCTTCCTTCTGGTCTGGACCAAGTCTCCTTCTGGATTCTGCTTCCTTCTGATCTGAGCCAAGAAAAATATCCTCTAATGATATCATTGTTTCTTCCCTTTGATGAAATCCTCTGATTGATGATATCATCTGGTATCCTCTGGAGGTATCTTCTGGTACCCTCTGGTGACATCCTCTAGTATCCTCTGGATGTTTCCTATGGTAACCTTTGGATGTATCCTCTGGTGATATCTTCTGGCCAAAACTTCTGGTGGCATTTTTATCTTCTGGTGACGTCATCCTCTGGTGACATCTTCTGCTTTTGATTTGTATCTTCTAGAGGTATATTCTGGAGGTATCTTCTGCTGACGTCATTCTCTGATTTTTCATTCTTCTAAGTCAAAAATGATTTACATAAAATACTTTTGTTAACATCAAACCTTTAATAGGAAGAACCAACGTGGTTCCAACAATCTCCCCTTTTTTGATGATGACAAAACTTTGTATTTTTTGATAAAACTTTTTTCTTTCTTTTGACTTTGACTCCCCCTAAGACTAAGCTCCAATTTTATTTTTCTCCCCCTAAGTCTAATGCCCTAGATACTTTATCAAATACATCTTCTCCCCCTTTGTCATCAGACAAAAAGGATTGAAGGAAGAAAGGAGATCCTTTGATTTTTTTTTTATCTTCTGATCCTTTTTTTTATAATAAAAGTACACAAAAATAATACATATAAAAAAAAACTTACTAAGCTACTGGTTAGGGATGAAGGTAAGGTTTAGGTTTTTCTTGATGAAGTCAAACCTATCTTCAGGTAATGGTTTGGTGCATATGTCAGCCCATTGATGGTCAGTGTCTACAAATTGAATGTTAAGTACCCCTTTTTGAACATAATCTCTTATGAAGTGGTGTTTGATCTCTATGTGCTTAACTCTAGAATGTAGGATAGGGTTTTTGGTTAGGTTGATGGCTGAAGTGTTGTCATAGTATAAAGGGATGTTGGTTTCCATGATGTTGTAGTCTTCCCGCTGATGTTTCATCCAAATGAGTTGAGAACTGCATCCGGCTGCTGAAATGTATTCAGCTTATGTTATTGACATGGCAATGGTGCTTTGTCTCTTGCTTGACCAGGATATTAAATTATCTCCCAAGAATGTGTAGTTTCCACTTGTGCTCTTTCTCTCAAGTTTGTCTCCGGCATAATCAAAGTCACATCATCCACTCAATTTGTATGTAGGAGTTTTCTTGTAGAACAAGGTGAGGTTGGTAGTGCCTTTTAGGTATCTAAGGATTCTCTTAACGACAATTAAATGTGATTCCCTAAGGTCAGACTGAAATCGTGCACATACACTAAACATAATGTCAGGTCTAGAAGCAGTGAGATAAAGAAGAGATCCTATCATACCTCTGTAGGATTTTTGATCAACTTTTTTGCTTGAGTCATCCTTTTCAAGTGAGCAGGTAAGGTGCATTGGGGTAGCCATAGGTTTGTAGTCACTCATCTTAAACCTCTTGAGAAGCTCTTTTGTATATTTGGATTGATGAATGTATATACCTTTTTGACTTTGCTGAATTTGTATTCCTAGGAAGAACTTAAGTTATCCCATCATGCTCATTTGAAATTCCTATTGCATCAATTTAGAAAATTCTTGGCAGAGAGTGTCATTAGTAGATCCAAAGATAATATCATCAACATAAACTTGAAAATTCAGAATATCATCTTTTATTGATTTTCTAAAAAGAGTATTGTCTACTTGTCCTCTTTCAAAGTCATTTTTAAGTAAGAAGTTACTAAGTCTATCATACCATGCCCTAGGTGCTTGTTTTAAACCATACAAATATTTTTTAAGTTTAAAAACATAGTTTGGAAATTCAGAACTTTCAAAACCTGTGGGTTGTTTAACATAGACTTCTTCACTTATATAACCATTTAAAAATGCGTTTTTAACATCCATTTGAAATAATGAAATGTTATTATTAGCAGCAAAGGAAAGTAAGATACAAATAGCTTCTAACCTGGCCGTTGGAGCAAAAGTCTCAGTGTAGTCAATACCTTCTTTCCGACAGTAGCCTTGTGCAACAAGTCGTGCCTTGTTTTTGACAACTTCTCCTTTTTCATTCAGCATGTTTCTGAAAACCCACTTGGTTCCAATAATGTTCTTTTCTGGTCTTGGAACTAGATCCCAAACATCATTCCTTTCAAATTCATTTAACTCCTCTTGCATGGCAAGAATCCATCCATCTTCCCTCAATGCTTCATCAATAGAAGTAGACTCAATAGATGAGAGTAAGCTAAACAAACTGGTTTCTTTAAGTGATGATCTAGTCCTTGAGGGATCACTTGCACTCCCAATGATTGTTATATGGGTTTGTTATTTCATTCATCTTTACTTCTTAAAAGTTTTATCCATGTCCACCTAGTGTAATCATCTACAATAACAAACCCATATTTCTTTCCACTTAGAGATGCTGTTTTTACTGGCCCAAATAGATCTATGTGCAATAGCTCAATGGGCTTTGAGGTAGATATTGAGTTTTTAGGGTTGAAAGAATTTTTTGGTTGTTTTCCCTTTTGACAAGCTTCACACATAATTTCAATTTTGCAGCTGAAATTAGGCAGACCTCTCACTAGTTGAAGTTTATTTAGTTTTGAAACTAATCTAAGGTTAACATGACCTAATCTTTTATGCCAAATTAATTTCTCTTCATTTACTTACACTAGACACTTAACTTTTTGTTTCTCTAGACTAAACAGATTTATCTTGTAAATATTGTTTTTCCTATAACCTGTGAAGAGTACTGATCCATCCTTTTGGCTAATAACTTTACATGTTTTTTGATTAAATATAATATCATAATTACTATCACTTAATTGGCTAATACTTAATAAATTATGCCTAAGACATTTAACTAGTAGTACATCTTTAATAGAGGAAGAAGTACCATTACCAACCGTGCCTCGACCAATGATTTGGCCTTTTTGCTTTCCTCCAAAAGCTACTGTCCCTCATTTGCTCAAGGTTAGTTCTTGGAACATAGACTTTTCTCCTGTCATATGTCGCGAGCATCCACTTTCCAGGTACCATGACTGGTGTTTCAACTTGATTTCTGATGACATCTACAACAAAGATAATTTTTTTTAGGTACCCAAATTTGGTTGGGTCCAGGTTTGTTAGTCTTGAAAGGTTTCTTGTCTCTCCTTGATTTTATAATGGGACAAGACAATTTTGAGTGACATTTCTTAGCACAAACAACACACAAAACATCAGAGGAAATAAGTTTAGTTATAGTTACAATTTCATCAAATCCTATGCCTCTTTTACCATTGTTACTAACTCCATAGATCATAGAAGCATATTTGCTTCTTTCCATACCATTAACAATAAAATCTTGTAAAACTTGTTCATGCATATCAGAATTACATACATTATTTTTACTTGATGTTGAACAAATATTACTTTTTAGAGTTAGGTTTTCAGCCATAAGCTCAGCAATATCAGTTTTAAGAGTTGCATTTTCTGTTTTACATTTTGCATTTTGATTCTTTAAAATATCAATTTCTTTGGTTAGAGTTTTATTTACTTCCCTAAGTGTTTTCAGTTTTAAAGACAATTTGTTATTGATATTTAAAATATCATTCATTGCAGTAATTAAATCAGACCGAGTGAGTTCAGAAAATACCTTTTTTTCATCTTCTGATGATTCACTTCCAGAATCAGATTATGTATCGGATCCAGAGGCAGAGCTTGTGTGAGCCATTAGAGCCAGTTCTGTTTCTGATTCACTTCCAGAATCAGAGTCTGGGTTGGATCCAGAGGCAGAATGAATGTGTGCCATTAGAGCCAATTCTGCTTCTTCTGATTTCCTTCTAGAGTTGGATCTAGAGGCAAAATGAGTGCGAACTGTTTCAGCCAATTCTGTTTCTTCTGATTCACTTCTAGAGTCAGATTTTATGTTGGATCCAGAGGCAGAATTTATGTAAGCCATCATGGCTAATTCTACTTCTTCATCTTCAAAAGATTCATCAGAATCATCCCATGTTGCCATCAGATTCTTCTTCTTGGGTATGGAGTCTTTCTTCTGATTTTTCCTTTTCTCCAGATTTTTACATTCTGACTTAATGTGCCCAGGTTCATTGCATCCATAGCAGATCATACTCTTCTTGTCTTGTTCATCCTTTCCTCTATTGGAATGCTTGGAATACCTCTGGGGAAACTTCTTATTTCTGTTCTGCCATATCTTCAGAACCTTCCTGGTTATGAAGGCAATGTCTTCTTCTTCTGGTTTTTTATTATGGTCCTCAGAATCACTATCTTTGGATTCTTTTTCTGCTTTTAGAACTTTCTTCTGTTTGGATTTTAAGGCTAGGTTTTTGTTCTTCTTCTTGGCTTCATCTTCTTCCAGCTCTATTTCATGTGACTTGAGGGAGCTAATTAATTCTTCTTGCTTCAGAGTGTTCAAGTCCTTTGCTTCCTGAATGGCAGTGACCTTTGGTCTCCACTTGGTTGGCAGACTTCTAAGAATTTTCTTGACGTGGTCACCAGTGGTATAGCTCTTCTTGAGTACTCTTAATCCCGAAACCAGAGTCTGAAATCTGGAAAACATTGCTTCAATGTATTCATCTTCTTCCATCTTGAACAGCTCATACTTCTTGACTAGAATGTTGGCCTTTGCTTCTTGGACTTTCTTGCTACCTTCGTAAGTCAGAATCAGGCTGTCATAGATGTTCTTTGTTGTTTCTTTGTTAGTGCATTTGTCGAACTCCTTGAATGTGATTGCATTGATCATGAATGTTCTAGATTTGTGATGCAACTTGAACAACTTCTTCTGGTCAGCATCCATACCTCTTATGGGAATTTTAACACCATCAGCATCTTCTGGAGCAGTATAGCCATCTTCCACCAAGTCCCAAAGTTCGGGATCTTGTGAAAAAAAGAAACTCTTTAGCCTGTCCTTCCAGTACTCGAACCGTTCCCCATCAAACATAGGTGGTTTGTTGATATTTCCTCCAACAGCTTCTTCATTGATTCCAGACATGTTGAACCCTTGGATCTTTCCTCAAACACTGTAAAGTGCTGAGTCTTGAGACCGAGCTCTGATGCCAATTGAAGGTGCAAACACGAGAAGGAGGGGTTGAATTGTGTTTGTCAAACGTGGATTCTTTTGCTGTTTTGTTGAATGTTGATGTGATTTATTTGATGAATAAGTAATCAGACTTAGCAGCGGATGATAACAACACAACAATTTATTCTGGTTCACCATTAACTTGGCTATATCCAGTCCCTTCACTCTGAAGGCTTTAATCCACTAATTCAAACCTTCGAATTACAACACCTGACTTTCCAAGTCAGTCTTCCCAAAGAATCTGATAACCCTAGACTTTTGAGGAACAATAACAGCACCTTGACTCTACAAGTCAAGTCTTCTCCTACCAATTTGACAACCCCAGATTGAAGAAGGAATCTACACCACTATCGGGTTAGATTATAAGGATTTGGTACTCTGCAAAGTTGCTGTTGGAAAGCTGACTGCTGCACTGATTCTTGCACTCTTTTGTTGCTTTTGGAAAGCTGATTGTTGCATTGAATTTCTCTCTCAAAAACACTTAGAAATATTGCTTTTGCACTCAAGTGATTCTCTATTTTGAACTCTCGGATTGTGTTGAATATGAAGCTTGAGTTATTGTATTTTTGATGCTTAATGTTGCTGCCTGAAGCCTCATTTTATAGTTGCAAATAGGGCTTTGTCCAAGCTTAAATTTGAGATAAATCTTGCTCAGATTTCCTTTGAAAATTCTGTTGGCCAATCCTGTTTCACTTAATTTCAAACTTTACCTTTTTAGCTTCAGATTGCACTTGAAAATTCTGTTGACCAATCTTGTTTCTCTTAATTTCAAACCATATCTTTTTAGCTTCAGATTGCATTCGAATTTCCTTCAAGTCTTCAGTGATTTTTGAATCAAATCCCGTTAATACTTTGATCAAATTTCTATCAAAATTCAATCAAGTCTTCTTCGAATTTTAATCAAGTCTTCACTGATTTGCATCATGATTTAAATTCTGGACCGTATGATCTTCTGATCTCGACCAAATCTGGACCATGTGATCTGATCTGTACCATTATGTGATATTTTGATTTGGACCATTGATCTTCTAATATGGACCATTTATCTTCTGATCTAGACCATTGATCTTCTGATCTGGACCATTGATCTTTTGATCTGGACCATTTATCTTCTAATCTGGACCAATTCTAGACTAAGTCTTATGTTCTAGACCAAGCTATCTTCTGGTCTGGACCAAGTCTGGACCAAATCTTATGTTCTGGACCATGCTATCTTCTGATCTGGAGCAAGTCTCCTTTTGGACTCTGCTTCCTTCTGATCTGGGCCAAGAAAAATATCCTCTGATGATGTTATTTTTTCTTCTCTTTTATGATATCCTCTGATTGATGATATCCTCTGGAGGTATCTTCTGGTACCATCTGGTGGCATCCTTTGGTATCCTATGGGTGCATCTTCTGGCCGAAACTTCTGGTGGCATTTTTATCTTCTGGTGATGTCATCCTCTGGAAGGTTGCCTCTTGGTTGCAAACTAATAGGTTGTAAATGGATTTTGAAAAAGAAACTAAAACATGATGGAACTATTGATAAATACAAGGCATGCCTTGTAGCCAAATGCTTTAGGCAAAGAGAAATATAGATTTCTTTGACACTTTTTCACCAGTCACTAGAATAACATCCATTAGGGTACTCATTTCTCTAGCAGCTATTCATAACTTGGATACACCAAACGAGAAGTTTTATAATTCATGGACAAGAAAACAACCTGAAGGTTTTTGTAATTCATGGACAAGAAAACAAGATCTGTAAGTTAGATAAAACTCTGTATGGTCTTAAACAAGCTCGTAAGTAATGGCATGAAAAATTTGATAACTTAATTATATTGAATGAGGTTAAAGTGAATGAAAGTGACCAATTTTTTTATTACAAAAATGAAAATGGCATTTGCATTACCATATGTCTCTATGTAGACGACTTACTCATATTTGGTTCAAACATTCATGCTGTAAGTAGTGTGAAATCATTGTTGAGTAATGTAACATCCTCTAAATTTATTATTTAAAATAATTAAGACTTATAAATATATATATTTCATTATTAATTTAGGTGTGATAATTATTTGTCTTGTTCGACTTATTGTAGTTGATAAAATTATTAGTAAGAATTATTTAATCAATGGAGAAGTTTTGTATAATTATATATATATATATATATATATATGTTTTTTAGTACAAGAAGAATTTGAGCTAAGGGTTTGTGGCTAGGTGTGACCCAACCCGTAATAGAAATTTGGGCTTGGAGTGGGTGGCTTAGTTTTTGTATGATCAAGGTTAAGAAAAAAAGAATAATAAGTAAATAAAATAATATTTTCTCCCTTCTATTCTTTATTTGGGCCCAACACTATCTACCCAATAATCTCCACTTTAAATTTTCCCTAAAGTCCACAATATTTCGATACTAAGTAATAGTAAGCAGAAAAAAAATACCGAAACCCTAGCCGTCATCTCCTTCACACCTCATCTCCTTCGTGCGGCAAACTCTTCGTGTGAACAACTTCATGGGGGCTTAGAGTTTCGTACTAGGAAGAAAAGCGGCCAAGGTAAGGGCTTTTCCCCACACAAATTTGAGTTAGACCGTTAGTTGGATGACATAGAACTAATAATTGTAATTGCTTGCTTTTGAAAGAAATAAATGTAGACTAATAAAATAAAATAATGGAATATGAAATCCTTTACGTTGAGTTCGATATGTAATGTATGTCTTTTTAAGAAGTAAAATATGAATTTTTATATTATACATGATAGAGTTTTAATTTTTATGATGGATATGAAGCAAAATATGATTTTTCTTATGTTACATATATGATAAAGTTTTGATTTTGATGATGTATTATGAGTTGGAGTTTGAAGTTTCTTGTTATATATAAAGTTTTAATCTTTATGGTGTAAATGAAGTCAAGTCCCGATTTTTATGCGTTCGTGGTGAAAATTATTATTGAATGATTATTTGTCTATGAATATATGATTCTCATGATAAGGATGTGTGATATGTGATCTTTGTGATGTGAATAAGATGATGGTTTTAAAAAAGGGTGATTTTTTGAATGTATATGACATGATTCTTAGTGGACTGTGTGCGAGTATACTTGTGATAATATATGGTCATGTCATGGCATATGCATCTTCGTGGGAGTTGCCTTAGTGGCAGGTTTATTTTCCCCATTGGTATGGGTGATCTTTCTGTGTGGAAGTTGCCTTAGTGGCAGGTTTATATCCGGATCATATAATTTTAGGAGCATGCATTATGCATATTTTTTACATACGATTTACTGTTTGCGCATTTTTTTCTTTTAAATTACAAGTTTTTACCTTTATATGTTGTGTGTTATTCTTCTATATGTTTAGCTTTGGTTTGATGTGGATGATGGAAAAAATTGACCCTTACAACAACATTTTAGGTACTAATGAGTTCGAGGAGATTCAAGAGTAATTGATGAGTATTAACGTGCGGCGAACGTGGGGTAAAAATGGGGTTTTCAAGACAATTTTGTAATAATAAGTATTGCCGCAAAATTTCTATGTTTATTTATTTTTTTAATTTTTGTCACTAAACTTTTAAATGCATTCGAATTCTATAAATACGGAAGTGGATTTTTGCTTCCGTTTAGGAATAATTGATTTTTCCTTTATTTTAGCTTGAATGAACTTTTTTTTATAATATTAAACAAATGTGATTGTTACTAATTATTTAAAAGCATAAATGTGATTGTTACTAATTATTTAAAAGTATAAATGTAGATATTCTTACAAAAAAAAAATTATCGTAAATTTTTCTAAAAGTATTTTTTTTAGTAACGTTTTGGACCAAAAATCTGGGGCGTTAAGAGTAACAACTTTGATATGAAAGACCCCAGAGAAGCGAATGTAATCTTAGGAATCAAGATTACTTGATGAGAAAAGGGAATTTCTTTGGATCAATCTCATTATGTTGAAAAGATCCTAAAGAAATATAAATACTTTGACTGTAAAGCTGTTTGCACACCATATGATCCAAGTGTGAAACTTTTTAAGAATACTGGTGAAGGTGTTAGACAAACTAAATATGCGAGCATCATTGACAGCCTCAGGTATGCCATTGATTGTAATATACCTGACATTGGCTACGTCATGGGACTATTGTGCAGGTTTACCAGTAGACCTAGTATAGAGCATTGGCACGCTATCGAAAAAGTCATGAGATACCTAAAAAGGACCATGAGTCTAGGATTACATCATCAAAGATTTCCTGCCGTCCTTGAAAGATACAATGATGCTGATTGGAACACCTTATCAGATGTCTCCAAAGCAACCAATGGCTATAATTTTAGTATAGCCGATGTAATGTATCTTGGAAATCAAAGAACACACATATAGGTTCAGTCCACTATGGTGTCTGAAATGATAGCACTAGCTATTGCTAGTGATGAAGCAAGCTAGTTGAGATGGTTGCTAGCTGAGATCCCTTAATGGGAAAAACCTATGCCAGCTGTGTTGATCCACTGTGATAGTACTGCGACTATTGCAAAAATTGAGAATCGTTATTACAACGATAAGAGACGACAAATACGTCGTAAGCACAACACAGTTAGAGAACGGATCAGGTACGCACTGATGATAGTTTAGCAGATCCTTTGACGAAAAGATTGGCTAAAGAGAAAGTCATAAATACATCCAAAAGGATGGAACTATTGCCTATAGATCATTGAGTCACACATGATGGTAACCCGACCTAAAAGACTAGAGATCCCAAGAATTAGGTTCAATGGGAATAACAAGTCATAGTGATATGAGATGAACATGTTATTATATCTAACAGAAGCATGATTCCTAAAGCGATGAAAGGTTAAGATAATATAAACTCTTAATGAGATCTATACTCTATGTGGAGGGAGTACCTAGCTACATGAGTACTCTTGATAAACTCACCTATGTGAATGTGGAAGTGGGGCCGCTTCCTATGGAATTTCTAGGCAAACAATTTCTAGAGCCTTCACTATACTGGGATAGACGTGCAGGGCCATTAACGCACAGGCTTTTGAGAATACACCCTACGAAAAGGTTGTGTGTGGGTTTGATGTCAGAGATAGAGTTCAAGACTACGAGTCACTCTTGTTGAATCTGAATCTCACTTACTATGCAATGGTTCAAGTCAAGAGACACATTTGCTTATGCACAATCTTATAGAAGCGTTTGACGCTATTTTAGAAACATTTTTTTTATTCAAGTGGGGGATTGTTGGAACATAATGTGTGAATTTAAAAATTGTTAAAGTCCTACATTGGAAAACTCTCATTTTGAGTAGTTTTAATGACTATATAAATATTCTCAAAATTTTTTTGAAGTCCCACATTGGATAGAAAACATATGTGGGTTTGCTTCCATCACTATATAAAGAGTGTCAATTTATTGTGAAAAGCACACCAAAGTTAGATGCATTTTCCAACTTTGTCTTTTCTCTCTCTTATATTCTGCTCGATTGTTACCGAGCCACTTCTCCCCTTTCTTTATGTCCCTTCGATATTTTAGAGCAGTTGTTATACTGTAGTCCCTTCGATATTTTAGAGCGGTATTGTACCGTAGTCCCTTCGATATTTTAAAGTGTTTGTTATGCCGTAGTTCCGTGAAGTTTGAGTGATCATAATACCACTATCCTTTTAAAGTGGTTTTTATGTCGCATGCCGGAGTCCTTTAGAGTGTAGTCATTTTGATTTATGGGTGGTCATAGTACCATATTGTGAGGCGTTAATCGCCTTATTAAGAGTGACTTTAACCATCATATTGAGAGTGGCTTTAACAGCCATATTGAAGGTGTCATTCTAGAACGGTTTTCTACGGTGCAGTGGAACTCCGATACAGTGAATCTGGGTTGTTTTATCTTGGGGACGTCGTGGTTGATAGTCTACCTTGCACAATTTGGACAATACCGCGAAACATCTTAAAGAGAGCGACCTAGTCCACGATTCTGTTGGAACCAAGTTGGTTCTAAGTACTTAGGATTTTGATGCTTACAAATGTACTCTATGTAAACTTATTTTGTACTTTGAATTGTTAAATTAAATACCCCAGAAACTGAAGAAATCAGAAGCTAAAGATCAAAGGATTCCAGAAAATGAATTCTGGAATGACCAGAAGATACTAGAGGAATGTCAAAACATGACCAGAAGATATGTTTGATGGCTTATATCAGAAGGAATAAAAATCATAATGAAACTTGGATCATACCATTGGAAAGCCTGCCAGAAGGAGTGTTGTTCCAGACAAACAGGAATCAAATATCAATTTTATTCCAGAAGTTATTTAGACCAGAAGATTGCTTGGCAGTGAAAAATTGAACTGCCCAGAATTGTTCCAGACTTGACCAGAAGGTATGTTTATGAGTCCATAACAAGAGGTTCAATTCAGAATTGGCCCAGACCATAATATAGCATGATTTAGGGCATGGAACTAAGTCCAGATCAAAAGAAATGAATTCCAGAATCGACCCAGACCTGATCCAAAATCAAATTCCAGAATCCGTCCAGATCAGAGTAAAAACTTCCATATCAATGGTTCAGAAATAATTATTTGGTCCAGTGATGATAAAGATCAGAAAATCAGACCATGGCCCAGCAATGGCCGAAATCAGAGGGACAGGATGTGCAGTCCAGCAAAGGCCGAATTTAGAGGATTTTAGCATATGAAGTGCGTGTCCAGGGAATGCCAAAATCAGAAGATCAGAGGGTTAGGAAGCATGGTCCAGGAATGGCCGAATTCAGAGGACAATAGCATAGCAATCAAGCTGGTCCAGCTGTGGACTATCGCATGAAGATCAAATGGTGCATATTTGATCATGGGAATTAATGGTGAAGATCTCATGATGTTTTTATCAAAATATTATAAAAGATTTGTTATAAATTAAATTGGAGTAGCATGGAAGTCAGGAACTGTGGCGGGAAGCAATGCACAGATTTGATTGGCCAGTTAAGATATGAAACAAATCTAAGACTTAAAAAGATATGATTTTTATTTTAATTGAAGCCCGATTGGTCAAGATATTTTTGCCAGAAAATCCAGCAAGATACAGCTCGAATTTAAGCATTGGAAGAGGCTCAAATCAGCATCTATAAAAGGAGGCTCAAGGCAGATTACTCATCATCGAAAATCACCAAAGGGTCATACACTTCAAAAGCAAACACTCTCAAATTTTCATATAAGTCAATTGTTGAGTCTCAGTTTTTAAAGCAAGGACTCTTGTTGTTTTCGTTCCACTGTATCAAATCTAAGTTGTTGAAGTAGAGTCTACAAGCTGTGGGAGTCAGTAGAGGTAGCAGGTTACTTGGCAATTAGATTCATAGTGTTGTGATTTCTTCTACAATCTGGGGTGTCAGATTGGCTGAAGAACAGGAGTTGTTTTTCCTCAAAGAAGTCTAGATTGTTAGACTATTTGAGAAGACTAACTTGGAGGGTCAGTAGCAAGGTTGTAATTCAAGATTGAATTAGTGAAATCCTTCAAGGCAAAGGGACTGGACGTAGCCTCGTTAACGGTGAACCAATATAAAATCTGTGAGTTTTTATTTTTATTTTTATCCGCTGCTAACTCTATTTTAATTATACCTCAAGTTTTGTTTTGAAAGTATTAAAACATGAAAAAATTCAAGTTAAGTCAAACACAATTCAACCCCCCTTCTCGTGTTTGCACCTTCAATTGGCATCAGAGCTCGGTCTCAAGGCTGAGCACTTAATAGTGTTGGAGGAAAGGTCCAAGGGGTTCAATATGTTAGAAGAATTGGGAAACAACATCAACAGACCACCACTGTTTGATGGAGAAAGGTTTGAATATTGGAAGGACAGAATGAGAAGTTTTGTCATATCTCAAGATCCTGAATTATGGAAGATGATAGTCAGAGGATACACTGCACCTACTGATCCAGAAGATCCAACTAAGAAACTGGACATGTTTGATGTGAAACCAGATCAGATCAGATTACACAGACTTCATCACAAGTCCAGAACCATGATGGTCAATGCAATCACATTTAAGGAATTTGATAGATGCACAAATAAAGAAACAGCAAAGAGTATATTCGATAGTCTGGTTCTGACCTATGAAGGAACCAAGCAGGTTCAAGATGCAAAGGCTAACATATTGGTCAGAAAGTATGAGCTGTTCAAGATGGAAGAGGATGAAGACATAGACACAATGTTCAGCAGATTCCAGACTCTGGTATTAGCTTTAAAAGTATTAAACAAAAACTATACCACTGCAGATCATGTATGGAAGATTCTGAGAAGTCTACCAAAAAGGTGGAGACCAAAGGTTACTGCAATTCAGGAAGCTAAGGATTTGAGTACCTTGAAGCTTGAAGATCTAATCAGCTCACTCAGGTCTCATGAAATAGAACTTGAAGAAGATGAACCTAAAAAGAAGAAGAATGTGGCTCTGAAATCGAAACAGAAGAAAGCTGCAAAGGCAAAATCAGAATCAGAGGATAGTGACAGTGACTGTGATGATATGGCTTACTTAACCAAAAAGATGGTTAAGATCTGGGAAAACAGGAAGAAAAGAAACTTCAGAAAGAAACATAACAGCAAGGATAAGGAAGATTCTGACAAGAAGAATATTGTTTGTTATGGATGCAATGAACCTGGACATATCAAGTCAGAATGTACAAATCTGGAAAAAGGCAAACCGGACAAGAAGAATTCCAGATACAGAAAGAAGGGTCTGATGGCTGCATGGGATGTTTCAGAATCAGAGGAAAAATCGTCTGATGAAGAAGAGGCAGAAACAGCAAAGATGGCTCACATTAAGTCTGCTTCTGGACCTCATAAAGGCATGAATTCCAGAAGGAAAGTAGGCAGAAGGAAGAATGATCAGAGCAGTCATTCAAGCAAGTCTGGAAGCACATCAGAGGAAACAATTCTATCTCTGATGGCTCATACCTACTCAAGTTCTGAATACAGCTCAAGCTCTGAAACAGAATCAGAAGATGAAGACAATGAGGTATTTTCTGATATGTCTAAATCTGAATTAATTGAGACTTTAAAAGACTTGTTAAATGCAAACAATAAAAGGTCTTTAAAACTGAAAACTCTTAGGGAAGATAAGGAAAATCTAACCACAGAAGTCCAAGTTTTAAAGAATCGAAATTCTGAGTATGCAACTGAAAACAAAGATTTTAAAACTGAAGTTGCAAGACTCAAGTCTGAAAACCAAACTCTGAAAAGTAATAATTGTTCCACTTCTGAAACTGTTTGTTAATCTGATATGCATGAGCAAGTTTTTCAAAACTTTATTTCCAATGGAATGGAAAGAAGTAAATATGCATCTATGATTTATGGAAACAGTAATTCTGGAAAAAAGAGGTCTTGGTTTTACAGAAACAATTACTGAAAATAAAGCTGTTCATTCTGATGTTTTGTGTATTGTTTGTGCAAAGAAAGGTCACTCTGAATTATCTTCTCCAATGGTAAAATCTGAACAAGATCAGAGAGCTGTTACAACTAACAAACCTGGACCCAATCAGTTCTGGGTACCAAAAGAACAAATTGTTTATGTTGCAGATATTTTGAACAACCAGAAGGAGACACCAACAATGATGCTTGGACAATGGATGCTGGCAACGCACAAGCAGAAGAAAGTCTATGTTCCAATATCTACCAAACCGAAGCCAAGTGACTCTGGTAGAAGAAGAACTGGTCAACACAATCGAAACCAGAACCAGAATCATAGGAGGAACAGGAAATATCAAAGATATCACACGAATCAGAACAGGAACTGGAACCAGTATCAGAGGAACAGGAACTGGAACTAGAACCAATATCAGAGGTACAGGAACTGGAACCAGAACCAACACTGGAACCAGAATCAGAATCAGTACCAGAACCTGAACAGGTATCAGTATCAAAGGTTGAGGTATGATCATTAGAACTACTTTAATTATCATAATCAGTATGATTACCAGAATCACCATAAGTTCCATAATCACCAAAGGAACATGGTGTATGTGCCAAAGCAGAAATTACAGAATCAGAATCAAGAGAGTTCTTCAAACACTCCAGTGAAGACTACAAACCTGGAAAGGAATTCAAATTCCCTCATCCAAACCATGTAATCTCAGAACATATAGATTAGGAATTTGAAAATCAGAAGCAAGAGGATTTTCAGAGTAAAACTGAGGCTACATCTTGCTGTAAATACTATTATTATTTTATATTTATGTTTACTGTGACAACAAGAAGCTTGATCTTAACCAATCAAAGCTAGATAAGCATTCTGTAGGTCTTCAAACTGTCAGAGGAACCAGGTGATTCACACAAGTTGAACACTCAGAAGAAACAACATTCCAATGGTCTCAAAAACAAACAGAAACCACCAGAAGCAGAATTAATGGTTTGGCTGAACTAAGTTCATTTTTAAATTAATTGATTTATATTATGGTATATGACAAACTGCTTGACAAAACAAAGCGAGATAAAGATAGTACAGGTTCATCAGAACCAAAGGGAGCAGAAGCAGAAGCAGAAGCAGAACGAATGGTTTGGCTGTATTGAGTTAAATTTTAACTTACTTTGATTTGCATTATGTAATATGACAAACTGCTTGATCTTGACAAATCAAAGCAAGATAAAAATAGTGCAGGGAGCAGAAGCACAAGAAACAGAAGTACCTGGAAAGGTAAAGGATACAAGCAAGTCAGCAACACATGACAAATCTTCAAAAGATAAATCTGATCAAGTCAGAAACAGCCAAGATAAGTCAGAAGAGAAATCTGGATATTTACCAGAATCTGAAGCTGTTACAGATTCACCAGAACGAGAAGCTGATTTATCAGAAACAGAAGCTGGTACAGAACCAGAAGCTGATGCGAACCAAGCAATGTTGATAAGGCTTTGGCAGAGGAAGGCTGGATATTTGCTATGCAAGAAGAGCTGAATGAATTCCAAAGGAATGATGTTTGGGATCTGGTACCCAGACCAAACAAAAACATTATTGGAACCAAGTGGGTTTTTAGGAATAAACTCAATGAAAAAGGTGAAGTGGTAAGGAACAAAGCCAAACTTGTAGCTCAAGGATACAGTCAACAGAAAGGTATAGATTACACTGAAACTTTTGTTCCAGTGGCCAGGTTAGAAGCAATTAAAATTCTCTTATCATTTGCTACTAATCATGATATACTGCTGTATCAAATGGATTTTAAATGTGCATTCTTAAATGGCTATATAAGTGAGGAAGTCTATGTCAAACAGCCCCCTAGATTTGAAAATTCTGATTTTCCAGACCATGTTTTCAAACTTAAAAAGTATTTATATGGTTTAAAACAAGCACCAAAGGGCATGGTATGACAGACTTAGTAACTTTCTGCTTAAGAATGAATTTAATAGAGGCCAGATTGATAATACTCTATTTAGGAAATCCTTTAAAACTGATATTCTGATTATTCAAGTTTATGATATCATATTTAGATCAACTAATGGCATCTTGTGCAAAGAGTTTTCTGACCTAATGCAGAAGGAGTTCCAAATGAGCATGATGGGAGAACTTAAGTTCTTCCTGGGAATTCAGATTCATCAAGCCAAAAGGTAGACTAGAAAACATACAGAGGTTTTTGTGATTCTGACTATGCTGAAGACAAGCTGGAAAGGAAAAGTATAAGTGGCAACTGCACTTTGTTCTATGATAACACTTCAGCCATAAACCTAACCAAGAACCCTATCTTACACTCAAAAGCCAAACACATTGAAATAAAACACCATTTCATTAGGTACCATGTTCAAAAAGGAACTTTGAGCATCCAGTTTGTGGACACTGATCATCAATGGGCTGATATCTTCACCAAGGCATTTCCAGAAGATAGGTTCGAGTTCATTAAAAAGCATCTCAGCATGACCTCCATATCTAGCTAGCTCAAGTAGTCATCTTAGGAGTTTTTAAATTTCTTGTTAATTTATTTTCTGTCTTTTATTTTCAGTTTTTAATTTCTGTACTTTGTAAAGAAAAAATCAAAAAATACAAAAATAGTAGGACCACTTTTTGGCTGATGACAAAAAGGGGGAGAAAGAGAGAAAAAGGAGAAATAAGTAGAAAAGGAGAGATAAAAAGAAAGAAGAGTGAAAAAGAAAGAGATGAGAAAAGAAGGAGTTGAAAAGGAGAGGAAATGTGAAGAGAGTAAAAGAAAGAGAGAATAAAGAGAAGGAGTTGAAAAGGAGAGGAGAAGAGAAGAAAAGAAAGAGTGAGAAAAGAAGGAGTTGAAAAGGAGAGGAAATGTGAAGAGAGAAAAAGAAAGAGAGAATAAAGAGAAGGAGTTGAAAATGAGAGGAAAAGAGAAGAAAAGAAAGAGAGAACAAAGAAGGAGTTGAAAAGGAGAGTATCAGACTTAGGGGGAGAGATTGGTCTGAGGGGGAGAAATTCAAAGTTTTCGAATTACAAGTTAGCAAAATAAGTTAAGGTTTTGTCATCATCAAAAAGGGGGAGATTGTTGGAACCAAGTTGGTTCTAAGTACTTAGGATTTTGATGCTTACAAATGTACTCTATGTAAACTTATTTTGTACTTTGAATTGTTAAATTAAATACCCCAGAAACTGAAGAAATCAGAAGCTGAAGATCAAAGGATTCCAGAAAATGAATTCTGGAATGACCAGAAGATACTAGAGGAATGTCAAAACATGACTAGAAGATATCTTTGATGGCTTATATCAGAAGGAATAAAAATCATAATGAAACTTGGATCATACCATTGGAAAGCCTGCCAGAAGGAGTGTTGTTCCAGACAAACAGGAATCAAATATCAATTTTATTCCAGAAGTTATTCAGACCAGAAGATGGCCTGGCAGTGAAAAATTGAACTGCCCAGAATTGTTCCAGACTTGACCAGAAGGTATGTTTATAAGTCCAGAACAAGAGGATCAATTCAGAATTGGCCCAGACCATAATATAGCATGATTCAGGGCATGGAACTAAGTCCAGATCAAAAGAAATGAATTCCAGAATCGACCCAGACCTGATCCAAAATCAAAGGTAAAATGTCCAGACTGAAATATTTTTTGTTCAAGTTAATTTCAGTTTGTTCCAAACCAAATTCCAGAATCCGTCTAGATCAGAGTAAAAACATCCAGATCAATGGTTCAGAAATAATTATTTGGTCTAGTGATGATAAAGATCAGAAAATCAGACCATGGTCCAGCAATGGCCGAAATCAGAGGGACAGGATGTGCAGTCCAGCAAAGGCCGAATTCAGAGGATTTTAGCATATCAAGTGCGTGTCCAGGGAAGGCCGAAATCAGAAGATCAGAGGGTTAGGAAGTATGGTCCAGGAATGGCCGAATTCATAGGACAATAGCATAGCAATCAAGCTGGTCCAGCTGTGGACTATCGCATGAAGATCAAATGGTGCAGAACTGATCATGGGAATTAATGGTGAAGATCTCATGATGTTTTTATCAAAATATTATAAAAGATTTGTTATAAATTAAATTGGAGTAGCATGGAAGTCAGGAGCTGTGGCGGGAAGCAATGCACAGATTCGATTGGCCAGTTAAGATATGAAACAAATCTAAGACTTAAAAAGATATGATTTTTATTTTAATTGAAGCCCGATTGGTCAAGATATTTTTGCCAGAAAATCCAGCAAGATACAGCTCGAATTTAAGCATTGGAAGAGGCTCAAATCAGCATCTATAAAAGGAGGCTCAAGGCAGATTACTCATCATCGAAAATCACCAAAGGGTCATACACTTCAAAAGCAAACACTCTCAAATTTTCATATAAGTCAATTGTTGAGTCTCAGTTTTTAAAGCAAGTACTCTTGTTGTTTTCGTTCCACTGTGTCAAATCTAAGTTGTTGAAGTAGAGTCTACAAGCTGTCGGAGTCCGTAGATGTAGCAGGTTACTTGGCAATTAGATTCATAGTGTTGTGATTTCTTCTACAATCTGGGGTGTCGATTGGCTGAAGAACAGGAGTTGTTTTTCCTCAAAGAAGTCTAGGATTGTTAGACTATTTGAGAAGACTGACTTGGAGGGTCAGTAGCAAGGTTGTAATTCAAGATTGAATTAGTGAAATCCTTCAAGGCGAAGGGACTGGACGTAGCCTCGTTAACGGTGAACCAGTATAAAATCTGTGAGTTTTTATTTTTATTTTTATCCGCTGCTAACTCTGTTTTAATTATACATCAAGTTTTGTTTTGAAAGTATTAAAACAGGAAAAGATTCAAGTTAAGTCAAACACAATTCAACCCCCCCTTCTCGTGTTTGCACCTTCAGATTCAACCCACTAATATCTTCGGTGACACAAATTGTGATTTTTAAATAGTTTTTTCAAACTCAAAATATAACAATACTTCACATTCTAAATATAGCCAAGTAAGATATAACAATACTTCACGAGTGTATTTTTTTCTCCAAAAAATATAGAGGAATTTCAAATTAATTCAAAAGAATTAAAAGAAATTAAAATTAAACCGTTCAAAAATAGTAATGCGTTGTAATCCAAAACGACAAAAGTAATTAAATAAATACATCATAAATATAGCCAAGTAAAATAATTTTTGGAAATTAATATTCAAATATACAAACAGAAAATACACCGGGGCTATGAGACCAGTGTGACAATGCTCATACCTCTAGGGTATTCTCGATAGACACCTACGCAGAAGTGCTGCTCCAAGAATGCTAACTCCCCCATGGTCACATAAAAAAAATATGGATCATGGACCCACCAAAATCACTATCAAAGTGCGTAATAGATACAATCATCCCAAAAAGAAATAAATACAGAGGATTGCACCACCAGAAGATACATCCAGAGGAAGCAACCAGAAGATAGAATGGTCACCAGAAGGTTCAGCCAAAGAATGCATCTAGAAGGTACCAAAGGATGCATCCAGAGAACACCAGAGGATACACCTCCAGAGGATATCAGAGGATGTCATCCTGCTAATGATGAGGGTCGTCGTGTTAGACCAATCGCTTATGCACGGGCTCAACGTCTTGAGGTGCAGTATGAGTGCAACGGGAGAGGTGGGCACAACAAAACAACAACATTACAATAGCAGTAGCAAGCACAACAAGAGAAACATTCCCAACAAGAAGAACAGACCCAACAGGAAGAGCAAACACAAGGAAGAGCAAACACAACATGAGGCCCAACTAGAGCACATGGATGAACCTCCACAAGCTGATGGATATTCTGGTGGTCTTGTTGACAAGACAGTCCTTAGGACATTTGTTGATCACATGGTCTCTCGACTTTGGGATGGAGTGGTTATTTTCTCTAGAGCTAAGGGTATTTAGCAAAGGAAAAAATTGAAAGAAGCTGTGATTGAACATAAAGAGGTGGAGCAGTTGGTTAAGAATCCAGGATTATATTCATTGCTAAAATGCAGTTACAAAATGATCGACAAAGGGATCATATCTGCTTTCGTAGAGAGGTGGCATCGAGACACCAACAACTTTCATCTTCCAATTGGGGAGATGACGATTACTCTAAATGATGTTTCCTCTATTCTGCATATACCCATCACTGGAGTATTCTTTAGTGTCAATGTATTTAGCAGATATGACAGTGCAAATTTATTAGTTGAACTTCTTGGAGTTACTGAGTCTTCTACTTATGCTGAGTTTAATGTCATGCGAACAACCACAAGTCCATATAGTTGGCTACTTAGCACTATTGTGATCAGCATTGGGAAATGGCTACAAGGGCATTTCTACTATTTTTGGTTGGTTGCACCCTTTTCAGCGACAATAGTGCCTTCGCAGTTAGCGTTGCCTACCTAGAGTGCTTCTAAGACTTCAACTCATGTGGGGATATACAATAACTTTAATTGATTTTGTAATGATGTTCTTAACTAAGAACAAGATTATAGCACTAAGTATTATGATACTTAATCAAGCACAATTCCAAGTACAACTGAAAACCTTTGTTAATGATATGAAAATGAAAAGCATGTACTTGAAAATATGAAACTTAAGCTTTGAAAGTGTTTGATATTTCAGAAATTAATTCTAAGATTAGTAAGTCAAAGGTTGTTCGTAAGAACTGAAGCTATGAGGTATTTATACTCCATAGGTAACACTTCAGATCAATGGCAATTGTTCCCATAAGTTTTGATGAACTTATGCAATGATCCAGAATTGAAAATTTGCATTGTTTCGAAGTTGTATTCGAATACAGCCTTAGTGTATTAGAATACACTTCTATAACGTTCAGTTTTTATTCAAAATTTGAACTTCGTATTCGAAGACGATACCTCGTAGTCGAATACAAGTATGAGACTTTTGCCACTGACTTGAGTTGTATTCGAATACGCGAAGCTGTAGTCGAATACAAAAGTTCAATTTTAGCTACTGACTTGACATCTGTATTTGGCTACGATACTTCGTATTCGAATACAGATCTTCAGTTTAAGCTACTGACTTGCAATCTGTATTCGGCTAAGACACTTCGTATTCGAATACAGATCTTCAGTTTTAGCTACTGACTTGCAATCTGTATTCGGCTACGACACTTCGTATTCGAATACAGATTTTCAGTTTTTGTAAAAAACTTTATTTTCAAACATATGTTTATGTATTTAAATATTTAAAAAAAATTTCAATGCATATGCTAACAAGAGGGTTCTCATAATATTGTATTTGAATTTGTATTTTGATTTAATATCAAATGCCTTAAGTCCTAAGTTACCTAATATGAATTTGAAGGATGAGTTGAATTAATATCTTTTTGCTTTTTGATCAATAAACTTTTTGTCTTCATAAAAAATGTAGATCTTTATTCTTCTTCATTCTCCCCCTTTTTTTGATGATGACAACAACCTTTTTGCTTGAATTTAACGTTTTGATACACCCCCTTGACATATGATTTTCTCCTTTGTTTTTGAATTTATGTGTTGGAGGATCTGTAAAAAAAATACTAGCAACCAACAATATATATACAGTTTGTCTCCCCCTTTTGACATTATCAAAAAGGAAGAGGATATCATACAACATACAAAGCATACATAATATATGAAAAATAAACAAGAGCATCATATGATATAGAGAAGGATTGTAAATAAAAAAAGGAAATCAAATAACCAAGTTTAGAATTACATTTAAAAGAAACTGAGAGTTTTAATGGGAAAGTCAAAACATAGCAGAAACAAATAACAAAAACTTGCAAGTAGCCAATCTAATCATCAAATTCTGTTGGAAGATGAAGATGATCAATTTTGTCGGATAGGTTGCTGAGTTCTTGATGAAATGATGCATGATGTTGAGAGATAATTGTTTCAATATGTTGAAATTGGTTGTTGAAGGAAGTGGTAATGGCTTGAATTTGATTGGTGAAAGAATCATTCATGTGTTGAAATTGATCTGTGACGAAGGATTGAATGGAGTTGAGTTTGTCCATGATCATTCTATTTGAAATGAAGTCTTCAGCAGTTGCTATGTTGTCAGCTTCTGGTGCTGCTGCTGGGCCTGTTGTTGGTTATGCTTCTTCTGCAGTGTCATCTTGGGCAGTTGATGGATTTTGTCCAATATCACCCTTATGAACATAAGTTTGAAGTGATTCATTCCATACTATATTCATGCTAGGTAAAACACTTGAATCCAACAAGTTGTCTCTGGTTGTTTGGTACAGCACTTCGCCTGAGAAATCAACCTTAAAATGTTCCATAATTCTTGTAACTTCTCTTGCGTAGGGAAAAGCTAAGAATCTTTGGAAGCAAATAGAATTGAGTGGACAAAATAAGCCCAATTGAGATCAGCTCCTTCAATCATAAAAATCATGATTTGAAGTTCGAATTAAGATATTTGTGAGTAATTTCCGGCTTTTGGTACCAAAATATAACTTAAGAAGTATTGAAGTAATTTGTTGTCAACTGTGAGATTACCAGCCCCATATCTTTGTCGAGCGAATTCCGAACCAGCCTGTGTTCTTTTTTCGTTCCATAGTCTCCTTATCAAATCGACACAGTGAGATATACGCATCGTATTGGTAGTGTTTACCCATTCACACAAGTGTCCTGGACACATTTTATGACCTTCAGATGGTATGTGTAGGATTTTTCCAATAATTCTAGTGTTTAAACTAATAAGCTTTCCTTTAACCTTAGACACTAGCCTAGAACCATCTTTTTCAAGATTACAGAAGAAAACCCTAACAAGGTCAGGATAGATGGGACCATTGTAGCCAATGAATTCTTCTAATTTTTTAGCTTTCAGCAACTCAGAGAATTTAAAATCAGAAAAGAAAGCTAACGTACCAATTTTTGGAGTTATTAATTTCTTGTCCGAGAAGTGGATTCAAAACCTGTCAATTTCTTCCGGTGAGTGAAGTAACCGGGAAAGGTCAGCCATATTATCATTCCTTCTTTTCTTTGAACGACCCACTGCAGCAACCTTCGTTCGAGGACCTTTTTTTCGTGCATCCATATTGAAAGATGAAGTTTGACGGTTTTGGAAGGAATTTGTTTTTGGTTTTGATTTTTAAGACAAACTTAGATGTAATGAATGATGAGGTGAAGGTTTAGAGATGATTGCATGTAATTTTAGATGAATTTTTGAAGAAAGGAAACCATAGATTTTGATTGTATTCGGCTACTAACAATTTTGTATTCGGGGAAAAACCTAAAATCTGTTAAAAACGTTTTTATATGTTGAAAAACTCGAATTTGTATTCGACTACAGGTTTGATGTATTCGAATACAGATTTTTCTGGGAACGTGTATTCGAATACAGATAGGTTGTATTCGAATACGACAGTAAAAAATTTGTTTTAAAATAAAATTTTAACAAACAAAAAAGAATTTTAAACATGTATTAAGATACATAGATATCAAGAATCATATATTAATATTTTTGTAAGAAAGGATGCAAAAAATTTAAAATTAAAAGTGATATGACTTACAAAGCATTCAAACCTTTTTAGAGATCACTTTCATTTAGAATGCCCAGTTCCCTTCGTAGTTTGTAAAATGATTCTCTAGGTAGTGGCTTTGTAAAGATATTCGCTAGTTGATTATGAGTGTCGACAAAGGTAACTTCAACATTGCCTTTGAGCACATGATCTCTTAAAAAATGATGACGTATGTCGATATATTTGGTCCGAGAGTGCATGACTGGATTTTTAGTGATGTTGATAGCACTAGTATTGTCACATTTCAGAGGAATACACCCGAGATCAAGTCCATAGTCACATAGTTGTTGTTTAAGCCATAGGATTTGAGCACAGCAACTGCCTGCTGCTATGTATTCTGCCTCGGCAGTACTTAAGGCCACGCATGCTTGTTTTTACAAGACCATGATACTAGTGCATTTCCTAGAATGTGACAGGTGTCGCTTGTGCTTTTTCGGTACGTCTTACATCCTGCATAGTCAGAGTCAGAATAACCAATGAGATTGCATATGCTACCTTTTGGATACCATAGGCCAGCATTGGTCGTTCCTTTTAGATATTTCATTATCCTCTTTACTGCTACAAGATGCGATTCCTTCGGATCTGCTTGAAACCTTGCACACAAACAAACACTAAACATAATATCTGGCCTACTGGCCGTTAGATACAAGAGAGACCCAATCGTACCTCTATACCTTGATATATCAATTTATTTACCAGTTTCGTCTTTATCAACATACATTCTGAATCCCATGGGAGTCGCACTTTTTTTGCTGCTGTCCATCTCAAATCTTTTTAATAATTCTTTACAATATTTTGTCTGATGAATAAAGATGCCATTCTTAAGTTGCTTGATTTGAAGTCCTAGGAAATAATTTAATTTTCCCATCATGGACATTTCAAATTCTCCTTGCATCATTAATGAGAATTCTTCACATATTTCATTTTTGGTTGATCAAAATATGATATCATTTACGTAGACTTGAACAAGTAAAGTATGATCATTTGTTCTTTTAATGAATAAGGTTTTATCAACTTTACCTTTTTCAAATCCATGTTCACATAAGAATTTACTCAACCTATCATACCAAGCTCTTGGAGCTTGTTTCAAACCATAAAGCGCCCTCTTTAATTTGAAGACATGTGAAGGATTTTTGAAGTCTTCAAAGCCAGGTGGCTGTTTGACGTAGACTTCCTCATTGATATAGCCATTTAGGAACGCACTCTTGACATCCATTTGAAATAGTTCAAAATCCAAAGAGCAAGCATAAGCAAGTAGTAGTCGGATTGCTTCTAATCTTGCTACTGGAGCAAATGTTTCATCAAAATCAATCCCTTCTTCTTGATTATATCTGTAACACCCCGAGTTTAAAACACAGCGCGGGTGCATTTTTTATTTTATTTTTTACAATTAATAATTAAAATAAGTTTTCCCAAATTTATTTCAAAAGAATTAAAATAAAGTTCTTCGTAAAATAGTAAGTTATAGATTAATCGATGAACGTAAACCAAATACTTCATCAGGATTATCACCAAGTACTTATTTTGGAAATTAGTTTTTAAACATTAATACATCCCAAAATAAATATCAGAGTACATGGTTCAGCAGAAAATAGTACAGAATTTCAAAAATAAGACAAAAGTCTAGACTGATCATGCACTAAGCTACAGTAGCACGGTCTCCACCGTATCCTCTATAAGTCTCGTCTTCAGCCAACCGTCCGTCCCTCTGCGTTGTCCACGTAGACTCCGTACGTAAAGATCAGGGGAAACTAACGACGTTTCCGTCGTTAGTGTATCCGTCGGTAGGACGGGTTCGGGTAACATCTGAGGGCAAAGCCCAAAGTCCACAATATATAGCAAGGGGTCACCGACCGAAAATAACAGATAATCACATAGCATATATCGCACAACAACATGTATAATCATGGTATAACATATGATGATGAGGAAATAATCATGCTCATTTGAAAATTTATGACTTTCATGCCTTTTCAAAAACAGCAGTCAATGATTGTGAAGTATACGGTAAGTACAAACACACGTCAACAAAACACAATCATTAATCCAGAATTTCAGATTCTGGACAGCACTCACACACATTAATTTCCAACATTCATCATATAAACAATCATGACACAACGGTCAAATCCCACAATGTAATGCATATATGCTCATGCATAATTTTCTTGGAATCACCAAGGTGCAGTCGCTCACAGACCAGCACAAATTAACGGCCCTCATGACCAGGGTGCAATCGCTCACAGATCAGCACCAGTGCAGACGCTCATAGTCCAGCACATCGTGCAGTCGCTCACAGACCAGCACGTGGTTGCGCATTTCAGGGTACAGACGCTCACAGTCCAGTACCAGTGCAGTCGCTCACAGACCAGCACTTATATACCAAGGTACAATCGCTCACAGATCAGTACCTAGTGCAATCGCTCACAGATCAGCACTCGTGCAATCGCTCACAGATCAGCACATGGTTGTGCATTTCAGGGTACAGACGCTCACAGTCCAGTACCAGTGCAGTCGCTCACAGACCAGCACTTATATACCAAGGTACAATCGCTCACAGATCAGTACCTAGTGCAATCGCTCACAGATCAGCACTCATGCAATCGCTCACAGATCATAACGTGGTTGCGCATTTCAGGGTACAGACGCTCACAGTCTAGTACCAGTGCAGTCGCTCACAGACCATCACTTATATACCAAGGTACAATCGCTCACAGATCAGTACCTAGTGCAATCGCTCACAAATCAGCACTCGTGCAATCGCTCACAGATCAGCACGTGGTTGCGCATTTCAGGGTACAGACGCTCACAGTCCAGTACTAGTGTAGTCGCTCACAGACCAGCACTTATATACCAAGGTACAATCGCTCACAGATCAGTACCTAGTGCAATCGCTCACAGATCAGCACTCGTGCAATCGCTCACAGATCAGCATGTGGTTGCGCATTACTCCGTGGCCCATCGCGGGTACCACTTGACTATGGAATGCATGAATATGCAGTGTTTCATTTTCTCTAGAAACAGAATGCAAAACAGAAATTCATGCCTCTCAATCATATTTAATTATTTCAGCACAGTCATACATAACAACATCACAATCATGAATTAACAGTGAATTAATCATTCACACTTTGAAATGTTTTCCCAACCTCTCAAAAATTCAGACACAGAATTAAAACTGGGATTTTTCCTGAGATTTACGAATCTGTATTCGAATACAGCTCTTTTGTATTCGAATACAGAAGCCAAAAACAGTGCAGATTCACACTCTGTATTCGAATACAGCCCTTTGGTATTCGAATACAGAGGCAGATTTCAGTGCAGAATTCAACCTCTTTCATTACATCGGTAAAGTTTTTAAAACTTCATCACCACTACTTCCAAATCTCATCAAAAGTTCCACTTTAACTCACCACAGCATCCCCAGTATTCCCCAGACACTCAGGGTTTTCAAAACACTCTTAAAACTTGAAATTTTCTGAAAATTCGAATCTGTATTCGAATACAGACCCTCTGTATTCGAATACAGAAGCAGGAAACTGCAACTTAACATTCTGTATTCGAATACAGCTTGACTGTAGTCGAATACAGGAGTTCAACCTCTGGAAAATGCAGCCTTTTCTCCCATGTCACTTAAAGGTTTTCAAACATCCTTCTCTCCTCTTTAAAACAATTTCACAGACTTCTTTTCAAATCATTTAAACCTTCTCAGAGTTTCTCAACACTTCAAAAACTCACATGACAGTGATTAAAACTTGTTTTTTCTGGAAAACACGAATCTGTATTCGAATACAGCTTCCTTGTATTCCAATATAGAAGCTAAAAACTGAGTTTCTGGAAAAACTCGAATCTGTAGTCGAACACAGCATGCCTGTAGTCGACTACAGTTGCGAATACAGTATTAAAATTTCACTTATGTATTTGAATACGACATGATCGTAGTCGAATACGGATGCGAATACAGAAGCAAAAATCTTTCCTCTGTATTCGAATACAGGGCTCGTATTCGAATACAGGTTTGAAAACTTTAAAATAAAACAGAAACCTGGAAGGTTGTATTCGAATATACACATGCTGTAGTCGAATACACCTTCGAAAACCAGTGAAAGTTCAACCCTTTTCAAAACTGATTCTTTTAAAACAAACAGCCAATATCAAACAGATTCTGCACTTTTTCAAGAAAAACCTTCCCTCACTTAAAATCCCTTTTTCTTTAAAAACCATCAACACCACCAGAATCAAAATCATCAATATCATCAAGATCACCCAGAACAACCAGAATCATCACAAACAAGACCAGATTCAGAATCATTTTCATCACCATAATCCCACAACATAAAACAGAATCAGAACCAGTTTATCCAAAACAGAGACAGATGATCAATCATCAGGACACCATGCAACATTTCAGTGTTCTCACTCATCAAAACAAACATGCAACACTTCAGTGTTCACACTCATCAAAACAAACATGCAACATTTCAGTGTTCACACTCCTCAGAACAAACATGCCACATTTAAGTGTTCACAAAATACCAGAGCAAACATGCATGCATTCAATTTTCCCAAAACACCAGAGCAAACATGTATGCAATCAGTTTTCTCAAAACACAACAAAATGACAAGCAAACATCACAGAACACTAAGCACCAACAGGATACATTTTGCATTTTAATGCCATTTTCAAATCAGTTTTAAGACATGCGTTTTTAATCATAACTAAAATGGCATGCAAACATTTTCCAGCATTCACCCAGAAGTAAAACAACATATTTTACCAGTAAAACAGCCAACAACAACTTATCAGAATAATCACTTATCAACAAAATGCATTTTCTTTCAAAATGTCATTTTCGAAAACAGTCTTTCTCTTAAAACAGAACTGAAATAACACAAATTTATGGCTCTAATGCAGCTAAAAAAATGGAAGGTGCCCTTACCCTTGTTGCGTGCTCTGCTGTTTCTCTTGTTCCTGCTGCGTTCCCTTTTCTGCGTCCCAAAAACGGTGAAGCTGTTCCCTGAGTTTGCTGCTGCAAAACTGGGTTCTTTCTCTTCGTATTGAGGTGGGGATTAACTTTACTACTGGAGGTTTTTAGGTTTGAGGCTGGAATTCTCAGTTAATGGTGTTTGAAGGATTTTCCCTCTCTTAAATTTCAGTTCGGGAATGGCAGAAACAGAGACAGAAATGGGAGAGGTGATGGAGTTGGTACATGCAATATGGGCAGTATGGAGGAAGGAATGGTGTTCTGACTTCACCATCCTTCTCACTCCTATTTATAGACTCTCATGGTGCCACCTCACTTGCCACTTGTCTGATTTTCCAGCTTTTTAATTATCTTGCAATTAGCCACTAATCCTTACTTAATGGTCCAATTAATTTAATTACTTGAAATTAAATTAATTTAATTCTTCACCCAATAATTTTAATTCCTCTTCCAAAATAAATATTTATATATATATATATATATATTCACTCAAAACATACATATATTAAATATTTACAAAAATTCCCAAAATGCCCTTGACAATAATTCCAAAATTAATGTTTAAAATTAAGGGTCTTACAATATCCTTGTGCGACCAACCTTGCCTTGTTTCGAATAACTATTCCATTTTCATCTAATTTATTCTTAAACACCCATTTTGTACCAATGATGTGTTTATTTTCTGGATTTGGAACAAGTTCCCAAACTTTGTTTCTTTCAAATTGATTTAGTTCTTCGTGCATGGCAAGTATCCATTGATCATCTTTGAGGGCTTCACCTATTTTGGAGGGTTCTATTTGAGAAACAAATGCCATATTTAAATAAGCATCTTTGAGATTTAGCCTTGTAGTGACTCATTTGTTGATATCACCTATTATGTTGTCAATCGGGTGATCACGATGGGTTTTCCATTCTTGAGGAAGATCAATGTGTTGATCTTGTTGTTCTAAATTGATTTCATCCTTTTGAGTTGTTTGATCAACTTGGTTTTCTTTGCTTATCTCGTTACTTATAACATCATCATCATCATCATAAATAATTTTATCCTCTTTCGAGGGGTTAGATTCATCAAAAGATACATGTATAGATTCTTTAACTATCAAAGTTCTTTTATTAAAAATTCTAAATTCTTTACTAGTTAAGGAATAACCAATAAAAATACCTTCATCGGCCTTTTCATCGAATTTGCCGAGATTATCCTTACCATTATTTAACACAAAGCATTTGCATCCAAATATGTGAAAGTGAGAGATATTCGGCTTTCTTTCTTTATAAAGTTCATATGGAGTTTTCTTCAGCATTGGTCGGATTATGACTCTGTTGGATACGTAACAAGTTGTACTTACAACATCTGCCCAAAAGTATTTTGGTAAACTTGAATCACTTAGCATAGTTCTTGCAATTTCTACCAATGATCTATTCTTTCTCTCAACAACTCCATTTTGTTGAGGTGTTCTTGGTGCAGAAAAATTATGGAAGATTCCATTTTCTTTACAGTATTCTACAAAAGAGGCATTTTGAAATTCTCCTCCATGATCACTTGTAATTGACACAATTTTGGTTGCTTGTTCATTTTGGACTAGTTTGGCATATTTCTTAAATGCTTTAAAAGCTTCATTTTTATTTGCCAAAAATAAGGTCCATGTGAACCTTGAAAAATCATCAACTATTACTAGTCCATATGAATTTCCACCAAGACTTTTAGTTATTGATGGACCAAACAAGTCCATATGTATTAACTGAAGTGGTCTTTAAGTTGATCTAATATTTTTGGGTTTAAAAGAAACTTTAGTTTGTTTACCCTTTTGACAAGCGTCACATAATTTATCCTTAATGAATTTCATTTTTGGTAAGCCTACAACAAGTTCATGCTTGACTAGCTTGTTTAAGTGATCCATATGGATATGTGTAAATCTTTTGTGCCATAGCCAAGCATCATTGTTGTCACTTACCATAAGGCATTTCATTTTTAAGGATAAATCATCAAGATTAATTGTAAAACTATTTTTGAAACGCTTACCAACAAACTGAATTTCACTTGTTACCTCATTTTGGATAATACAATCATCTTTGTTGAAAGTGATTTCGTAACCTTTGTCACAAAGTTGGCTTATGCTTATGAGATTGTGTTTTAAACCTTCAACATAGAGGACATCTTCAATTGAAGGAGATGGTGCAATGCCAACCTTTCCAATGCCCAAAATTTTTCCTTTGTTGTTATCTCCATAGATCACATAACCTTTTGACTCAAGAGTTAGTGCTGAAAATTTAGTTTTGTCACCGGTCATGTGTTTTGAACATCGACTATCTAAGTACCACATATTTGATGTATTTTGAGTGTATTCCTAAAAAACAAGATTTATAGTTTATTAGGTACCCAAAGTGCTTTGGGTCCTTGAAGATTAGTACCTTTCTTGACCCACACATAATGCTCTAACGTTCGTAAAATGACAAGCATTAGGTGTGTAGCCATTTAGACCACAATAGAAACATGTTGTAATCCTTTTAGGAAAAGATGATTTCTTTTGAATAGTACTCTTTTTAGAATAATGATGATTCTTTTGAATAGCTATTACTTTCTCATTTTTGGATTGATTACTTGCTTTAACAAAGATAGTTTTACTAGTACTTGGTTTATCAAATTTTGAGTAACCAAGTCCACTTTTATCATTTGAATATCTTTGGATGTTAAGTAAATTATCCAATCCAATTTGTCCTTTTTCGTATCTTTCGATAACTCTATTCATTTGGACAATTTTAAATGAGAAAGAATCACATTTATTGCATGTAGAATTCTGTTTTTTTTTTCAAAATCTTGTTGCATAGTGTCAATCTTTTCATTAAGAGATAAAATTTGTTTCTTTTGATTCAACACTATTTTGTACAGATTTCTACATTCTATAAGTAATTCTTTTATAGCTTGTTGTGCATCACTATCTTCAACACATGAATCATCATTATAACAAGTATTTTTGCTACTAACCTCTTCTTCGTCATCAGAATGGTGAGATGCCATCAAAGAAATGTTTGCGCATTCATCATTTTCTGAATTTGAAGATGAACTTACTTCATTATCTTCTCATGCTATGTATGCCTTTTGCAACTCCTTCCTTCTGTTAGCATTCTTCTTGATAATGTTAGGACATTCTGCTTTCATGTGTCCTTGTTTTCCACATTCAAAGCAAGTAAAATTTTGATTTGTAGTGGGAACATCTTTCTTTATGAAGTTTTTCTTTTTCTTAAACGTTCTATCTTTTTGAAGAAATTTACCGAATTTTTTAACAAGAAGAGTGATATTTTCCTCTTCATCTGAATTTTCGTCATTCAACAAATATTTTGATTCAATTCTTAATGCAATATTATTTGTTTTCTTTTTTAAACTCTCATTCTTTTTCCAATCTTTCTAGTTCTATTTCATGCTCTTGTAATTTTCCGAAAAGTGCTGAGAGTGACATTTTAGATAAACTTTTCTTTTCAGAAATTGCTGTCACTTTAGGCTGCCATGCTCTAGTTGATGATCTCATAACCTTTAGGTTCAATTCATCATTATTAAAACTTTTGCCAAGTGCTGTCAAGTGATTTGTTAAGTGAGAGAATCGTTTCTGCATATCTAGAATTGCTTCTCCCTACAAGTCAAGTCTTCTCCTAACAACCTGATAACCTCAAATTGAAGAAGGAACTAAACCATTATCGGGTTGGATACAATAGACTAGAACTTTAAGTGTTTGCTTCTAACAAAACTAATAATAGTAATAACTCTTACACTCTAAGAAAAGAACACTAAAAAAATATTTGTAACTTGAACAAGTGTTTCTCTCTTTGAACTCCAAGATGATTTTGAGCTTATGAGTTCTTCTACTTTTTTTTTTATTTTTGATACTTTTCTTATTTAGCCTTGAGTGTGTATTTATAGTTAAAATTTGGGCTTCAATTTAGTCCTTGTTTAATTTTGAATTGTATCTTCTTTAGATTAAGTTTGTAAATTCTTCAGATTGATTCTGTTTGTATTTTGTTCAGATTGAGTTTGTAAATTCTTCAAATTGGTTCTATTTTTATTTTGTTCATATTGAGTTTGTAAATTCGTCAGATTGATTCTGTTCATATTTTCTTATTCAGGCTTGAGTGTGTATTTATAGTTAAAATTTGGGCTTCAATTTAGTCCTTGTTTAATTCTGAATTGTATCTTCTTTAGATTAAGTTTGTAAATTCTTCAGATTGATTCTGTTTGTATTTTGTTCATATTGAGTTTGTAAATTCTTTAGATTGGTTATGTTTGTATTTTGTTCAGATTTAGTGATCAGAATGGTGAGATGCCATCAAAGAAATGTTTGCGCATTCATCATTTTCTGAATTTGAAGATGAACTTACTTCATTATCTTCTCATGCTATGTATGCCTTTTGCAACTCCTTCCTTCTGTTAGCATTCTTCTTGATAATGTTAGGACATTCTGCTTTCATGTGTCCTTGTTTTCCACATTCAAAGCAAGTAAAATTTTGATTTGTAGTGGGAACATCTTTCTTTATGAAGTTTTTCTTTTTCTTAAACGTTCTATCTTTTTGAAGAAATTTACCGAATTTTTTAACAAGAAGAGTGATATTTTCCTCTTCATCTGAATTTTCGTCATTCAACAAATATTTTGATTCAATTCTTAATGCAATATTATTTGTTTTCTTTTTTAAACTCTCATTCTTTTTCCAATCTTTCTAGTTCTATTTCATGCTCTTGTAATTTTCCGAAAAGTGCTGAGAGTGACATTTTAGATAAACTTTTCTTTTCAGAAATTGCTGTCACTTTAGGCTGCCATGCTCTAGTTGATGATCTCATAACCTTTAGGTTCAATTCATCATTATTAAAACTTTTGCCAAGTGCTGTCAAGTGATTTGTTAAGTGAGAGAATCGTTTCTGCATATCTAGAATTGCTTCTCCCTACAAGTCAAGTCTTCTCCTAACAACCTGATAACCTCAAATTGAAGAAGGAACTAAACCATTATCGGGTTGGATACAATAGACTAGAACTTTAAGTGTTTGCTTCTAACAAAACTAATAATAGTAATAACTCTTACACTCTAAGAAAAGAACACTAAAAAAATATTTGTAACTTGAACAAGTGTTTCTCTCTTTGAACTCCAAGATGATTTTGAGCTTATGAGTTCTTCTACTTTTTTTTTTATTTTTGATACTTTTCTTATTTAGCCTTGAGTGTGTATTTATAGTTAAAATTTGGGCTTCAATTTAGTCCTTGTTTAATTTTGAATTGTATCTTCTTTAGATTAAGTTTGTAAATTCTTCAGATTGATTCTGTTTGTATTTTGTTCAGATTGAGTTTGTAAATTCTTCAAATTGGTTCTATTTTTATTTTGTTCATATTGAGTTTGTAAATTCGTCAGATTGATTCTGTTCATATTTTCTTATTCAGGCTTGAGTGTGTATTTATAGTTAAAATTTGGGCTTCAATTTAGTCCTTGTTTAATTCTGAATTGTATCTTCTTTAGATTAAGTTTGTAAATTCTTCAGATTGATTCTGTTTGTATTTTGTTCATATTGAGTTTGTAAATTCTTTAGATTGGTTATGTTTGTATTTTGTTCAGATTTAGTTTGTAAATTCGTCAGATTGATTATGTTCATATTTTGTCGTAGATAAATCTTCTTCAAATCTTGATCAAATATTCTTCAAATCTTGATCAAATATTCTTCAAATCTTGACCATATCTTCTTCAATTATAAATTTGAATCAAATCTTATTTTAGATTTTCTTCAATTATAAATCTGAATCAAATATTATTTTAGATTTTCTTCAAAAACACAAATCTTCTTTCATACTCTTTGAAGTCAAATATATTGTTATCCTAAAATACTTTTATCATCATCAAAACTCTAAATATAAAACCTTGTTTCCAACAAAGTTGAAAAATTCTGTGTTTGCACAAATAGTTTTTGAATAAGTAGTATTTTGTAACATAATAGCTATTTGCTCATTTTTCTCAAAACCTTGATTGTTGTTAGGTAGAATATTGTTTTTTCAGACATATTTGATCTCATCTACGACATGAAAATATAGTGACTCCCCAAAAGACAAAGAATATTGTCCATATTCAGCTTTATAGTAGTGTTATTATTGTGACCTATGTATCATTTATAGATAAAAGATTAATGTTTATTTGTTGTTTTTTTTACAGAGATTTTTTATGTTGTCAAAACATTTAAAAATACTATCTATTTGAAGTTTCTACCTCTGTTTTACTTCTACTCAACCATACATATACGAGTTGTTTGTGAAAATTCTCAAATCAAGTTGTATAGAAGTCTTATACTCAAAACATTAAAATTTAGATTTGTCATTTATTTGACAGGGTTAGAATGAAATGAATATCAAATGACAAAATCATATATATATATATATATATATATATATATATATATATGTGTGTGTGTGTGTGTGTGTGTGTGTGTCTAACAATATTTTGATAATAAATTTAGATTTGTTCTTCCACTTTTTCTAATAATATTTTTCTTATAAGAGAGCAACTAGAGTTAAATTAATTTGTTACTTGCTAACACTTATTTTGTCTTGCCATTCCGAATTCTACTTTTTACTTTGTATTTTCCCTTTTGTATCCTCATATGTGCCAACTTAGATAATTTCATACTTAATTTTATTTTAAAATTATACTTAAATGACAACACAAGTAAAAAAAAAACATGACTAATCTGATTTTGCGATAGATAATTACATATATTAATATTTATTAAAATATTTTTAAGATTTTTAATACTAAATATATTTATGAGCTTTGTTTGTAGCATGATTTTCAATATGAGTTTATTTGCAAAAATTATTATTTTTGGTTTTATAAATTCTAACTGCACATTTGAGAGAGTGATTTATTTTTTGGCTAAATATTTAAGAAAGTGATAAATGTTTAGCAATTAGTATTTCTTTAAAATAATGTAGTAATTAAAAAGATGTAAATTTTAACATATTATTGATTAACATATTAATTTTAATAAATTATCTGGTCCATCATATAGACCATAAATGATTTATGGTTAATGATTAATACTTATTACTACATTTTAATGCGTAAATATTTTTTTATATAATATTATTTTGTTCTATTTTCTTATAATCTTTAATGAATGAAATGTGATATAAGACATTAAATTGTAAATCAATTGATCAAACATTTAAATATTTTTTTATCAGTTTTAAATCTTATTCATTCATTAAAATATAACTAAAATTTTAACATAATAATCAATGTATAAAATTTAGTATATGAATTAGTTGCAATTATAAATATTCTACATATTCTCAAACGTGTGTTTATAAACTTATATATGATCGATTTCTAATTATTACGCAATATAATATCATTCTAAAAACTAAAAATTGTCTGTTCCACAAAAAATGTTAATTATTATGAATTTTCGGTTTCAACAATTGATCACTTTAGAGTGATATCATATTAATTTAAATTAATCTGCACTAGTGACATTAAATCTTCAAATCATAGCAATGCACAAAATAAAAGTATTTCTCATCAACAGTACTGAATCACTTTACTTAGTGGCTTGTGCGACAATATTTCTCCTTAGCAGTATCCACTGATGAATCCTGAAAAGCAATATCATACAAAATAGCATTAGATAAACTGATTGATATTTGAAAGAGTTTATATTATATATACAAGATAAAAAGAAAAGGAAGAAAATAATACAAATTACCGTAATAACGAAATTAAAAAGTGATAGGGGTGTTAGTTACCCTTCTCAGTACAAGACGTTGGAATTTATCTATTAACAATTAATTACACAAGACATACTCTACAATTATATAATCATGTTTTAGTGCAGAAATTTATAAAATATATGAACATGTATATATTAGGATTAAAGATGATGTTTTAAGAATACTTGAATTCATATTTAATTGTTGAAAATCCTGAGTAGTCTATAATCATTCCATTGATCTTAAAAGAGATACGAATGACGAACACTTGTTGTCCTGTAGTTTTTCCTTGACCTAAACTCTTTATATCCTAAGCATTCTTTAGATGGAAAAATAGGCAATATGCGTTGTGTTGTGTCTGCTCTATTGAAGACCATAGTCTACATATAGGGTAATGGTCAATTAGGTTTTCATTATTCCCAAATGGACAAGTGACATCCACTCATATTTGAGTTCATCTCAATTAATTAAATAATTAACTGTTAAAACATGAATCTAATAAGTCTTATTACTTAATTTGATCACTAATTAATTAAGGCTTCTAATTGATAAATTTACCCACAAAATAATATTGGAATGTAATAATTAAATAAAATAGTTAATAAATATTCCAACAATCTCTCAATTGGGCAATATATCTTAATAATTGTATCAGAATTTTTAGGCGCACATCAGAATATTATTTATCTTTAGATTTATCTTTTGCAATCTGATTCATCTTATACATCAATAATAAGACCACCGTAGTGGTCGTCATTGACATATAATGCGATTTAACTCCGATGATCACTACATCATTGCACTTGATGACATAGATCGATATGGATAACTGATATAAAAATTTCATGTAATATGATCTCTATATCATGATAAATTATTCACATGATAAATATGTACAAGAACCATTGTTAAAACATGTTTTTTATACCCTATTCTTAAATATTTTGTAAAACTTTTCAAACATAATTGAATTAAATATACAGAGGAAACTTGTTTTTTCAAAATTGTCAACAGAGTAGTCAAATTTGTTACTTGCAATTATGACTTCTACAAAATCACCGTTCTATCTATAACAAAAAAATTTGAAACTATAAAGGGATGACTAAAAAAACATATTTGAATTAATTAACTTTAGGCTAAATAGCACATGTGGTCCCTTAACTTAATTTTTGGTAACGATTTGGTCCTTTATCTTTTTTTTTCCCATTTTGGTCATTTATGTTTTTAAATAATTTCAGCCTCAACCTTTAAGTGGGGTTCCGTTACAAAAAAAGTTAAAAAGTTACCCCTCCGTTTCCTTTTCCCTGGGTTTTCTCTCATGTTTATGTTTCTTTTGTTTGGTTTAGGGTTACCTTTCTTCTCCCATTCACTTTCTCCCTTCATCGTCTTCTCCCTTCTCATCTCCCTTCCATGGAAAATCATATTCATGGTTCACAAAACTCTAAATCTATGGCTGCCTTTTTCACAAATGGGTCAAACTCAACCTCGTACAACTCAACATCCTACAACTATGGTTCTTTTGATTCCAATGGAATTCATGAGCTGCCAAATTGTGCTTGTGCCCTGAAACCTGTAATTCGCACAGTGACAAAATGGGGTCCGAATAGAGGAAGAAATTTTTGGGATTGTAGGAATTTTGTGGTAAGCATAAATACTTTTGGGATTTAGGGTTTTAAGATTTAGGGTTTTTAGATTTGGTTCAGATGAAAAAAAAATTATTCGATTATTGCTGAATTTTTTTTTATTGATGTTGTATTTGTTCATCAATTGTAGAGTTATGACATTGAATGTAGATGCAATTACTTTGTTTGAGAAGATAAGAAAGGAGATGAAGGGAGAAAGTGAATGGGAGAAGAAAGGTAACCCTAAACCAAACAAAAGAAACATAAACGTGAGAGAAAACCCAGGGAAAAGGAAACGGAGGGGTAACTTTTTAACTTTTTTTGTAACGGAACCCCACTTAAAGGTTGAGACTGAAATTATTTAAAAACATAAAGGACCAAAATGGGAAAAAAAAAAGATAAAGGACCAAATCGTTACCAAAAATTAAGTTAAGGGACCACGGGTGCTATTTAGCCTTAACTTTAATAGTAAGTTCTTATATATACTTTCATTTTTTTTGAAGAGATAACTATATCAATAATGAGATTCAACAATCATACACGAGAAAAATTATCATCGATAAATATTTTAATATAACTATTATATATTTGATGAGTTGTCATTGATAAATTTTTTAAAATAATTAATATATACGGAACAAGTTGTCGTTGATAGAAAATTTAAAATAAGTATTATACATGAGACAAGTTGTAGCTGATAAAAAATTTAAAATAACTATTATATACGGAATAAGTTGTCATTGATAACAAATATAAAATAACTATTATATACGAAATAAGTTGTCAATGATAAAAATTTTAAATTAACTATTATACACAAGATAAATAGTTACTAATAGAAATTTTTAAGAACCGAACTTTAAAAGAAAGTTTAAGATTGCTAATTTGTGTATAATGACTCGGAATTTTTTTAAGTTACTAAGAATTACTACCTATTCCTTATCCCATTCCTTGCATGTTTTAAATGCATAATGGTGTTTTGGTTTTTGTGACTTGTTTATTCTAGATGGTGTGAAGCAACATGTGAATTGTTTTTAGAATTTTTTAATACTTTTGTACTAGTAAATAAAAAGTTCTTCAACATCGTGCTATCATATTCAACTAGTGCAATTTAATCTTATTATATATGCAATTTTAGATCAATTGTTATACACACAATGTAATAAATAGGTGGTGGTAAATTTGTTATTATTTGTTTGATTTGTTAGATCTGTTATATTAAGCTGTTCTAATACGTATGTTAAAAAAAATTGTTTGATATTTGTTAAATTTGTTATATTAAATTGTTTTAACAAGTATTAAAAAAAAATTTGTTTGATTTGTTAAATCTATTATATTAAACCGTTCTAACAAACATTTTTAATAAAAAATTATATAATTTATTAAATCTGCTATATTAAACCGATCTAACAAATATTTTAAAAAAAAAATTAATAATTTATTAAATTTATTAAGCAACAAATTAAAAAACATTTCCTTCCTTGCGGTCAATCGTATTTCGTTTCTTCTCAACGTCATCAGCTTCTTCTTCTTACCTCCTTCTTCCATTTGAAAAGCTAAATAAATCAATATCATCAGCTTCTTCTTCCTGTATCAACAGCTTCTTCCTGTATCAACAACTTCTTCTTCCTCCTTCTTCCTAAATCAATATCATATATATATCAACAGCTTCTTCTTCTCTTCTCGCTCTCTCCACCTTTTTTTTCTTCTCAATTTCTCCGCCACCGTGCTTCACTTCAATTTCACCAAGTCTCCGTTCGATAATATCAATTTCTTTCACCAACGAGAACCTGTTGCACAGTTCGGATCCGGTGAAGGTGGAGCTCAATCGTCTTGAGAATGAAGTTCGAGGTGCGTAAATGCTGCTCGATCCGAAGAGTTCTAGAGCTAATTTTTATTTTATTTTTTAAAATTGTTGATTTGGTGTTTATTGTTTGTGTGTGCAGATAAGGACAGGGAATTATCAGATGCACATGCTGAGATCAAAGCGCTCAGGCACTCTGAACAATTAAGAGAAAAGGCCGTTGAAGAGGTCACCTTTAATTTCCCAATTGCTGTTATTGTTATTAAATATTTTGGATTAAAGATTATTACTATAATTTATCCATTTAATTTTTGGATTATGTTATTGGTATTATATTAATTACTTATTACTAACTTACATGTTGGGAGTAAATATGGTAGATTGTTTTATTTCCTAATGGGATCATATTATTAACATACTTGAAAGTATTTGTGTAGGGTAAGGTAATCATGTTTGAACATTTTTTTTGATAGCGTAAACTTGTTTGAACATTGAAGTTGCACATAGAAAATGTATGAATCATAGGACACAAACACGATATTGATATTGACACAAGACTATAGTTAAAGAAACCATTTTACTGTTTCTATATGAAAGTAAAATAATTTGAATGTTACTGTTTCTGGTTTCTGGTTTGCACTCTTTTCTAGTTACTAATAAGTAGTAACTTCAAAGGGATGTTTACATAAACCGTTTAAATCCTAATAGATGCAGTACATGTTTAACTTTCAAAATGATAACGGTAAATTACTCTTTCCCACCTGGAAGTATTTTCCCAAATCTACTTGTACTAACTAACTTTAAAATCCTACACTTAACACATAACAAGTTTCAGATAGTACTAACATGTTTGGATTTGCTGCAAATATAAGAAGATATTTTGTAAACAAAATAAGCTAATTCAAACAGGAACTATTCTCCCTTGGTTATTCAGAAACAATACAAGAGCTAAAAAAATTTCCAAAACCTGAAAACAATACCTGCTAAAGAGATTTGCAACCTCTTCACATTCGCGAGCATTGTAGAACCAAATACCATTCACTTCTTGAGCAGCATTTCTATATAATAGATATGGAACCTGAACTTCATACTCGAAATCCCCCAGGAGGTTTTCCACCAAATTTTTTGCTTATGCCAACATGGACAAGGGTTAAATACAACATGCATGAACACTATCAATTCTCCATCAGCACCACATCAAGTATCTATTTCATCCTTAAAACAATATCTAAGAGACATGTTTATAATTTTTGCAATTAATAAATTTGCAACAATCTTAATATCGAGTGCAAGATGCAGAAAGTGGAATGCCGATAGCCAAACCTAAAAGGCTAAAACAAATCCTATAAATTTAAGTATTAAATAATACCACTAGGCTACTAACTAAAAAATATATTATTACCCAACACTACGGAATATAGAGGAATAACTAACATGCTTAATATTCCAAGATCAGAATCTGACTCAAAAAACTATACTTGAATACTCCACTCTTTTCTAGTTTCTAGTTTAAATTAAATCAAGTCTACTAGTACTGCATCTATTAGTTCTGAAAAGAGAAGAAAAAATGGAGCGTGCTGTGCTGATTCTTCTATGCATCTTGTCTTTGCAGCAATAAATCAAACGGTGTGTGTGTGTGTGGTATGATTATAGTAGGTGTCTGTTCTTTGTGTTCGGATTGAAAAGGCAACAAACATCACATCAAGCAAAAAGGTGAAATAAGCTCATTATAATAGTTTTGAGACAGTTTGGAAGAGTTTATTGACAATTTCACTTTATTTTGTTTTGTTATACAAAATACATAAACACTTATATATAAACATTTATGCGATGAGCCCTTAATTTAGCTGTTGAGCTTATGGAAATAATGTGTTTCTATAAGCTCTCCTAGATAACTTGAAATAAGTCAATCCAAACTTACTTATAATCATTTCAATTCTAACATGCAATATTTGCAGGTTCTTCCTCTGGTGCCTCCTGGCAGAAAGGCTAATGAAGAGGGATCCCCTTACTCGGGCCAGGTTTTCAATTTTTTGAATTTTGTTTTAGAGTTGTGTAATATCATCAAGCCTCAGCTCTTTAAAACAACGTGGTTTGAAATTTTGCTTTTCAGGATGCGAATTGTGGCAACACCCTTTTGATTTCTCTTGAAGAACTTGTTGAGGATGGATTGTTGGAAAAACACGAGCTTCCTAAACCAATGTGAGAATTTTTATATGTGTATGTGACTTAGTTTTGAGCTATTTTCTTTCTGGTGTTAATGGTTTGCATATCTTATAGTTTTTATTAAATGAATGCAGTAATGCAGAGTGAGTGAATTTTTCGGCTGTTGCTGATCTTAAGGATCCTTTAATAACTAAAGTAAGATATTAGAAGCTTGGTTACTGCTAGTGGTGTTGTGCACCTCATTTAAAATGTAATAAGGTGTTAAAATTGGTTGAATCATGAAATGTAATTGAATATCATCCGATCTATTTCAACAATACCCTTGCATACATCAAACGACGACGTGGCATGTTACCTTTAGCTGTTTTATAGTCATTTCATCTGCTACACTAGTAATAGTTTCATCAATAGAATTTTGTCACGGAACATGGCTGTAGTTTTTGCTTGGGAAATA